>JBBPCY010000082.1:24353649-24374193 GCA_037974405.1 Brachyalestes nurse | reverse complement strand
CAATAAAAATTGAATTTATTTTAAGGCTTTTAACACATCTTAACCAGGGGTGCCAATAATTATGGAGGGCAGTGTAAGTGACAGACAGACAATTTAGCTGGAGCTGAAATTTTCACGATGACTCAAAAAATTCCTTCTGCGATCATGGCACCACGGCAACAAAAGGTAAGAGAGATAAGGAGCAAGAGGCAGGAGAGAAAGAGCGAGGACGCATTTGTGGCCATGGAGTCTGCAGCAATGGCATCAAGTATAACTTTTAATAATCGCTGCTGCCATCAGCATAGCTTATCTCAGCAAGGACAGAAGCGTGCTACAAGCTGTCGGTGCGTTTATCACCAATATATACACCCGCAGCGGCCCCTTTTGAGAGCATGCAGGCGTCGAGGCGAGCACACGCCCACACTTAATTTCACACTCGCACACACCAAAAGATAAACACGAGCAGGCCCCTGCACACACTTCAGGTCTGACACACATGCGGACGCTTCCGTGGGTCGGACATGCGCCAAAGTCAGCGATAAACACACAATCTGATGAGCGAATGCACACATGAGCAGCAAAGCCAGACACATGGACCATGGCCTGAGGCGTATCTCTAATAACTGAGCTCAATGGAGCATAATGGAATATGATTTTGGAGAATTGCCACATTAAGAGCAGAGGATGGAGATCTGCAGGTGTTTGGAACAGAAGTGATATCTGATTTGATTTTTGAAAAAGAGCTTAAGAAAATTTGATCTATAGTGGAAATGAATACAAAGCCTTTCATCTACTTCCGTAATTCCTTGACCCATAAACTGAACGCAATCTTTTTCTTTTACTCGCTACTCTACATGCAAAACATATGTGAAATGTGAAAAGAGAAAAGCTATGATATGAAGGTAAAAAGCTTACAATAGACATGAATTAAAAAATGAATGCCTACAATGCACCACCAATAGCACATTGTGTACTAAAGCTTTCCTCAAGAAATCTCTAGAATATCCGATTGCCTTTGAGGTCACTTAATCTCTTTTCCAGCAGCAGGGTGGAATCACAGCAATTACCTTGATAGATTGAATAAAACAGCTTTTTACTATGGTCCTTCAGTTTGCAAGTGGAGATCCACTCAAAGGCAGCAGCATGGGCTCCAAAGACCTCCCTACGTAACTCAACAAAAAAGATTTCAACTCTTTGAAGATCCCCCAGAACACTGTTAAGTCCATCATTAAGAAGTGAAAAAGGCGTGGTACCACCCACAGTTTGTAAAATCTGTGCGTTCATCCATTAACACCACCAGCTCTAGAAACCAAAAGGCAACCTTGAAAGACCCATCAGAGGAAAACATGTGAACCACACAAGAATATTAAAGCTACTGCCGACATCTGGCCTGAATGGTAGGGTGGCATGATGAAAGCCATTTTCAGAGAAGTCCATCTGGAGACCTGTCTGAAATTTGCACAAAGACACTGATAGGGATCATTCTGTCATTAATGGCACATTCCTTCACCAAAACAACACCATCCTGACCGAAAAGCATGTTGTGGGTATAAGTGTAAAGCATCCATTTGTCATACGTGAACACGCCACAGCACACAGCGTGAACAGCACGAAATTGTTCTCTGCACTTTCACTTCACCCAGTGAAACAGTGGGCAGCCAGAAGTGCAGAACCTAGGGAGCAGGTACCTTTGCTCAAGGGTACCTTAGTGGTGCCACTAGCAGTCCTGGGCTTCAAACCCACAAGCTTCCAATTGCAGGTGCAGATCTCTAACCACCAGACCATAAGCTGCCCCTATTCTAGTATGTGTCCTATGCGGGGATTGGGAAAATTGTCAAGAAAAGAGAATGGATGGAGCCAAATACAGTGTTTCTGGGGAAGAACCTGGTGATCTCTGGTTATAACTCTTTGAAAATGGCTCAGAAACTCTGATTCGTGTGGGAGAATGAGCTCAAGCATGAGGCAAAAGTTTCCATGGAGTTGCTTGCTATGATGGACATAGTGGATGCTCTTGAATGACTCAATCAAAGCCCTGACCTAAATCCAAATGATCTGCAGTGTTTTCACATCACATTTTTATACCTACTCACATCACTCGGGATGACAATAGAGAAGGTATGGGTATCAAGTACTTGATACTAGATTTGCCTAATGGAAAACCGAAAAAGGCTAGTTGAGTCAAGTTGAACCTGTACCATGCAGTGAAAAGCTTGTATCTGCGGGTAAGTGCATCCCGAATGGAAAATGTCCTCCTCGCTGTACCCTCCTAGCCTTCTGATGCTAGTGACCACTTCTGTGACATAAGTGTAAAACACTTCTGAGTGATGAGTCAAAGTCAAAGTGTTCCAAGTGCAAGAACTGGTCCACAGATACAGATCCATAGTACAAAGCGCAGGTCTATCATGTAAAATATGAATGCAGATAAACTTGATTTTATATAAAACAAATGGACAAAATCTCAAGTTTATTTTACACACTATTCATATAGATTTGATGCAATAACATCACATTATATATATCACAATGTCTAATATTTGATATCAGCAAACCAGCTGTTTTGAAGCTAAACGGTATGATGTGACATCAGATGACATTGACATCACTACAGAATGTCAGTAATAGTGTGCGCGCCTTCATTAAAACCAATGGCACCACATTTTTTTAAAGGTTGTATGGCATCCAACTGATAAATCCAGTTCAATATGAAACTTCTTTTAAAAGGTGAAAGACAATAAGGTACAACACAAATGGAACACCCAGTCCCAGACTTTTCTGAATACTTTACAATTACGGCCGAAATGTCCGTCTCTCCGTTATAGGAGTTACTCCTTTCTCCTCTAAAGTCACAATTTTGAAGATCTGAGGTTTTGTCACCATGGCGACAGCATGTTTAAAAAACCATTAGTGTTTAGGTATGCACCCATAAAGCGTGCATGGAGAGCCAATATATTGCCTTGCACCTGTGTCATTTTTCCGTACGTAGAGAGATATATAGAAACAGAGAGAGGGGAGACTGATGCGTGGATGAATAATGGAACCAGCTCATGCACATTTACACAGTGCTCCTTATATGAGAAGACAATACAGCCTTTTTTTTCCCCTTTTATCTCCACTCCTCGAGCTGACCGCATGAAATGAGAAACAGGCGGTAGGTGACAGACGTCGAGTGAGAGAAAGAGAAAAAGGAAGAGAGTGAGAGAGCGTGGGTGCAAAGAGGAAGGAAATACAAAACGCCTGGCGCGTGAAAGAAACAACTGAAGGCAGGACGTGTGAAGCGCAGAAGCGAGCGGTGACTGGGGTCAACGCACTTCAAACCCAAAACTCAATCACAAACACACACACACACACAGATGGTACCAGAAAGAGGAGAGAAGAGGAATGGAAAAGTGGGATGGGGGCAGAAAATGCGAGAAAAACCTCACCACTGATATGATTTAAAACCCAGAAAAATCCAATGTTGTTTTAATACAACATCGATGGTGTTAATGGGTATAGTTGCTCTATAGTTTGTTATATTTAAGATGACTTTAGTTGTTATATCAGATTTTGAAAAAATGTTTTTATTCTCAAGGAGAAATAGAGAGAGAGAGAAAGAGAGAGAGTGTGAATGTGTGCAAACCTGGCCTGAGCCTGATTAATGAAAACTGTCCCAAACCAGGCAGCAGACCTCTAATTGATCCTGTCCTGTCCTGGCTCCGCCCTCTCCAGTCTCCTCCTAAAGTCCAATTTAATTCTCCAGACTTTGTCCTCAAGGTCTCCTGTCTTACAGACTTTGGACCTACATTCTGTGACATGAACTGAAACGCCCAGCATCATACATCAGAGCCGCAAGGCTATGCCAATGAGAGAGAGCACTTCAGCTTGAGCCAGTTCCATGATTGATATTAACACCAAAATCAGCACATCTGCACGTTATTTTTGCATTGCTTACTTTAGAAGACGTTTCCTGTTTATTTCTCTTAAAAATGCATTATATTTAATGCTACTCCCATTTCGTTTATGGCATCTTGTGTGTTGGCGTCATGTGCATAATTCCACAAGCAAAGTCCGCTGAGGCCTGCACTCCAAGCAGCTTTTCTGGAGGTTTGCAAAAAAGCCTCTAACGGCATGGATGAATGACAGAATCAGACAGCCCACCAGCCCTGTGGACTTGTCTGCAGGTCCAGAGAAGATTGGAGATTTATATATATTGCCTCCCTAGTCCTGCCTTGTCATTAGTGTTTCCAACTGTGTCTAATATGTAACCCAGCCCAGTAATTCCCCGGTGTTTCTAGTCTTGTCTGAAAGTATTTATAGCCCTCCTGTTTCAAGTGTTTCTTCGTCATAGACCTAAATGTTTATATACAGTCTCAATTTGAGTTGTTAGATCATGTTGAACAGACTTGTTTATGCATTTCTTTACACTGTCTAACAAATAAAGTCTCTTTAACAAATACTGTTATTAGAAGAAGCCAAACTGTGAGGAAAATTCAGGCTTTAAGATGAACTGCTACTAATGTTGATACACTATATGGACAAAAGTATTGGGACACACCTGTTTTTCAGGATTTGGGCAAGGCACCTTACTTCCAAGTTATTTTGGGCAGCGCCATGCTTTCAACACAGTTTGGGGAAGATGCTTTTCTATTCCAGCATGACTGTGTCCCAGTGCACAAAGCATCTATCTATCTATCTATCTATCTATCTATCTATCGATCTATCTATCTATCTATCTATCTATCTATCTATCTATCTATCTATCTATCTATCTATCTATCTATCTATCTATCTGTCTATCTATCTATCTATCTATTTATCCCATTATATGTTGTGTACCTATATGATGGACCATTGTGCATTTTATAGATATAATGATGAATCTCAGATGACCCCTACTCCCCACAGAGTTAAATATATAGGAAATCAAATCTAAATATATACTAAATAGTAACAAATCCACAGTTGGAATTCAGCCATGTGTCCCCAGTTTTATATCAAACGAATAATGCAGTATTTGGGTGTTGACTTCCATAACTATACAGTGCACTGTATAAGGAGTAGGGAACTATGTATGGAATAGCTTGCACATGGTTTGTTCATGGTTAGAATGACTTGGTGGATATATTAGGCTTGCACAAAATTACAAAAAGCAAACATGTCTTGACAGCTTTTGCTTTTGCTGACCCTGGAAAAGGTCGGTAGGGGTCCGTTAGCATCAAATGAGCTCATGCTTAACTGTCCTAGCTTTTGCTTATTGTTAGCCTTTTGGGTACAGAATTCCTGTTAGGCCATGACATACATGAGAAATACTGTTCTCATACTTGTTTGCATGCCTTTTGTCTGTCTAGATGAAAGCTATATCCACCAGGGAGCAGGTCATTCTTGTACTGGCACAAGAACATCTTCTTTGATTAGTGTTTCTGCTGTTTTCTCATGATAAGCATCTGTTGTTTTGTTGATCAGAAATACATGACAGAAGTGGCTGGTTTGTTCAGTCTGCTTATCACAACATGTCATAATGTGGTACACTGCCTGCCTCCACTGGTTGTGCTGGTATTACATCTCATCCCAAGGACTGGGACACAGTCATGCTGGAACAGAAAAGATTCTTCCCCAAACTGTGTCCAAAAAGTTGTAAGCATGGTGCTGTCCAAAATGTCTTGGTATACTGAAGTATTAAGATTACCCCGCACTAGCACAAACCCTGAAAAACAGGTGTGAGTGCATATGCTTGACGCTACACAAACACAATTTTGCACATTATTGCATTCTCAAATGAGTCAGGACACAATCCACAACACAGCACTAGCGCAAACTGCATTCAGAGCAAGGGGCTTTAGTGGCACTCTTGAACTCTCCACACTCATGGCACACCAGCAGTTTGTCATAGAACTGGTTTGCTTCTAAATATTATACATTATAGCCTCTTGATCCCAAAATAACTGTACACACATCTCCACTCTCAACATGTTTAGCAGCTATGGCTGCTGGAATAATAGTAAATCAAGCTGATAGACGCTTGGATCTATCCTCTATCATCCCCTTAAGAGCTGAGTTTAAATCGCCACAGAAATGTCAGAAGGGATTGTAGGTTTATAGAGAAGGACGATGCATTGGCCAGGTGTTGTCATGTGTGTTCACATACTTGCATTGTAACTGTAGTTAGAATTCAATTGGAACCCTTAGAACGCGAGTGGCACAGATCTGTGTTAGAAGCGCAAAACATGTTGAATTGTCATTATATGTTATGGAGCTTATGATGGTTAAGATCCTTATTTGTAAGTTCCATGGTTTGTGTTGATGCTCGAGGTGTCAGACGTCATGCTGAGCTTTGTTTGGTGTTCCTATGTTACGTAGAACCAAAGTTGTGATTCAAAAACCATTTGATTATAACAACCTCTACTGAGGTTTTAAAAGATGTGTCATACGCAAATGTCCATAAAGAAAAATAATCAAATTTCTTTTATTTTCGGTCTTAGAAACAGACACAAGATCTTTTACCCTGGGAGAACTTGCAGGACAGTCTCCGCCCACAAGTGGGTGAGAAAACCCTCAGAGGGAGAGTGGCCGAGTGAAAGAGCAGCAAACAGTGAGCATGTAGGAGAGCAAACATCGATTTTAGACCGATTTACACTGTTTATGTTTGTTGAAATCAGATTTTACACTAAGGGTTCTAAGGGTAAGACAAGTATAAGACTACTCCAGAATAAAACTATGGCTGTGTATTGATTTACTCACTGGTTCCATTTGTAGTAAATCAGTGCCCACTACATTGATACAGTATACGGTACAATTCCATGGTCCATTCAAATGATAAAACCCTCATTATATGTCATTTGTCTAATCAGTGATTTTGAATTTTTGCATTATCTTTTACAAATGATATTTAACAAATGACAATTAACAAAGATGTTAATGTCTTCCAAACTTCCAAAACCCCATAAAACCCCTAAATTTTATCAGATAATTTTTTTAGTCCTGTCTTAATTCCCTAGCTAAATATGCAGCGCTTTTAGACCTATAAATAACATTATTTGACAAAAAATTAATTTCACTGGCTGAATCCTCAACGTATAATTTCCCCCTACATGTATCATTATCTTCACTAATAAGATTGCCTGTTCTTTTGACAAATGCTTTAGTTACTCTTATACAATGATATACATATATGAAATAAAATATTATATAAACATAACATATTTACACAAACAATAGGCAATTGAGATTTATTTTAAATACTTAAATTTATAAATAATATTTCACTTGAAAAAAACAGATTTGAGTTTTTGATAAGTTTGATATTTTGGAAAATTCATGGTGTATTTTAGAAATCTTCAGAGAATGAAATTTTCAATGCACTGGAACAATTCTGACCATAGAAAATGTCTGATTTCCTGAGGCCCACCTAAAATGCCCTTGTAAGAAAATGAAGTTCATGTTTCATGTTATTTAGGACCAGGCTTGTGAGTAAACTGCATCCGGAACCTTTCGTGTTCCACAAACTTATTTATATTCTGCTGTGTTTCCACATCTTTTCATATCACTGCATAATTTTACTGGGGGATCGTCTGACTCTAGGCTAAACAAGTGGATGTCTCCTTCAGTAGAAAGATATCAGAGCTCATAAAATGAAGTTACTTCAAAGAGCAACCAAAAAATCCAATAAGTGACAAACAAGTTAATTATCCCTGGTATCGTGCATTCTGGTTAGGGGTCTGAGGTTTTTTAGGGGTTTTCTCTACTCTCTTCCAGTCCATTGTTTTGCTGAAGGAGGTGTTCTCCTTCCCATGCCAATGTCACTAAATTGGTCTAGCCTGTAAGACCATAAAAACACATTCAGTCCTCTGGCAGTCTCTTTCTACTCTTGTATAACTTGTGTTTTGCATCATCATGTTGTCTTTACTGACAGTACGATGAAGTGTTGCTCTCTAGATTTAGCATAAACACAATTACTAAGACATCTATTCAATAAATACTTCATTATAAGAGGTTGTTTTAGTCAATATACAAAAAACACAAAATCCTGAGAACTTCAGCAAACTGGATGGAAATTGATTTGAAATAAAGACAAAAAACAAGAACTGCACCAGGCAACAGGACAAATCAGCTTCCTCTACAAATTGACACAGTAGTTTGATGATGAACGAGGCTTGCCAATATCTCTAGTCTCCTTTAGAATAAATATTAAAACGTATATTCAAAGAATCAAGTAGCAGTACTCTAAAGTCGGTTTGGAATGGCAAGGTCATTCCAACCCAAACAAGTGGCAGTTAATGCAGGTACAAAAATGCTACTGTAGTGCGAATCGACAGCAGAGCCTATTGATTCTACCTGACACCATTATTATATGTTTACATAAGCTTTATCTCGTACTTTCACATATTGTGCAACTACTTTCAAAAGAAGTGGACAATATAGCGAGAGAAATTAAGATTTCCCAGGAGTTTTCTTTGTCAATCAAGGACACGTAACAAATTGGCTAAAACAAA
Source organism: Brachyalestes nurse (assembly GCA_037974405.1). Taxonomy (NCBI): domain Eukaryota; kingdom Metazoa; phylum Chordata; class Actinopteri; order Characiformes; family Alestidae; genus Brachyalestes; species Brachyalestes nurse. The sequence continues at coordinate 24,365,746 of JBBPCY010000082.1, read as the reverse complement.
AGAAAGACAATAAATCTACATTCATGACCCTAGACCAGTGACATAAACTCGTATACCCTTACACTGTGCACTGAATACAGTGTGTAGGAGCAAAAAAGTACACGTGTACAAGTGGAAAGAAACAATTAAAAGAGCTGTTAAGATATTACTCCCCAGTGCAAGAAAGCAGAGATTTATGGGTGTGGGAATGAATCTCAAGACTGAGGCGCATGCACAGAAAGTCTCGGCAGCATGTCTCGATAAGTAGCATGTATCGACACGAGTATGAAAACAAAAAATCAATGAATTCTAATGAATTAGCTGGTGGTAGCTGTGACCACTGTGAGTGTATTTTGGTGTATAAATAGTCCCTGTGTTTTGTTACTCCTTTGTGCATTCTCCCTCACTTTTTGTTTCTGTTGTGCGTGTGTCTTCTGTTGAGCTTTGGAAATCGTTTTGGCCCTCGTGCCTTGTTCTGTTTATAGCCTTGGAATATATCTTGGAATAAAGAAACCTTGAAATGGAAGTCTGCATTTGTGCCTCCTGCTTGGACGTGCCACGACATAACGTGACAGTAGCTGGTGGTTAGGGAGTTGCCCCTTCAATCAGAAGGTTGTGGGTTTGAATTCCCGGAACTGCCACTGAGGTACTGTCCCCACACACTGCTCCACAGGTACTGGGTCGCTGGCTGCCTACTGCTTCAGGCATGAGTCAAATGCAGAGGACTCAAGCAATTTTCTCTGGGACAAAAAAAACCCCAAAAAACTGGTTCAGATCCTCCAAACTGACTTCAGGACAAGGAACTACTAAATTTGTAGATATAGGAAGGAAGGAGGAATATATATAAGGAAGGAGTTCTACTGATGGCCAGTAGGAGGTGCATTGTTGGTCCATGACTGAACAATGATGCACTGCACTAGAAAGTTGACATGAATTACAATGATACATATTTCTCCTGCACAGTGACATATTTCTGAGTGAAGTGCAGTCAGGGAGGGTCTCAGAGGAAACAGAGGACTGTCACTTAATGATAGATAGAGATGACGGGAAGAAGAGGTGAAACATGATCTCATTGGTTTATTTTTACCCGCCTCATGTTATAAAAACGCAGAAGACATTTAAGAGCATTACATTGGAGATTATAGGAATAAATGTATACATACTTTTTAATGATACATGAGAATCATGCTTAAGATGACCAGGCATGTGGACCAATAAGGTAAAAAAGATCCATATTGATTTTAGGCTAAAAGACCTGTGAAGAGATGATGAGAATCCAAAAGTAGGGCGTTTGTTACTTATTTATTTATCTATATTTTTTATAAAACAGAATATCCCTTTCAACAACAACGGCAGACGTTCCATGTTGCAAGATCATATGATGTCAAGTCGCGGCTTGACCTTGCTTTGGCACATTTTTGTGGCCAGAGATGAATCTTTTAAAAAAAGGTTTGAAAGTTTGAGGGCCCCTCTAGGCGCTATTATTCTTGCATGAGGGCAGGGAGCTTTTTGGGTCACAGCGAGATAGACAAATAGAGACACACTCCTTATCTCCGTCTGTCTGTCTCCGCCTGTCTGTCTCGCTGTCTCTCAGTGACTTCAGCCTGGAAACATGACTCATGCAGCGGTCACCTCAGTACCTCCCCCGCTCGTCAGCATCGCAGGTGGCTGGGGGGAAGGAGGGACAAGTTGTTCTCCTGTCTGATGGAGAGAAACGGGCGTGGTCGGTGGCTTTGGACCAGCCACGGCTCGGGTTGAGAGGAGAGAGAGAGTGAGAGAGAGAAGACTAGAGACAGTTGCCCCAGCATGCTAGAGATACACTTTCAGGCCATCTGCCCAGGAGTTTTCCCTCAGGAGAGTGTCTGATACAAGGTCTGTAGGCAAAGTATATGTGTGTGTGTGTGTGTGTGTGTGTGTGTGTGTGTGTGTGTGTGTGTGTGTGTAGAATGTCAGCTGACAATATAATAGGTAAAGACTGTGCTGTGCTTCGTATCTAACATCAATAACAGCAACCATAATAATAACAACAATAACAACAATAATAATAGTAATAATAATAATAATAGTAATAATAACACACTTTATTTGTATAACACATATAATCATGTTTAAAGCAGCTTAAAGTGCTTCACAGAGAGTTCAAAGATAAAAATTATACATACAACAAACATAAATAAACAAAAAGGCATAAATAAGACATGAATGGGACATAAATAACATAGACAAAATTATACCTAATATAAAGAAATAATATATATTTCATTTTGTATTATTTTGCAAACAACGAGAATTTGTCTCCCATCCAAACATGGATGTTGACTCTTTCTAAATAATCATGTCGTTTATGCTCTGTTTACGTACGGCATCTTCTGTTTGTTTCCATATTTTTTAAACCTCTTCTATTACCTTTTAAATCTGTTCCAAACCTAAACTCTCTCTCTCTCCCATGCTGTATATATATATAGTATATATACATACATATATCAATATATCACATCTATCCCTTCCCAATTCAAGCAAAGGAATACATCAAATCTGAATAAAATTTCAGACATCAAAAACAAAGCGTGGTTGCTTTGACTGGAAAAAAAAAGATTAAAGCAAAGAGCTTTGGTACTGTAGAAAATCCTCTCTGCAAACAAACAACTGTAATCATTAATACTGAGTGAATAATGGATGATCAAAAAAGTTTATTTATTTAGTCTTAATTCTGCTTGATTGATAACCTGTGTAGCCTGCATAACTAAACCTATATCATTACCACACACATACATATATATCCTTCACTCGTCATGGCATGGATTCAACAAGGTGCTGTAAACATTCCTCAGAAACTTTGGTCCAAATTGACATTGTGCTTTTGCTGCAGATTTGTCGGCTGCACATCCATGATGCAAACCTCCCATTCGACCACTTCCCAAAGGTGCTGGATTGAGATCTGGTGACTGTGGAGGCCATTTGAGAACTCATTGTCATAATCAAGAAACCAGTTTGAGATGATTTCAGCGCTGTGCTATCCCGCTGGAAGTTGACTTCAGAAGATGGGTACACTGTGGTCATAAAGGAATGGACAGTTAACAGTTAATTGAAGGCAGGGTGGATCTATGCTTTCCTGTTGTCCATGCCAAATCCTGACCATGCCGTCCAAATGTTGAAGCAGAAATCGAAACTCAACAGACCAGGCAACATTTTTCCAATCTTCTGCTGTTTAATTTCAGTCAGCCTGTGCAAATTGTAGCCTCAGTTTCCTGTTCTTAGATGACAGGAGTGGCACCCGGTCTGGTTTTCTGCTGGCGTAGCCCATCTGCTTCAAAGTTCAACGTGTTGTGCATTCAAAGATGCTCTTCTGCATACCTTGGTAGTAACAAGTGGTTATTTGAGTTTCTGTGGCCTTCTTATCAGCTCAAACCAGTCTGGCCATTCTTCTTTGACCTCTGGCATCAACAAAGCACATTCGCCCCGAGAACTACCACTCACTGGATATTTCCTCTTTTTATTCGACCATTCTCTGCAAAGCCCTAGAGATGGTTGTGCCTGAAAGTCCCAGTAGATTAGCAATTTCTGAAAAACTCAGACCAGTCCATCTGGCACCATTCTGATCCTTGGTTTGAACTTCAGCAGGTGGCTTGTCTGGCTCTTCCATCTCTCCCATCACGCTTACGTAAAGTCCTGTTGGCTTCTGATGTTTTTTCGACTGACACTTTGATAAATAGTACAGCCTGCATGGCTAATCCAATCGGTTTTGCTTCTCCTTCCATCCATCCATCTACTCACCCATCCATCCAACCATACATCCAACCATCCATGCACTGGATTTGCAGCCTGGACTGGCACTAGCCCCGCAGCTTACCCCAGCTAGCCTTCCTTTGTAAATTAGTTTTGACATGTTACTTGCCTAAAGTCACCATGCACAAAGCCAAGTATTGACTAGAGGGGTCTAATGCCCCGCAGCATTGTGATGTGAAGCAGTGGAACTGCATTATCTAACTCCATTGAGATTACTGTAATCTACTAATGCTTTTGTGTCCGAGTGCAATCGAATGCTCACCGCAGTGTTCAAAACATCTTGTGTAAAGCCTTCTCAGAAGAGTACAGGCTGGTACTGCAACAAATCGTTCAACCTCACTATGAATATCTTCAGTTTCAGAAGAAATACTACCTAAAAAGATGTCTACAAATGTTCGAACATATACATTGAGCAGCCACAACATTCAAGATAGATTAGACAGCAAGTCACTTCTTGAAGTTGGTCTGCTGGAACAGGAAAAATGAACAAATGTAAGGATCAGAGGCTGGATTGTGATGGTTAGACCAGTCAGAGCATCTCCAATGCCACAGTTCTTGTGGGGGGTTCCCAATATACTATGGTTAGAAACTACCTAAAATGGTCCAAGGAAGAACAATCATTAAACTGGTGACAGGATCAAGGGGGCCATTGATGGCACAAGGATAACTGACACAATATTACACAATGTTAAAGCTGATCAGTGTCATTTGTCTCTGTCCGCTTGTCTGCCTATGTATGTTTGTACTGATGTATGTACATTATATGGACAAAAGTATTGGGACACACTCTTAATGACTGAATTCAGGTGGGCCCTTACTTCCAGTGAAGGGCACAGTATGGGGAAGGACCTTTTTCTGTTCCAGCATGACTGTGTCCCAGTGCACAAAGCAAGCTCCATAAGACATGGTTGAATGAGTTCGGTGTGGAAGAACTTGACTGGTCTGCATAGAGGCCTTACCTCAACCCCGTCCAACATTCATACACGTATGTATGTATGTATGTATGTATGTATGTATGTATCTATCTATCTATCTATCTATCTATCTATCTATCTATCTATCTATCTTATCTCTGAATACTGCCATACCATAATCATGTCTTCAAAGAAATCACAAAAATGACGTAGCAAACAAGAACATAGCTTTCTCTTTAGATTCCTCACTATTTCTGTTCATTAGCTGTTTCTGAAAATCCTCTGATATTGCTTTGCACCCATCCAGACACACACACACACACACACACACACACACAACCACTTCAAGAGGAATGCATTTGATGATTCACTGACAAACTCTTGCTTTCTCCCCGTGTAATTCGCATTGGGCTTTTGCAGGCATTATGAACGTTTTGTTGCTGTTCTGCTTCCAAAAGAGGGGAACGACAAAATAAATTCCTCAGAGAGAAACAGACTGCCATCTTTTGTCTATCTCCATCACTTGTCTTTCTCCTTAAGTCTTATTATTCTTACAACTTGTCATTCCATTACCATACTCTTTAAAATAAATGTGCTAAGCAATGCCTTAGCAGAACCACTTTGGAAGCTTGAATCGGACAGTTCTTTAAAGAGCTATTTTTGTAAATGACATGTATGGGTGTGAAGAACCTCTCAAGTGTAAAGGTTCTATAACAACTCAAGGGTTTTCCTAGAACTATAAACCAAGAACCTTGCATCAACATTTCTGAAATTAAAGTAGACCATTGAAGAACTGATGTGTGCGTCCATATATGAACCTTTTGGGTTGTAGAGCTGGAAAAAAGGACTTTGGGAAAGTATCCACTCTTCTTTTCACCGATGCTTTTTTGGATGAGTGCAGAGAAGAGGCACAGTCAGTCACAGGCATCATCTTCTTGTTCAAATAGAGAAAATTACCTTACTTAAGACACACACTGCTTTCAGATAAGTGACCTGGATTTCAGCTGGCCGAGCACAAGCAGGGAACATGAGCGAACGTACACTTGCCCTGAACACTCGCTTTATATTTAAATTTCAGAATAAAAATGTATATGACTTTACATCTCAGCATCCAGTCATTGATTTTAAATCTTAAAGATGCCTGGTGATACTGACAAACTGATTAAAATGATGAATGTGTATATGTTGTAATCAGCTGTTTTTAGACCTCAAACAACCTCCTTGTGAAACGAAAAAGTCATTTGCTTTGAATGTAACTGTTCAAACTATACATTCTTATGCTGAAATGTCAAATAGGTCACCTAAGTGCAGTTGAGTAAAGTAGGAAAACATAAGGAATGATGACAGATCTGCATGACATATGGCATACAAAGGGCAAACCATATCTAAGTCACTAAATCAAAACTGCAGGATTTATATACTCTGCTTAACTAAAAATATCTAGCAAACTATAAAAAATCATTGCAAAACCTCATTAATGACTTGATTTGTTACTATAACTTGATTATAAATGAACAGCAACGTCATAGCGGAAACTCATAAGCAAGCAGGACTGACAGCTAGACTGCTTTCATTTCAGCCATATTTGGCAGGTTGATGAGGTTTTAACTTGATTCCAGCCAAAGCTCCTCCGAGCTCCTCCAGACAGCCTTTGAATTGGTGATTGCCTGCAATCCCCGCACTGTCTTCCTCACAAAGCTTCTGATGAAGTTCACCATTTACTATCATGACAGGAAGTAAATTGAAGAAGTCTTCACCGCGTAGAGAGGAAAGCCCAGCCAAACTTTAATTAAACCGTAACTATTTGGGAACTCTGAAAGGGAGCTTGGCAAACGATCTACTAAATAATAAAATGGGGGAATGATAAATGAATCCCAAAGGTAGCGAGGAGAAACTGAAGGTAACTTGATTCTCAAGATGAAATTTAGACAGCTAGATTTAATAATATCTACCATAAATCCGGGACGAATTAACACAGCTCGGGTAAATACAGGCCGGTTAAAAAGGGTGGAGGATTATGGAATTATAAGGCGAGAGGATTGGAGATTTCATACTGTTGGCACTCAACCACTTGCAATTGATGAAATGTACCCAGACTGACAAAATTTGGCAATTTGAACTTTGGAGAGAACACGTTATCCATGAATAGTTGTGGTTATTAAAGGGTTAGGGATTATCTCCAGTATTCATATATATATATCTCAAAATAAGAGAAATGATGCAGTGTTTACAGAGCTTGAATAATTAAAGGAAAACAAATCCACAAACAAACTTATTCACTCTTAAACAAAATGGCAATAATAACCTTCGATGTACTTACAGTAGTGTTTTTACATCCAACATTGCAAGAGGAGAGTGTTGGTGGCCTCTTATTTTTTTCTGGAGCTGTATATATATGCATATGTCCTGTGATTATATTTAGTGCATTTAGGATGATATTTCTTTGGGTTCATATTAACTTTGTGGTATATTTTTTGTTTTCATAGATATCAAGGTGCTGTACGAGTGATTGTACTTTCATGATATATTGGGTCAATGGCCACCTCCACATCTCAGCAGACACATCAGCATGGCTTTTGGTAGTGGAACTTGGGTATTTGGTATCAAACTAGACTTTGTCTAGATTATTCTCGAGGCTGAGGGAGCTCCACCACCATTCAACCTTCTCTTTTCTCTCTCTTTCTCTTGACTGTTTGATGTTTAGCCTGTTGTTTTCTCAAGTCTTTTGCCTTATTCAAGCTTTTATTTGCAAGGTTAGATGTGTAACTGTTTTCCTCCATTTTCTGTCATTCTTTTAATCGTGTTTTCTGATTGTGTTTTGAGTTACTAATAACATTATTATAGAACTGTAGTTCATCATATTGTGTGGTACACGGATAAACAAAGAAAAAGCCGCAGCGTGGGGATCATAGTGTCAGTACCAGTGATTGAGTTATTTATGAAGGCGCTGAGCCGTTTCTGCAACTTGTCCAAATATTAAGCTTTATAAAACCACAAAGTAATAAAAAATGTCTATCACACTCGATCCAAACAAGTCGTCATCCGTGGGATAAAATGCCACAGCCATCGAGCTGCTGATATCGCTGAAAGGACAAGACAATCTTATTCCAAACAGGAGGAGCGGACCGCGTCCTCTGGGAAATCTGCAGTTGCTGAGCTTTTTCTCGCTCTTGCTGTCTTCCAGGTGGAGTCCGAGTCCTCGTAAAGGTCAGGGACATCAGGTAAAGTCCTCTTCTGAAAGGCCGGAGTGCTGTTCTACCCACTGACCTGTGAAATATCAACGCCAGCCTCAGCAACCACCGCAAATGGAACAATGCAACTTGAAAGGCTGTCAGTGTTCACCCTTTGACGACCTCCACTGGGTGGAATGAGGGTGCAGGTGGTCTGTACATAGTGGGCAGCTGTGCTTTATAGGTAAAAAGGAGATGGGGGTAAACCACATCACCCTGATTTTTTATGTGATATGAGGCAGAGTTCACAGTTAAAGGATTCTAAAGCAGAAGAGATGTTGTGCTCGACTGATGATTTGAATTTGCTAAAATGTTATTGTTGTGTGTACAGTATTCTTCTGTGGACAGAAAATCTTTTACGTTATTGTCGCTTCTTTAAAAAAAAAAAATCTAAAATGAATGCAAATATAAGTCATTATATAACTCATCATGTAATTAGGTAATTATGCAATGATGTCATTATGGATTTTAATATAACAAGCAGTGATTAAATAAGAAATTGCATCAGTAATTTGAAATAATATAGAAAAATGGAAGTAATAAACTGAATACACCATAATAGAGCTTAGTACAGTCACCTGTGGACTGAAAGCCACTTTATTTTTCACTTCTTTGAAATAAAAGAGTCGGATACAGCATGTATATATATTCTGTTACAAAGTGCTTATTATCTGTAACCTATAACCAAATGCAAGGTATGATTAAAATATACTTCAATCTGGTTACTTTAGTAAAACAGTTATATAAAGACAATAGAGACAATATGACTTTAACCTAACACAAGGTGAACTGCACTGTTAAAGCAAATAATAAAGCTGACATACATACCGTCTGTGTTGTAAATAAGTAGGTGAAAAACATGCAATAAACTATTGTTTCTCGCGTGATATTAGCTTATATCCAAAGCTCAAGTTCTAAGCAGACATCTTCATTAACAAATTGGAGAGGTGGGGACGGCTGAGAATAATGCTAACACTGAGAGCTGAGCACTTTATTATCCTTTCAGTATTTTCCCGCAGGCTAGAGTGGGGCTAATTACATGGGAATAATTAGGGTCATCACGCGTGACTAGGATTCTCTGCTAGACAGCCGACTACTGGAATTTACCATCTAACACTTGAGCTTGAATTGGATCCCAAAAGCTTGCCATTGCTCAGCGGATAAATATTAATTGCTGTATCTTTTTATGAAGTGATGCAGTTTTAATGTTTTCAAAACAAACTTTACTTATTAAATGGCTGAATAAAATAAATTCATGAAATAACATCACACTGCTATAATAATCATAACAGCTATAATAATAATTATAATTAGCTTGTTTACCTGTCTCCTTAGAAACTGCGATGGTTCTTTAATGTAGCCTAATTGCTGAGGTATATTATTATAGTCACTGGTGGGACCAAACAATGTTTGGGGGCTTTGATTGACCCGCCACCACCACCACCACCACCACCTGAGGGGTGATCTTTGATCCAAAGCTTTTATTGTATTCTGTATCCCAGAATGGTTTAGTATGTTCTCGATTAAACAAAACCCAATAAACACATTTAAATTCCTTAAAAGTTACTTGTTATGCTGAAACAGCAGTGTTAGTGCAGAGAACACAATAAATTCTGCATGACAAAGACGAGAGCCATTGTAGTAGTTGTTGTTGTTGTTTTTGTTGCATCAAATATTGAATGAGTCTGTTCAGTTGCAACATTTGTTCTGTATTTTTATGTCGCATGTCATGGCCTGCAGTGCAACTGACACAATCTGGCACGATCTGGAGAGCATTAAACAAAACGGAATTTCTCAGTTCTCCTGATATCCCAGGCTTTTCAAATAAAAAGAATAATTAAACGTATTTCTACTACAAATGATGAAAACCCCCCCCAGTGGTTTATTGGGTTTTCAGATTGTATAACATAAAGAAAGAACATGGTTTGACACAAGAACACTGCATGTGAAGTAAATATTCACTCATTCATTAATTTTCTGTAACCGCCCATTCCTTACTAGGGTAGCGGGTACCTGGAGCCTATTCCGGGGTCTACAGGTGCGAGGCACGGACTCACCCTGGGTGGGGCGTCATGTAAATTTAAACGTCTGAAATTCTTTGAGACCATTTTAAAAAGCTCTCTATAAATAAAAACGAAGTGGGTTTCATTTAGCCTTCTATTAGTCTGTAATAAAGTATAAAATTGTAATTACTATGTAAATAATACTGGAACAAACTGATAAAATGGGTTCTTGTTGACATTTCTTTTGACTCTTCATGGGCTGTTGTATGTTCTGGGAGACTAAAATACTCCAGTCACTTTATTCTTAAGCTTTATTGCACGATTACTGCCCCTGTGCAGCGGAGTACCATGTAAGAGTTGCTATTTATCTCCCCACCGATTCTCCATAATTAGCCCAAGAGAAATAATATAGTCTCTCTTCATCAGGCTTGGCACTCTGAGGAAACGTGTCAGGTGTGGAGGTTCCTCTCATGTTGACTCACACACAGTGACAGAGCGGTACACTTTCAGCAGCATGTACCGAAATGACTGATCCGTCTCCATTGTTTAAGGTCACGCTGTTCATTAAAATGGACATGTCGATTTTTCTGGAACTCCTCTGACCTTTCTCTAAAAGTCAGCAGTTGTCTAGGCACGGCTGCAGACTTCACATGCCTCTACTGTAACAAACAATGATCTCAATTAAACACGGGGAGGCGGGGCACACAGGAAGAGTGGTGGCGTGCAACGAGTTCACAGTTTTCAGCCTTTGGGAAGAGCTAACTGTGAAAGCTGTCATGTTGGAGAAAAAGCTGCTGAAGTAAGCTTCTGGTATAAACAGCTAATGGTATTTTTGAGGAAAGTAGTCATTTTGTAAAAAAAAAAAAGTGAAAAAAAATGAACAAACAGTGATTGAAGATGGCAGGTAACAGTAGTTTCGAGTAGCTAAAAGTAGACTTAAAAGAAGTAGCTTAAGTTCATGAAAGTGAACAAGAAAGCAGTTAACAGTAGTTTAAAAATAATAGAGGTGTCGAATTAATGTGTTAACTTCAATCAATTAATCACAGAAAAAAATCAGCGTTAAAAACATTAACCCTGATTCATCGCATGCTGTGGTGACTCTTTGACTCGGTCCGTTCTGGGCACAGGTGCTCTGTAAAATGAAGGACGCAGACTAGAACGGGCTGCTCGGCGTTTAAAAACAGAAAGATGGAACTTTCTGTTGACAGGAGTATCGTTATCTGCAATTCATGCAATAAGGACTTTTTGTATCATTGGAGTACATCAGGTCTAAAATATTACATGAACACAAAGCATTTAGGAGCTAACCTGGTGGTCCGAGCACCACAGCCTGATCCCAGCGCCAGCAGTCAGTCACATTGGACCAGGCACTTAGACCCAAACTGAGCACGCCTACCTGTGACCCACTAACTAACTCCCTGACAAAATGGTCTCTGTTGCTGAGTTTATTTTGTCACAAACAGTACTGGAGATGTGTCCCTCCCAATTTTTAAAATTATCACCTTCGTCCCCCCACTTATCCACCCAGCGATTTACATTAGTGAAACACATGAGACGCCGAGGGCAGCATTTTTAATTTTTTTCCCTCAGCATATTAGGTCTTATTTTGGATTGTTGTGACCATTACTGCACATGAACAGTGCGACAATGTTTTGCTGTGAACACTTTTACAGCAAATAGTGTGTGCAATTAATTTAGATAACAGAGCATGTAATTAATAAGATTGTTTTTTTTAATCGCTTGACACCCCATAATTGGTTATGAGAGTGAACAAACACTGATTTTGAAGAAAGGGCTTAAAAGTAATTTAAAAATGTGTAGCTAACTGTAGTTTTAAAATAAGTATTTAATAAGTAGTTAATAAGAGTGAACAAAATAATAATATTATTTATTATTCTGATAGTAGTTTTAAAATAAGTAGTTAATGGTCATGAGCAGGGGTGGACTGGGACTAAAAAACAGTCCTGGATATTCTCCCAAATAGGCACACCAGCTGGACATTAGCCACTAGCAGATCTCTGTGAGTGTGTCTGAAATCGCGCACTAAAAGTTTAGTGCGTAGTGCGTTCACACTGACAGCTAAGCTAAAATTCAGTGCACTGAAAGTCCCCGGATGGTGCACTGAAAACGGCCAGAAAACGCAGTGCAGAACGATGGACACTACGCGCACTAAACGGACGCCATT
>JBBPCY010000082.1:24337487-24347611 GCA_037974405.1 Brachyalestes nurse | reverse complement strand
CTTCAGGGAGGGCGTTCCAAACTGGGGACTTTAAGTGCAGTTAGTTTAAGCGCACTCTCCTCGGATACGACGGGCCAAGCTGGATATCTTGATGGTGACTCTCGGCGTGGATGGCGCACAGGTTCGTGTCCACGAACAGACCCACCAGGTTGAGCCTCGCTGGCCTCTTGCAGGCCGTGATGGCGGAGCTCTGGAAGCGGAGGTCGGAGCGATCTCACGCATCAGGCGCTGGAAGGGCGGCTGGCGGATCAGCAGCTCCGTGGATTTTTGGTAACGGCGGATCTCTCTCGTTGCCGGCCCTGTATCGGTGAGGTTTCTTCACGGCGGTTACCGGAGCGCTCTCACGGCTCGCCTCTGTGGCCAGCTGCGTCCTGGAAGCCTTACCAACGGTGGATTTGCGGGCGGTCTGCTTTGTTCTTGTCATAATGTGTTGAGAGATGGTGTTTGCCACAAGAAAAATATCGAAAATAATAGTAAAGTATATAAACTACAAATACTATGTATTGATCTGATAAATATTTACATTAAATCATATATTTTTTAAAAATGCCGAATAAAAACATGCCAGTCGGAGCGGCGTCAGTCTCGCCATCATCCCCGTAACCTAGCAACTCAACTCAGGTAGTGATCAAGTGGAGGTGAGGACAGAAACTTTAGAAACTTTATCAGCTGCTAACTTTTGCAGTGACCTCATTTTTCTCCTATAATTAGTATGTTATAAAAATAATTTTCGGTGGAACTGTCATAAAGGTATATTATCTCTTATGCCTATTAAGACTTTCAGTAGATTGTACCTTAAATAATTAACTGGGAAATACTGAACAGCCACATGACTTCTACTTCAGATTGACATCCACTCAAAATGCAAGAACACATTGCACTTATAAACCAATCAAGATGGTGGCTTGATTTAGCATGTTACTAAAAACAACCGATTGTAATTCCTGGCTAGGCCACCACCACTACAATTTTTATGGCTAATATCATGAATGTTTTGTTTGGTTGTTGTACATACATGGATCATTCCACTACATTTATATTTACATTTACGGCATTTGGCAGACGCTGTTGTTCAGAGTGACATTCTCCAGTGCTTAAGCAGTTCACATCTGTTCTTCATACCTACGAAGCTAGGTTAATACACAGTTAGCAAAAAACATGGACACAAGTTAAGAGGGTACTTTTCATAAATAGGAAAAAAATACATTCAAGCGATAGGCATGAGGATTGGTTAGTCACCTAGGTGCTCCTTGAAGAGGTGGGTCCACTCTTTCACTAGAGTCAAACAAGTACTTTCTCCTCTCATCATAGTACTCTACTAACCAAGTTACTCAAAGTCTGTATGGTCCTCCTTGGTCAAGCACATTGCTAGCAATTCATGGCAATTCATGACCATTTGTTAGTACTGAGAAAACACAAAACAACACCATGTCGAGCCCATCCAGGATTAAGGGCTGAAACCCTTCACAAAGAGACACGGGCCTACAGCTCGGAGGGGTAGTTCAGCCAAATGCTAATCGGACTAACAACGAATGAAAGCTAGCGTCGCCCATTAGTATGAGCTAGCGGGATGAACCTTTTATCTATTGTTAGCCATGTTAGCGTGGTTTGACAGAACTTTAAACGTGGCAAACACTCAAGGCAAGGCAGCGTCAGATGAGCACAGCGTCTGAGTGCTGAGTCACAACAGTTCTTCCTTTATCCCCCATCAAAACAACAGTTGCTCGGGGTTTTCCATGTGAACGAAATGTAAAGCGGTCTGAAACCACCATTTGCCTGCCCCTTTCGCCATACATGATTTATGGTCCAAAAACATAGCTTCAGCCCCAAACAGGAGGTGCCATCTGCAACTGCTTACTGAGTGCTATGTACACAGCACCATCGCACTAGACGGTGAGCCAGCACACACCCCTGATGACATGCCAGTGGCAGTTGGCACTGATTATTATCCAAACGTATTTAGGCTTTCAGGCTCACAGCGACATGTCTGCCACAAAACAATTACTCTGTCAAACATACCAACAGCATTATTATTATGCAGCACAACGTTGACAGCTTCATCTGTTTAGAATAGAAATGGCTGTCTTTCCCTGGTCTGAGAACAGCAGCCTTTATGTCCCTTAGGTCACCTTATTTGGCCCCCTGCTTTGGATTCTTTGCTGCTTTAAGCAGAACAGTTTTGTCATCAGCCCACAGCCTTCACTAGTATGAAATATCTCCCTCACACGGAGAAAAATCAATCATATCTCCATGGTCAAGAAACGAATTATTCAATAATAATTACTTAGAAAACAGTTGATTTCTAAGTTATCAGACTGTTAAAATAGACATATCTGGTACTTTTAGTAAGTTTTTATGTACATCCAAAGTATTTACCAGAAATAATTTGCAGGTACTACAAACGTACCTTTTACAGTTCTGTCAGTCGCTAACAAGCATTTGCCCAACCAAGTGTCACATTTTCAAAACTCTTAATACAATGTGCACAGCATCAGTGTGTACTGGCCATAGCATTCACAAATTTCATGTCGTTTTCACACAATATGCAGTCAGTCAGCACATTTCTACAATGCTTTACATTTTCTTAACAGACAAGCTATACCCACCATCAAAATTACAGATCATTTTTGTCTTATTTACAAATGTTAACACACAACATACCACAATAAAAACAAAAATTTTCCAAACCTTAGCTACAGCTTAAAACCTCTACTTCTGCAATAATATGAGCTCAAAAACAACACATCAGTTCAAAATAAGCTGATAATTAACAAACGATTCAATAATTGACACACAGCTGATTTATGTTGGGTAAATTGGGCCAACCACAGCTGATTCTAGACTGAATTTCAGAGGCAGGTGCTGAGGTTTTTTCGATTACATTGACACATATAAAAGGAGGACTTGGAGGAGTGATGTTTTTGGGAGTATACACAGGAAAAGACAAATAAAGTAATGTCTGGATGAGTAAGAGGAAGAGGAAGGGGCCCAGGCAGAGGAGCAGGTGCAGTGAGAGGGGCAGGCCCAAGGAGAGGACAAAGTAGAGGTGTAAGAATGCGTGGTGGTGGCATTCCAAGGGCTGAAAGAGCAATAATCAGTGATGAAATACGTGCAACTATCATTGATCATGTAACCAACCACGGCCTTTCACTAAGAGAGGCTGGTGAAAGAGTGCAGCCCAATCTGAGGCTGTCCACTGTTGCCTCCTTTATACGTATCTTTTATAGAAGACAACAGGTAAGTACTGCATTTTACATGGATTGTTTCTATTCTCACTGTATTTTTCTGTCCCTCCGGGGGAAGAGGAAAGTTCTTCAGTAATGATCAAGGGCTTGCTTTTGTAGAAATGGTTGTAGCCAATAATGCAATAAAATTGCATGAAATTCAAACTAGAACTGTGGAGGACCATGGGATGTTTTGCAATATCAATAGCATCAGCCTCACAACTATTACTCGGGCATTGTCCGAACACAGAGTCCGGATGAAGCAACTCTACACTGTTCACTTTGAATTGGGCCAACAGTCAAGGAGTCAAGGAGCTCCAGCGACAATATGTCCAGGTAGTATAGTGTATATTCAATGTCTAGTTCTACAGTAGGCTTACTGTAAGTAACTAAGCATATAAGTATACATATAGGTAACCTATACGTAAAAGGTTACAGTACAGTATATGGTGACATGAATTTGCATAAACTTTGTTTCAGAGAGTTATGGAGTTGGAGGCCAATCAGGCCCCTCACGAATATGTCTACATAGATGAGGCAGGATTCAATCTGGCCAAAAGGCGGGGATGGATGGATGGATCATTATAGGAAAAAGGGCCACAGTTGAAGTGCCAGGACAGAGAGGGGCAAACATCACAATGTGTGCAGCAATTGCAAATACAGGATTGGTCCTTCATAGATGTCAGGTTGGACCCTACGATACCGAGCGCCTTGCCTTGCCTTTCTGAATGATCTTCACCAGCACCTGGTTCCAGAGCAGAATCAGGAGGGAGAGAACATGAGGACCCTTGTCATAACCTGGGACAATGTGGCTTTCCATCTCTCTCAAGTCCACCCAAGACTGGTCCCTCTCTTCCTTCCACTCTAGTCACCGTCCCTCAATCCCATAGAGGAGTTCTTTTCTGCATGGAGGTGGATGGTTTATGACCATCAGCCACATGACCAGGCGTCACTCCTCGATGTAGCCTAACCCCGAAGATCGCTGAGTTTTGTTGCTGTTTTTTGTGTTTTTTGTATAAACGTTCAACCTTTGTGTCCCCTCAGTGTATTCTGTGTTTGCTCTTGTACGTTTCATGAATATTTTGTTCACTGTAAACAATACAGTAAAACTTGTATACAGTAAAGGAAATTAAAAAAACTGATTTGCTTGTTTCCTGGAATGTTTTAGAATGTGAACATTAGATATGGACATACAGCTCCCAAGCAAGAAATACAGCGTAAAAACGGTGTATAAAAAGTCTATGTAGTTTTTTGTAATGCCAACAATTGCCAGTATCTTGAAACCTGGTGCACTTTGACTGCATATACCTTGTGAACTGAAAACATGTATTACTGTTTCACAGAATAATTTCATTTTGAGTCAGATTTCCAGTGTTTTGGTAAAGTTAGTGTGTGCAGAGAAAGGTGTAATTGTATTTTGAAATGAAAGTACTAGTATATATTTAACAAAATGTGTTTTTGAGAAAAAAAAAAAACTAACCATTCGGCCAATTGTGTTTTGTAGGTGTCTGTCTGTGTTAAGTGTTTGGAAAAGTATCTGAAGTATGGTTAAGCGCTTGTTAGCGATTGAAAAAACTGTAATTACTTGGTGCTGTAATTTTTGTTTTGGGAAATAACAGCTTGAACAACATAAAACATCCTATTCACATCTCAGTGAAGACATGGGGTATGGAGATGATGGAATACAGTGCAATACTATCTTAGTAAGTGGTACCACCCCAGCGTTAGCTCAGTACCTTTCTTTGCCTATTTAGCCTCAGTTTAGCTCTGCCTGTTAATGTTCAAATCATGTTGATGGAGTGTTTCATAGGCACAGTGCAGGCACAGTCTGTTCAGAGGAATTTTACTACTGATCAGTTTCTACTAACTAAAATTAAAATGAGTATCTTTGGTCCAAAAACCTATACAGCCTTCTGTACACCTAATAGTTGAGCTATGTTGACCTGCAAGCTTTGCCCGGGGTGTACAGAGTGCCACTAAGAGAGAAAAAAACATACTTCAGAAGGTAATAACTCAGCAACCATAAAGCATAGAGTAGCAGAGGGTATGATAGTGGCTGGAAGCAAGAGGATGTTGAAAACAGTGTAAAGCTGCCTGCTGGTGTCATTGTGGTTGCTTGTGGGAAGTGAGCAAGATATCTCATTAAAAATGAACATGGAATACTGCGTGTTCTTTTCCAGCATGCTACACAAACGCCCACACACACACACACACAGTCACACACAAAAGCCTCTATCTAAGCATTAAATACATTGTTGGAAGTCAGTGGAGTTTCACACGGGTAGTAGATTGTGTTTGACTAAGTTTGTCGCGTCTTACACAGCCCCCTAGGAGACTTCTGACACCGTTTTAATAAAGCAAAGGGTTTATACAGAGCAATCTCTGTAACTCTGCATCTATTTTTGACACATCATTAAACTGCCAGCCATGGTATGAGACAAAAAGAGCATTTTTCCCTTACAAATGTCGCTTTCAAAGTTCTGGAACAATGGGTGTCATTTAACCAAGATAGAAATCTTTTCAAACAGTGGTACAAACAAACTATGTCAAGGCATTTTGAAGTAAATGAGTGTGACATATTATGTAAACCTTGTTAAATTTTCAAAGTCACTCCCCAGTCCATATGGAATATAAGCTGCAAAACAACCTGCTTCATATTCTCTGCTTTTGTGATGTTGCAAGATAAATATAAATACCTGATATATCTACCTATTATTTCGGGTTGGATTACTCTTAGAATGAGGCATGATACAAAATTGCCAGTCAGATCATTTACATATACTGTTGAGAAAACACTATGCTGTCAACACGATGTTAAAATTACATGAACATGCCAATAGAATTGATCCAAAATGAAAAAAAAAACATGTTTTTCAGCTTACTTTTGTTAATTTGTATTTAAAGTCAAGGATATTTTCTTCTCCTAAAGAATCACTTTTGTTCCAACAATATATCAGTCTTTTATATACACACAAATAGCCTGATATCATGGCCACACCCACCTCCCATTCCACATGGCACTTTTGGTTTTCCCACTTACCTGATCAGTAACACATGTTCTGCATTTCCTCCCTCTCTACCTATTCTTAGCCTGAGCTGGAATCTAGTGTCCGTGCACCATCATGCCTCTGGCCAGTGAAGCATAGATGGACCTTTGTTAGTTTGTCTGTGCATTCTTCTCATGGATTTCAAGAAACCTGTCCTCCTGGCAGCTCCTCTGACACTGAAGATGCTGACCGGGTTGAATTAAAAGGCTGGAAATGTGCTAAACAGTAAACTCGGCAGTTCCTCTACTGGTGGTCCTGGTGCTTTCCAGGCCATTCCTTGCTCCACCACTGTGGGCTCTTAATTGTTTTTGACTATCCCTTAGTTTAACTTGAAGCTGCAGAGGTGCAGTATCTGGAGCTCCAGTTATGGACTGTTTCTGTTCTCTAGCCTCCAAGCTGTTCTGGCAGCATCGCTTTTCGACACTGTAAAACTGGACTGCTTTCGTTTATTATGTGTTGCGCTGAAGCTGATTGACATTCCAGTTTTGCTAAGCTGCCCCAGTCTACTGCCTCATTTGTTCACGCTGCTATCAGCACTCATTGAGTTCTGTTGTTTGCATTATATGACTGCCAATAAAGCTTCTCCAGTATTTTCTGTGAGTGCGTTTCTCTGATACACACCACCCGTCATGACATCTAATTAATTGTTCATTATATTCTAGGTAAACCTAGAAAATGACTATTTCTGGGACATACGCACTGAACCTCAGTTTAAAAATAAATACAAATGTATTTGTTTTGATCATGTTCAGGTTCTTTAACTAGTCTGGAAGGCTATCGTCAGCTTTTCCTTTGGTTCGCTACGGTTTCAGGGTCACCAAGTTCCACTGTGAGCCAAATAAATTCTGCCAAACTATAGGGCGGCTCACAAGCACAATTAACCCGAGCAGAAATGTAATCATTTAAAGGGACGATGTAGCATTTTTCAACCTAATCTACACATTAGGCATCAGCTATAGTACAATCCTTACTTTTAATCAAAGAACAGAAAACATTACCACTAGACCAATTACAGGCAGTTGCTGAAGCTCACTTCTACAACCTCACAATAACTCAATCACTTTACACTGCTTTCCGTGTATCCACTGAATAATAAATCATAGGAGGTGGAGGTCCATAAATATTGAAACAGTCTAAAGACCAAATAGTCTGAAACAGCAGAAGTGCCATATTGAGAGCATGGAACAGGACAAAGAGGCAGTGAACCAGTTTATCAGGGACACCTACCTTGTAATTACATTCATTGGTCATTTTTATCAGAGATGCCTACCATATGTGTACACTTTATAGGTTTATTTACAGCAGATTTACAGTATTTCCAATGTAGCTCATCTGTTGTTGCCCTGTTTATCAGCTCTGCTCTGTCCTATCCATTAGTGGACAGGGCCCACTACCGGACCAGCAGTGACACCAACAAGTGACATATTAGTGTGTGAGAGACATTGTTCCTGTGAACTGGCCATTTTATAACAAACATCTCCCTTTTGGCTCATCTTTTTCCATTAACAGATTGTCATTTAACTCCGTGTTTCCTAGCCAAGATTCTGGAGGCTCACGGTTCTACTCATTTGAGTGTTTACACTCCAGCTTAATATCCCCATTGTGAAGCTAATCATCTTAACAACCCCGTACTGAGTTGTAGCATGTTGTATAAAAAAGAGAAAATACTACAACATGACTGGCAGCGTATTTCAAGGCCGAATGTTAGAACCATAGCCCTTCATCAGTGGTCAGTACCCAGTGGTCCAGGACCCCTGTGGCTGGGCACATTTCGCTTGTGGACAGTTTTCATCCCAGCAGTGACAGTGACTTCGGCAATGCTGCTGATACACTCATATCAGTGCAACATACATTGACATGTCCTTAACATGTTATCTGAACAATGAATAGGATGTAAAAGTGCAGCATATATGCCTGGAGTGATTATTTCAGGGCTGCGCCTGGGACAGATGTGAAGTTGGTCAAAGAACAAGACCACTTCTAAGAAACAATCAATATTCAAAGTCCATATTCCCTTCAATAATTAGCAGTTCTCCTTTCCAGCTACAGACTATGTCAACAGTTTGAGCTTAAAAGGCACTATTAGTGCAAGAGCAGGTTTCCAACAATTTGGCTGGAGGGCCTCCATTAACTGGCTGAGCTCTCTCTGTCTCTCTCTCTCTCTCTCTCTCTCTCTCTCTCTCTCTTTACATCTCCTTCTCAATAGTGTCAATACTAATTTAAAAGAATATGCTGGCAAAAAATCAAATGCACACACTTTTCCCTCTCCCCCATACTAATCAGAACAATCAGTCAAGATGTTTGGACAAATTAGACACTTCTAAATAGCTGAAAACAAGAGTAGAAGCAATATTTCTGGCCATTTTTATAGATAACAGTCTGTCATACAGTGTCAGAAACCACATATGCAAGTCTATTTAGGATTACTCGACAGCTTGACACAGTTTGAAGCTATTGTGTAGGCTAAATTATGCACATAATTACTTCACTACCTACAATAGAATCCTTGTAGGTCCACTGTAACACTAAAAAGGCAAAACCAAACATGTCTTGTCTGATCGGCTCTGGGACATTTCTGTTTTTGCCAAACTATTCCTTTATGCAAAGGAAAAACTGTCTCAATCCTGATCAAAAGAGTGATATTATTCTGTTATTTCTCCTGACACCACTCTAGAGCAGACCTCTGATCTAGAAGCGGTCTCCCCAGACCAAATCCCCTCCTCAGCCTTTGGAATAACTACGAAACTGTTCTCGGTCTTCTCCTTCCACTCAGCGCCACAGAGATAAGAGTTAAACACTGCCTGAAGGACTCCTAATTAAAATCAATGTAAGTTCGAATGCTCATTAGGGTGAAACGCGAGCGCTTATCTGTTTGAATTATAATTAAACAGACGTGGACCTGGAGCTATGTCCGCCAAAACACTAGCCACCAGACCTTGTTGTGATTTATTAGATACCTTTAATATTGTTACAACAGGCAATGCTTTCCACTACAGTTCCTTGGGATTAATAGAAATTGACATGATGTAAACCTAATTAGCTGAGACGAGAGAGATAATTAACCCAGTGTGAAATTTGTTGCATGTTTCCCTAATCGCCAGAAAAGTCATATTCATCGACCGATATTTGAGTCATGATGGATCTTAACACATCATGATATAAAAACAGTGAGTGTTTTGATTAAGGCCTTATGATGGGATTAAAAACATAGTCAGTACAATTAAAAACTCCATTTCCCAGCATTCTCTGCCTCTGGGCTGGGATATATGGAAAAAATATAACATCACAATACTTTACAACATATACATCAAGCATAAAATGCATTTCTATGGTTTGATAAATTGGAACTGCAAAAAGAGACAATAACGCTACCTTAAAGAAAACATATAAGAACAATGATTTTTATTCAACATTTTATATGCATGCGCTAAGTCTACTTAAACAGTCCTAATTATGTGTTATCTTATGTGTTTCCTGCCTTCACTATGTCTAGCAAAATTCAGCTGCTAGAACTACAGCCATGGAAAAATATGAGACTATGTTTACCTTTTTTCTCTTTACTGTTTGTACTGTTTGTTTGTGTAAAATGCACAAGTTGCTATTCTTTTCTGAACTATTGCAGTGTGAGCTGTGTAGAAAATAAGAAACGCCTCCATATGTGTTGTGAGTGCAGTGGTGTTTGTAGAGCTTTTCTATGTGCTGTATTCCAGCAGCTTCACTTCTGTGACGTCCACAGAGCGGCCATTAGTGGCCACTATGGGGTTATTGTTTTGGGTTTTTGTATATGGGACTTTTAGTTTGAATTTATGGGTGTTTGTTGTGTCTTATGTCACTGTGTCAGCTGTCTTGTGTT
>JBBPCY010000082.1:24321930-24333499 GCA_037974405.1 Brachyalestes nurse | reverse complement strand
GAATGAGGTGCTTGTGTAGGAATTTAACAGACACTGGCATGGAATGGTGGTCCTACTCATAGAGATGCTGATTTAAAGATAAATCGCAGTGGTCTCTTTTTTTTCTGGATCTGTACATCCATCCATACCTACATATACACACTCAGTTCCAATCCAAATACAGATGCTGATATTTTGAGCACTAAACAGACAAAGAGACACATAGTCTGTTCTCGAGACCTGACTTCTGGCCTGTAGCTGCCAGTGCGAGGGCTGTTTGCCAGTATGACGCCGCCAGCATTAAAACACGTGTGGGTGTGTGTGCGCGTGTCACCTGACAGAAGACACGAGGTGGACTCACATTACCGTGTGACAAGCTAGAAACTGTGAGGGAGGCTAAATGACAACTGTGCTTGTCACAAGCACCGTAACACGAATGACAGTCAGTTTGAGCTCAGACTTCCAGATGAGCAGGGCGTGGTTTGGTAGAGATTGCAGGTTATAAAATAAACAATGGATGGCAGGGTAAAAACACCGCGGGATGACAGTGTGCAGCCGTGTCATCTCCGACTGACTGCAGGCACATTGTTATGTCAAGTTATTTAGTCTTCACTATCATAGTGTTTGCCTTTTGTCATAACTTCATCTGTCATTCGTCCTTGCTTAGAGCAAGCCCAAAATGTTTTGCTGGAGAAGAATTCGAATAAGAAAGGTTCTAGCACTGAATACTAAAACAGTGTTTTGGGCGTTTATTTTTTCTTTTTTAATTGCAGAATGACAACAAATGGAGAGGAAGTCATTTATACAGCAGCGGAATTAGATAGAACATGATTGTGACAACCTGCTGAAAGGTTACAGCTAATAGAGCAGATTAGAGGCTGAAATTAAATCATCTCTGACAAACATTGCAGAGGCCAAAGCAATGATATGAGGTCAACACGGTGCTTTTCTACTTTACCTATAATACTGATATCAGATCAGCAAGTGATGATAATAAATAAACAGTGAAAAACAAGCAATGTAGTCAGATCAGGGATCCCTTAGGATGGGGATGGTTAGAACAACTTCAGAAAGCTTTTATAGCATTTATATGCACCTCGTTACTGCACCTCATGTATAGATTATAGTGCTTTAAAACTGTAAATAATTTTGTTTTTAAATCCACAATTATAATAGTACGTATTTATAATAAAAATATTGCAAAATTTCGAATGGTCTCATTTAGGATACTGGAATGCTCTATAACTAGGAATTGACTGAAGTTCAGCATTAAAGTCAAGAATAAAAATTACGATAACTGATAATGTAATTTAATGGGGTCAGATTTGAAACAGACTCCAACAGGCCATCTCACTTTACAGGTGCCTTTCCATTGTAAAAATAAGTCTGTATTATTTTAAAAAAGGGGAGACATTTTTTGATAATGGTAAATCTACAGAAATATATTCACCAACTGGTATAAACTGGTTGGGCCTTCATATGGAGTTTTGGGCTCCATAAGATATGTGATAATTAACATATACAATGAATACAATGTTATAGAGTGAGCTTGTTTTAAAATGCAAAAAAAGTGCAATATAAATATGGGAAATTGTACTATTTTGTGATAAGATATAAGCTCAACCAGATCTCATGACTTTTCGTGCAGCCGCCATGAAATGTAATCAAAATACGTGCTGCGATCACGATTTAGGGTTTTTTTTTCATGCTAGGATAACGCCTCACTAACCGATGTATTGTAGGGTTAAGGTTAGGTTTAGGTTTAGGTTTAGGGACTTTCCCTGTCTTACTGCATTTCGACCTGTTTTAACCGCTTTGCAAACAAATACGATAAGGAATCAACTCATCATTTCTCTCCCACTGTCCCGTATTCTGTCCCTGATACTGTCGAAAATATAGTGTAGTGAAGCGTTATCATAGCACGAAAAAAAGCCCTAAATCGTGATCACAGCACGTATTTTGATTAAATTGTATTTATGGCTGCACGAAAACTCTTGAGACCGGGCTGTATCAGCTATGACACTAATTATTGGTTCTCATTTAAAGTAATGGAAGTTAGCGTTTTTAGTCCATTTTCAGTTATTGTATAGATTTTGTTAAATGCAAAGAAAGTGCATCTGAAAAGTTACTTATCAGTTATCTTCATTAGTCCAAAAACTGCATCTTAGGGCCCAACCTGTAAATGTGTATATATTTCGATTGTCCTATGTTGCGTTTTTGCAAATGTATCAATTTCAACAAAAATGTCATTCAAAAAAGGTTTATTTTTATGATTAACACCTCTAAAGTAAAGTTTAATTTTTGGCCTTTTAAAATTAGATCCATATATTACATCTGTCTTCAAATTGTAATTATTTAATCAAATCTAATGATATCTAATGTATATCCTGATTAGAATTTTTATGTTTTTGCTCCAAATCCACACATCCCTAGGTTACATGTAGCGACAGCTTATGATAAGGCTTATATGGTGAGTTAAGGTGTTGGGGTAGGAGGCCCAGAGTGTGAAACATTCAGGAGGGCCCAAAAGTTCCTACTGGTGTCCCTGAGTCAGACTGAAAGTAGTGAAACAATGCGAGCCGAGGCGGCAGTCAGTCCCGTGTCGACACGAGGTCAGCCAGCCTTGAGCGCCTTTCGAAAAGTCGGCCTCTCCCGTGAGCACAAATGTGTGAGCAGGTTTTTGCTGTGTGTTGCGTGTTGTGATCAGGCTTGACGTGGGCACAGAGGCCTCTCGCGGCCTTCCCATGAGTCACTGCTGCCGCTGTGGTCGGCGGAAGAACCCCTCAGAGCACCTTCAACCACGCAAGCAGAATGACAAGTTTGCATAAAACACGGTCTGGTAGACCTGGATATAAAAAGGTCTTACAAAATATTCTATTGTGTTTAACATGATATTAAAGGGACCATATCATCCTTCATTTAATTCCTGACAATATAGTACAAAGTAGTTCATATTCAGCCTACAGCTCTTTAGCTCTGCCTGTTCATAATGAGGTGATTAATTAGGAGTGTTTCATTCCGAATGTGATACTATACAGTCAGAGCAGAGCATTTTGTTACAATCAGAACCAAATCTTGCATATCTATTTTTTGACACATTATTTTTTGCATTTACATTCTTTATGTAGTGTAAAAATGCAATGACAAATGGACCTATAGAAATGGTCCAAAATAAACGGAAAGTTAAAGACATTTTTCTCTTATCCTGCAAATTTCCTTTTCAGGTGAATTACTGAGTTTTTGGTATATAAACTCACATAAATGATATAAATGGAACAAAAGGGAAATAAAAGAAAGAAAACTAATATATACTGAATAAGTGTGATAAACCTGGGAATTTAAGTAATATGCTGCAGACACACACGCACACACACACACACACATTACTATATATATTACAATAGCAACAATTAAAACAGTTATGTTAAAAGCATAATATGTGCCTGTGTGACTCTGTTTCATCCATCAGAAACTCAATCTGGAGTGAAGCTGCTGGAATACAGCACATAGTGTCTGCCATACAAACACTACTGCACTCACAACACATATGGAGGCATTTCCTCTTTTTTACACAGCTCACACGCAATAATTCATAAAGGAATATCAACCAGTGCATTTTACACTGTACAAACAATGAACAGAAAAAAAGGGAAAAGGAGGTCTCTTATTTTTTTCTATATATATATATATATAAGCAATATGTATAGGAAAAAAATTTGATCATATGAATAATTTTGAAAGTAGTTGAAGTAGTGAAGTAGAGTATGACTAAACTGTAACTTTCCATCTATTTAGCACAGCAACAGACTTACAGAATTCTTGACTGGGAATTGAAGGCCTTGTATTGACTCTCTCTCTCTCTGAAATGCCATTTCTGTAATAACACAATGGACAGCTGCCAGCCCTGTCTTAATCCCCTGAAGAAGCCATATCACTTATTTCTGGCAATACCCTAAATAGAAAAGCCTTGAGTATTAGGTTATACAACCTGTACAGCATTAGGTTAAATATTGCCTTAGGTAATACAAAGCTGCAGCTTTTTTTTTATTATTGACTGCTAGTCTTGTTTTAACATTAAGTTTAAAGGTGAAGAAAAACAGTTTTTGAACATCAAATTAGGCTTTCGCATTTGACCAGTCACTAAAGCAAATTTACAACTGCATAATGAATGCTTGTCTGAGGGCTCTGTCAGGTATAAATGTATTCACTCTGATATAAATGTATTCACCATGTCTGCAATGAAATCATCCATCATTCGGTTATCCACCTAATAAACACATTGAGGCGGCAAAGATCTTTCACCATATAGAAGCAAACCATCACTTTGAGGCAAACACTTCTTCGCCCATTTAAAGTACGAACACCCTCTGAGTGATTTTCTTCTACACCAATTAACGGGAAGAAAAGGTCTCAGGCTTGGAAAGAAAAGATGAAAGGAAATTGGTCCATGGTCTAAATTTGACTACAAGGGCTAATGCTCTTGAATTCAATTGAGCATGCTAATAAGGGCATTTGAATCACAGAAAGGAAGGAAAACAGAATCAGAGAGGAAACAGAATGAATGGGAAAGAATGTAACTGTACTGTGCCTCTAACGTCAATATAAAACATTTTAATTATGGTTAGCATTGAAGACTAGTGATGAACGAAAGCTAGAAGGACAAGTTCATTAATTCCAAGTGTGACCAAAGTAGGTTTATATTTATTGTTAGTAGTGATGGCTAGTTATGAACGAAAGCTAGCAGGACCAGTCAGTCATACACAACTGAGATAAATATGGCAAGCTTTCATTTATTGTTAGCATTGGCTAGTAATGAATGACAGCTAGAAAGACCTGTTAGCCATGAATACAAGTATAAGAAGTTAGCATTTTTGGTTAACATTGATTGCTGGTGGTATTGAAAGCAAGCAACGCAGATTATTCATATGTAAGTGAGACCAGAATAGGTTTTAATTCATCGTCAGCACTGATGGCCAGCGATGAACAAAAGCTATATGGAAATGAGATGAAATTGATTTATTGTTACTGAATGGTTTAGGAATGAGTTTATTAGAGGGACAGCTCGAGCTTGACCTTGTGGAGGAAAAGTCAGAGAGACGAGATTGCTCTGATTTGGACATGTGCTGAGGAGAGACTCTGAGTATGTTGGGAGAAGGATGTTGAGGAGCCAAAAGTAGCCAAAGAAGAAGACTGAGAGCTAGCAATGAATGAAAGCTAGCAGTGCCAGTTAGCCATACTCAGTCAAGATAAATATGCCAAGCTCTCAGTTAGTATTACCAATGGATAGTAAAAAATGACAGCAGGACCTGTTAGCCATATGGAAATGAGATCAAGATGGCATTTACTGTTAGGACTGATGGCTAGTGATGAATGAAAGCTAGCAGAGTATAGGAGCCAAATACAAATGAGATGAAACTGTCATTAGCATTGTAAACACTGTAAGCATGTTTTTTGGTTAACTATCACCCAGTAGATACCATTAAAGAAATAAAACTCAGACTGACTTCACTCTGCATGAATATCTACTTCTGTGGCCTTGTTCTGAGAGCACAAGATTTCTTTCTGTCTTTTAAGACTATTAAATGTTATTAGCACAGTATTAAGGCTGATTTCTCTTTGATATTCTGCAGGCTTATAGACAGAGCACACACACACACACACACATACGCAGATATCCTGATCGTTACAATGTGCTGCACATTTATTTCATCTGTCAGTGTCCGAGACACAGTCAATGCATTCCATGAATTTCTAATTCCTTTCAGGCATGGAGCTGAGGAAATTTGAAGCAAGCCACAACAGAAAGCCAGGAAGGCACTCGACACCAATACACATCTCTCTCTCTCGTTCTCTGTCTGTGTCTTTCTCTCTCTCTCTATTTTATACAGCATTTTATTCATACTTTTCTTCCTTTTTTACTTTTGTTTAGCATGACAGACACTCCTCAAATGTCATGGAGGAAATGAATAATTCCAGCTTCAAAACAGGCACAGGAAAGAATCCATGCAAAGGAGAGTCATGGCACCACGTTCGACTTTTTTACATGCACTATTGTTCTTTGCCTCAGCGAGGGTCTCGACGCGTATCTACGCATATCCTAAAACACTACCAAGGATATGCTAGCATGGAGCTGTTGAGTATGATTTCAAATGTTAAGAAACAAGTTTCTGGTCACAGGTTTACAACGTTAGCTTGACATACGGACAACTTTGAATGGACTTTTTCGGAATAATGTGTGCTTGAGACATTATATTACATAAAGCTGGGTTGAACATTGACACAGTTAATACATACATACATACATATATTAAGTCATGGAAAAAAATGAGACTACTTTTCCCTTTTTATCTGTTGACTGTACGGTTTGCGGCAATGTATGTGTGTGTGTGTGTGTGTGTGTGTGTGTGTGTGTAAAATACACAGGTTGCTATCCTTTTTTGAACTATTGCAGTGTGAGCTGTGTAAAAAAATAAAAAAACGCCTCCATATGTGTTGTGAGTGCAGTAGTGTGTAGAGCATCTTTTCTATGTGCTGTATTCCAGCAGCTTCACTTCTGATTCAGTTTCTGATGGATGAAACAGAGTCACAATTTCACACACTGCTCTTAACATCACTATTTTAATTGTTAAATAATGTAAGAGTGTTGTGTAGTTTAAGGTATAATACATTTTCAAGGTATAATAATTATTTATATGTTTTATTTTTACATTTTCTCCAAACATTTTTGTTTGAAATTTTGAATCAAGTGTGTTCAATAGTGTATAAAACAATAGTAACATTTTACACAGACACACTCCCACACCTTACAAAAGCAACAACCAGAAAAAATGATGTATATATATATATCAAGGTAACGTGATGTTGTATAGCGTTGTATTGTCTTTTATAGTCATCCTTACTAAAGATAATATGATCTCCACTGAAAACAAATAATTCTTAGTTTTTATATCTTGACTCAATGAGATGGTTTGTTATCACAGGTTATAACTGCAACTTCTAAGCATTAATTAAATTCTTAACCAGCAATTCTGATTTGCCGCTAATGATTGAAAACCAGTGAGGAACATTCAGCATTATGCAAATAACATGCTAACACACTGCTGCAAACTTTCTTTCATTTCCAAACACAATTTTGGTGAATCATTACTTTCATTAATTGGCTTTCATAGTCTGTTAAGACATCAGTTTTCTTTTTCATGCAAGTTATGTATTCTAGAAAATGCATGACCTTCCAAATATGCAAATTCCTTTTCTGCAGGCCATAGGAAGTCCTCTGGAGATAACGAGCCACAAAAATATCTTGAGAAAACTAAGGCATGTCAGCAAATGATCGGAACACCCTGTAATCTGCAGTGTAAAAAGGTTAATAAAGACGTCAGTGCCTGTGATCAAGAATGACAGTTAAGACTACGTGTCTAATGCATCATGATCTGCCAGTAATTATCTTGCGAGGATGACACATTCTTTCATTATTTTCCCTCCTTTTTTATGTCTTAATAAAGCCATATGTTTCAGGTCAGAAATTCATGGCTTGTATGTTCTAGTTCTCTGCGACACCCTCCATTCTCACTTCCTCCTCTTCCTCTTTCATTCAGTCTCAGCAGAGGTGTACGTTTCAGGTTGAGATGTAGCGCTCACATGTTCAGTTACAAGAGCGATAGTCTCAATGGATGACAGTAGCCCAGAATGCCCGGATATCTAAAGAAACATTCCTCAATGGTTGAACACTGCTTAACTCAATGTAAAAGTTCCACCAAGGACCTTGATAAAAACCCTAAAAACAGCAGTGGATTTGGTGAACAGAAATAAAGCAGTGATGATAACTGGCAACCAAATGTTAGCCTTTCTCCTGTCGGTATTTAAGTTACTTCTACCACGCTACAATGAAGTTTGATGGAATAAAATTATGGCTACAATCAAAATGCTAATTATCCTGTTTCATAAGAGCAAACTGGTGGTGTATTGCCCACCCTTTCGACATTAGTTAGCAAAACATTCACACTCCACAATTAATGCATGCAGAGATGCTAATTAGCCGCTAATGCTTAGCATAAAGTGTCTTTTGATTGCGGCTGTGTACTATTTGCTGTTTTCCAGCCCTCGGGCCGTGTCAAGGCTTCCTCAAGTTGTAGCGGCACGTCCACAAATTGGCATCCTCACCTCCCGCTAATTATGCAGTGGTCATCCTCATTAACATTTAAAAGGTGACCTGTTGTCTTGGCACTTGGCTGTGCTCTGAATGGATGTTGGTTTTTGCATCTCTGTTTCAGTTAACTCTCCAATTTGTTCTCTCTCTCTTTCTCTATCTGTCCCTCCATTTATCTCTCTATCTCTCTCGCCCTGTGTCCGGCAGATAGAGGCCAGCTGTGTATTATGATTCCCTGTTGTGCTCAACAATTAGGCTTTACTGTGTTGTTGCACCTTTTAATATATCATTTTGAAATGGTCTTGGGAATTTTGCCTAGAATATTCAAATATTCTGCATGTATACGAAGAGCTCAGAGAGGCATTTCATGTATCATGTCTGTCATAGAATACAAAGTAAAGGCCTTTGTTTGAGGGGAAGCAACCTACTTAGCGTTTGCAGAATAATATAGTCCTCATCACAAATTCAAGCACACTTCATTTTCATGATCTCAGTTATTTCTGATTGTAGTATCAAGATTTTGAAGCAGCTCTCTTTTGAAAGAGGGCTACAATGTGTCTTAGCAATTTGTATACAGTCAAGCACTGTTGACAAGGAATACCTCACTAAAGACTGCCATTCAAAAGGCTACATGACAGGTACAGAAGCCTTTTTTTATAAACCTACCTCCACATATGTAAAAGCTTAATCAATCAAACATTAGCTGTAACATTGCTGACATTTCTGTAATAAAATGACATACAAATTGAGCAGCCTCAGTAAATATAAATATAAATGTCTATGTAGATTTATGTCAGTTGTCCTGACAGGACAGATGAAGCTTTAAACTAATAACTAGTTAAAAACCTCAAATGAACTCAACTGGCAAGAGGAAAATAGACTTATAACCTCCAGGACTGGATTTGGGCACCCTCTAAATTACATTAAAGCAAAGTTACTGAATGTGTCCATTATTTTTTCAGCCATACTCTTAACCCATCAGCCTAATGGCCACAATGTAACACCGTAACAGTACATTCTCAGGAGCAGGGGTGGGAAAAGTACAGAGAAACTATATTTAAAGTAATATCATAATTGTAGTTTATTTTCTCCAGTGAGGTCCTCACATGGCCATTTTAACATGGCCCCTCTTTATCCCTTAGAATTAAACCAACTGTTTTTATGTACTGTATCTTTAAGAATGACTTATAAATGACCCCTGTTCTGATTGGCCGAACTCAAAAAGAAATCCAGCCTGAAACTAGACTTTATCACTTCAGTGTGAGTGGGTGAAGCTAAACTGCGGTAGTCGGAAAAGAAAACATGAAAACTACTGACGGGCGAAGTGAATTACACGGATTATCTTCTTACAATGGCACCATTGTGACAAGATAATCAAGAGGTGGGATACATTAGTCAGCAAGTGAAAAGTGTTCCAGAAGTTGATGTGTTGGAAGCAGGAAAATTGGACAAGTGTAAGAATTTGAGTAACTTTGATAAGGAGCAAATTGTGATGGCTAGATGACTGTATCAGAGCATCTGCAAAATGGAAGGTCTTGAGGGGTGTTCACGGTATGCAGGGATGAATTCCTACCTAAAATGGTCCAAGGAAGGACAACTGGTGAACCGGAGATGGGGTCATGGGGCACCCAAGGCTCACTGATGTGCATGAGGAGAGTGGGTTAGCCCATCTGGTCCAATCCCAAAGAAGAGCTACTATAGTATGAAAAGCTGAGAAAATGTTGGCTGTGACAGGAAGGTTTCAGAACACACAGTAGATCACAGCTTGCTGTGTATGGGACTGTGTAGCCACAGACTGGCAGAGAACCAGTGTCATTTTATGAGCTTTACAGGAACTGAACAAAGATTAGAACAGACTGGGCTTGACTAGAATAAAATTAAAGGACACATAGAAAATCAATAAAAAGACTGAAAGGGCAATAGAAGTGCAGAAGTTTAAAAGAAGGCGAAGAAGAATGATACAGTTTTAGCAGCTTTTTTAAGCTATTGTTGGTGCATCTGATATTAATGGGCAGGTGGTTGGACGGGATAGTGGTTAAACATTTCACCATGTTTAGTTTCAGCTCTTTTCACCACTAGTAAGAAGAAAGCAAAATGGTGGAGGCAGTGGGCCGCTAAACAATTTTGTATTAGGAAACATTTATGTCTGGACATTTACGTGGATGTTACATATGGCTCAGCTGTTGGATGGGGTTGAGTTATGCCTCAACACCTTTGGGATGAACTGGAATGAAGATTGTGACTCCAACATCAGTATTTGACCTCATAAATGCTACAGAATTAATGGACACAAATTCCCACAGAAACTCCAAAATCTTGGGTAAGATTTCCAAGAAGAGTGGAAGCTGTTCTAGCTGCAAAGGGGGAGGGGACCAACTCCGCATTAAAGTCTATGTATTTAAAGGTAATGTCATTAAAATTCCTGTTTCTGTAATGGCCAGTCCTCCCAGTACTTTTGTCCAGTGTATCTTCTATATCATATCTTCTTATCCAAGACATACTGAATGTGAATATATATTTAGCATTCAATTTCCATGATATAATAACCTATGTAATAAATCTATAATACATATTGTGCAAACCATAATTTTACATTCCTACTCAAAAGAATGACTTGTTAGCAGTGGTAGATGGTCTTTATGAGGAGAAAGGGAAAGAGTAGGGAAAAATAAAGCAAACAGACTTGTAATGTGATGTGTTTGGATGGTTTTTGCATGTCAAGATGGAAGAAAAGATGTAGTTGCTTTTTGGAGGCTATCAAACATGATCACTGATGCAAGGCATAAACAAAATGAATCTGTGCATACATTAAACATTCAGAGACAGTCGTAGTCGAGCACATTCTAAACTGAATATCTGAAATGCTTTAACACAACCATGTATGCGTACACATTGACTGCACTTTTTAATAATAAAGCAAACGAAAGTCGATGTCTAATACGCATGGTTTGAGATGGCAGTTTAATATCTTTAGTTGATTGCATTACATTCAATACATCAGTAGATGTGCTGAATGTTTAGCATGTGCCGGAGTGGAGGATAAGCTTACGTGTATCTTTATTTCTAGAACACTGGCCAACTGCAAAGAACCTGTAAACAACAACAGGTGGGGTCACACTGTCAGACTACAGCAGCATAGTAAGCAAGAGCTGACTGGATGTTCATTACTCCTTTATTGTTATTATTATTATTTATTATTATTCATTCATTCACTCATTCATTTTCTGTATTTACTTAATATTTACTTGGGTTGTGGGTACCTAGATCCTATCTCAGGGCCAGTATTATTATTATTCTTTTTCTTCTTCTTCTTCTTGTTTTGTTGTCATTATTATTATTTTATGTATTTATTTATTTATTTATATCATTCATTTATTTTCTGTAACCGCTTAATCCTTACTTGTGTCGTGGGTACACAGAACCTATTCCGGGGCCTATATTATT
>JBBPCY010000082.1:24257980-24321830 GCA_037974405.1 Brachyalestes nurse | reverse complement strand
GCCCGTACGCATTTGCGTATGTGGTATTCACAGCGCAAATGCGTACCTAATTTGAGTAACTTCATACTGCGTACCCGGCCCCGCCCAGCTCCGCGACTTCCCGACCCGAGACATGGACGAGACACCAATCTTCGGTGGGCCGGATTAAAAAGACCAACGGGCCAGATGTGGCCCGCGGGCCGTAGTTTGCCCACCCCTGGTCTATGTGGTTGCTCCTCATGGAAGCCCAGCACTACATTGCAGTTTTCATCAAGTACCTCAAATACCTGGTTCAGCTCAATCAATACTTCATTAAATTCGGTCAGGAGCTGCTGATGGAGTTTCGCAAATCTATGCAAAGACTGGAGACACTGAGGAGAAGTCTGGTACCAAACCGGTGTTCTCCTTACCAGCTCACAAACAAGCAAAACAAATCATATTATTCAATGCTATCTTGCTTGCTTGCATAATTCTGATGATAACCGCAAGCAAAACGACTTGCAGAAAGTTCTATACCGCTCAGATAAATGACTTTAAACAGTCTTTTGCACAGTCCCGTAGTAACCAAATGTCTTGAACACTAAAATAAAAGGACCAAACTGCCACACAATTAATGATCTCAATCCTGAAATATTGGAAAATTGGTGTAAGCATGGAAATGGGCATAGTGCTCACCAACCTTGCTCCTGAAAACCTTCTTCAGAAACCCCTGATCGGCTGGATTGGAATGAAAATAGCTTTATTTTGGAACCAATCGTTGCAGAAAGGTAGATCTTTAGCTGGAGGGTTGGTGAAGAAGACCATCAGTGGTATATCTGGCAATTCTGGCACAAATAAGTTTTGTTGAACAGGGGAGGGGGAATTAACAAAAGTTTTGTCGGGTATTTAGGGAATCACATATGTTTCCTATGCCTAGAAACGCTTCTGGTAACCATAGAAATGTGTAAAGCGTATTTATAGAAATTGATGTAACCATAGAAATACATGCAACCTACTGATATCAGTGATGTAATTTATTTCATTTTGATGGAGTGGCCGGGGCTAACACTGGAGCTTATTCATGAGCGCTCAGAAGAACCAGTGTGGGAGTCTTCAGTTTTGAAGTGACAGAACTGCGCTGCACTTTTTACTTGTCATCCGGTGCTTTTAACAGGAATCTCTTTTTGTATTTCTTCCTCTCACAATAGTAATTATTCATCATCCGCCTCATTATTAAGGCTACGCAGCAAATGGACTAGTGTGGGTGTGAGCCCTAAATAACAAACAGAAAGCCTAATTTAGCTTAATCACCAAATGGCTGTTTTTGTTATCTAAGACTTTAATTAGCTGAGTCAGGAGAGGTGCATCTTGGAGTCATAAAGTTTTCAGAGTCATGAAGGATTTATTTTTCGTGATTTTTCAGTCTTAAAGTGGCAGAAAAGTTTTTTTTCTTTTAAGTGAATCCAAACAAAAGCCAATCCGAACCCAACCACCACCAATCGGAGGCTGAATCAATCTCCAAAAGAGTGCACCTGTTAAGGCACCAGGCACCACTTTATTCATCAGTCAGTGCTTTCAAACAACATCTCAAACATTTTGTCTGGATAAACATAACACACAATGCATAATGCATTTCTTTCATGCTGGCCTGGACTTCCACGCCAAGTTCTCTCAACTCCAGCCAGCTAGAGGGAAAAGTTCTTTGACTTTAACTCAATTTGGAGCTCACTTTTTTTAAACATTTTCTGAAGAACCATATCTAGCCAGTTCTCCATCATAGATAACAATTATTTTGCTATGCGAGGAGCCAATTAGACATTTCTTTTATTCTTTGTGTTGTCGTGGTTGTAGATATGACAGTTACCTTCAGTATAATTATATCACTGTCAAGACAAAACCTCATATCTCCAAAATAATGGCTTTTAGGACCTGGAAAGTGTCTATGCTTGCCTGGACTTTAACACCAAGTTCTATCAGCTTCAGCCAGCTAGAGGGAAAAGTTCCAAGAAACGTTTTGGATGTAGCGTAACCATGGTAATGGTTTTAGTTATACAATGTAAATGCGTGCAATGTAACAATGGAAATGGTTTTGGAATAAGTGTAGGAAAATAATAGCAGTAGATGTGCAGCACTGTGTAATAGTCTTGGGCACCTGAGAAGCATCTTTAAAACAAACCTGTTTAATGTAATGGAAATCAGTCTAGCATATTTATAGAAATAAGTGTAGCCATGGAAGTGGATGTCCTGGATACCGAAATGTATAAAGATGTTATATTAAAGATTGCAAATAATGTAGATAAAAAGGGCTTTTTTTTTAAAGCTGAACTTCTTCTTAAGGGAAGGAGGAAGAAGTTGAGAAAAGAAAAACTAAAGCAGCGATGAACAAAGGCCAAAATTCATGAGGAATGAGATGTAATCAACAAACTGAACATGGCTACGCGGATTTCGCTGAGTCCAGACTAATATTGCAGGCTGATTCGCAGCGCTACCTGAGTCACTGCAGTAATAAGAAGCATTTTTTCTTTTCTTTTCTTTTTTTTTTGGAGAAATCAGTGGATTCCTTCCTGAGGGAGAGTGGGTGGAATCTTAAGTGGACTGTCCAACCAGTTTCTGCTGACGAACGAACAATCTATTAGCATATCTGTTTTAGAGTACTGCCCTGCAGAGGCACTGTGCATTCAAAAACCGGGAATTAGGGGGGGGGGGGTTGGGGTGGTGTGGGGTTGGGGGTGTGCACTCACATCTGTGCTCTGTCAGTCATTTGCCTCCATTGGAAATTCCATTTGCCTGATGAAAGCGGGGACCAAAAACAAAACAATTACGGACGGCGCCGGTTCAACCATCCATCAAACCCGGGATAATTTACCCAGGAGTTCGCGCAAAGTAAATGAGTGAAATCTTCATTTGAATAGATTAATAACAATACGAGGCATTAATAATAATCACCAAAATCGCTGGGGATTAACATCAATAATAAAAACGACAATGCAAAAACGGATGCCGGAGACGGGACGGAATGGGATGCGTGGATGGGGGTGGGGGGGGGTTGATTAGGCATGAATTATCTTCTGTTTAATTTGATTCCCTGCTAACCTGGCATGCCTAATTTATCTGGATCACGCTCCCAAACACCTTGACCGACCAAGCTGTTAGTCTGTACTGTCACTTGGGCTGCGTTAATTACTTGGCTTTGCGACAGGAGCGCCCCACAATAAGACTCAGCCGCACTTTTTTACATACGGTGGCTCACCGCAGGTAGTGTGTAGTACTGTGCAAAGGTCTTGAGCCACCCCTCATTTTTTATATTTTGCTTACATAATAATGCCTGTCAAACTGTCTTATCTTTGTCATACTGTGTAGATTAAATAAACAAATGTTTTAATGTGACTGCAAAGTGCCTAAAGATACAAGATGCCTAGATAAAGGTGTTCCATCCACTCAGCATTCAGCACCACCAGTATACTGATCACCGCCTGATCATCTGGAATCACCTGTACCTCTTACTTCACTGATTCAGGCCTTAAGTTAGATGTGCTTTGTTCTTCTTGAATGATTCATACGTAGGTCACTGCTCGGCCTAACAAACAAAAAACTTCCCAAACTGGTCAGGTTCAGGGACTGGACTGGAAATGAGAGTCGTTGAAAGTCCTTCAGGAAGCCTGGAGAACTGTTCCTCAAGACTACATTAAAATACAAGAAAGTCTGGATCTTTGGATGCATAACATGAAAAAATGAGAAGTGAGACTGTTGCATAGCACTATAGTGCTACTCACCATAAATAGTTTATTTTTACATGACCTCTTTTACCAACACTTTAAATTCAACTGATTTGTGACTATTCCTTTAAACCTGAATCTGAAAATGCTCCGTTCATTTGGTGATTCTTTGAGCCAGTACTATATACAGTACATGTATTGAGGTTCTGTGTATTGTTAAACATTTAGGGAAGAGAGAACTACAAATCCACCCAAACTGTATTTAAGTACGTCTGTCTGAGTAAATGTAACTAGTTACCTCCCACCTCTGCTCTCCGCAGCCTCGTGATTGACTTTCTCCAGCGAATCTCCTCCTCGCTGCGTTCCCCTCTCCGCCCGCACTGGAGGACAATAATTCACTGCCCAGGTAAAATTGGAACAATAACTCAGGCCATTAGTGAATTAGTTTGTTTTGAAAATCGTCCATTGATCGCGGGCTCCGCTGATTGGGTTGAGACCGGCTCGGGCATTTAATTATCCCGACAGCGAGAGTGCTGAGGCATGACTTCTGAAGGTCAGGGTGCAGAAGAGAGCGGCAAGGTCCTAAATAAAGCAACGCAAAAGAAAATCCAGTGCAAACCCTGTTAGGCCTTTTTCTCTCTCTCTCTTTCTTTCTCTCTCTCACTCTTGGTTGCCGTGCCGACTGGCCTGCTATTGTAAGTGGCAGGCCATTAGCGTGGCTGTCCAGACCAGGCAGAGAGTGCAGATCATTTTCATAATTTGCGACTTTTGCACGCTTGACAGGAAGGATTGAGCTCTTGCTTCAGCAGCGCTGCCTTAAAATTAGTCCTGCTTCACAGAGTTTATTGTATTCAAACACACATACACACACAAATACAGAGATTCGTGTTTGTTTTTTTCAATTTTTACACTATACGTTCTCCTTGCCAACTGCTTCTTTTTTTACAAACAAAACATTTTGTTTACGAGTGAACTGTTTTCTGTAAACACTGCATCATTTCTCTTATTTTTATGTTTTGTATTTTCCTTTAAAATTGAACTTAAAGTAACAATATTTTTATTTGGAAATTAGGAGAAATATTGTCAGCAGTTCTTAAAAACTAAGGCAAAGCTGTTCAGTTCAACACTTGCACCTATAAAAGATAAAACCTGAGAAACTGAATATTTTTGCAGTGATCTCTTTTTTTCCAGAGCTGTATATTTATATATATAATGTGTGTGTGTCTATGTGTGTGTGTGTTTTCTTTGTTTTTTTTTTTTTGTTTGCCAAGATGCCCTTGTCCTCAAAATGTACAAAAAACAATCACAAAGCTGCACACACAGCCCTGCTGGTGCTCATGTTGATTGACACACGTCCAGAGCTGCCACCACGGAGCTGCACTCTCATTTGAGTCCTGCTGAAAGATGTGCTGGGTGGGATTAGGATTCTGACATGGACTTGTTTTCAGAGAGGAAGTATCTGGGTCATTGTAATTCTGGGATTAGGAATCGCTGGGTGCAACATTTCACACTGCACTGGGTCGCAAACGTACTGTATTTCTACTGTAGCTGAAATATAGAATGTGGAAATGAGCTTCTTGATAAAAAGAGTATTGTGTAATCCGCTCAGACTAAACAAATCAAAAACAGCGTCATGCAACAACTCCTCTTTCATGGTCTGACATTTCTTTAGTCACTGTTAAGAAAAGCTTATAATATTATTGCATAAAATAAATGTGAGAAGCACTGACTGCATTTGGCGTCACTTTCTGTTTGTCTTTGGGGCAATTTGAGCAATACATTTTGAATTCTATGATTAATTACATCAACAGCAATGTGTTTTTGGAGTGTACGATGTGTTTGCTCAGCACAGAATACTGAAATGTTCTGACATTTGTAGAGAACCTGTAAACAACAACAACCAGTGAACAGTAACTGGGCATAAACTGTGTAGTACCAGGCAGCAGATCACGGAATCATATATATATAATAATCATATATATATAATATATATATATATATAAGATACCTTGTGTCTTTAGTCAGTTTCAGACTTCAGACAGTCACAGTAAAACACTGGTTCCTGTTTCTTTTATTTAATCTATTCAGCATGCCAAAGATAAGACATTTTATTTTTGCACCAACAAGGTGATTCAAAGCAAAATATAAATAAATGAGGGGTGGCTCAAGACTGTTGCACAATATATATATATATATATATGGAGATTAATAGTGGGATGTTTGCCAGTTCTTTGCTTCAATAACAGATTCGACTTATCTTGGAAGGAATTAAATGTTGGAACATTGCTATGTGGATTTTCTTACAGCCACAAGAGCTTTAGTGAGGTCTGGTACTGATGTTGGATGATGTTCTGGGCCACAAATGCCACTCCTAGTCCATCACACTGGGGAATGCAGTTTCACTGCTCCACAGCCCACTGAATCTATGGGGGGCTTTACACTCCTGTGCACAATAAAGTAGCAGGATAAATGTCCTTTTACTTTTGGCCATGTTGTACATGCGCATCCTAAACAACCCGAGCGACTCAGGCTAGAACCCTGCCGCGTACCTCCCTCCGGACCTCACAGTCCACTTATTAAATCGGCACAAAGCGAACGACACTCCTGTAACCGTCCCGTCCTCCGGAGGATGCCGAACACAAATAGGGGACAAGCCTCTCTCTCTGAGAGCTTAGAGGAACAGAACAAAGCGCTGGCCCCATGAGGAGTGTGAATAAAGCAGGGAAGAAGAAACCATAATGCTTTTACAGGGTCAATCAGATCCCCTGCTGTAATTTCCCTTAGCGATTGGGCCTGTCGTTGGGTCAGCTGAAGCACTTAAACCTGGTCATTTGCGGAGCTGTTCTCTCTTTGTGTATCTTCAAAGCTGACCTGAGGTAAAGGGGTACAGGAGAACGCTTCGGAAGAGCTACTCATCTGATTCTGCCATTTCTCTAGTAGCTCAAAACACTAAAACAAACTCCAGAACCTCCTGACAGCCCTGGGTTGTGTTTCAGACTTTAATAAAGAACGTGCAGAAATAAAAGTTACATCTAGACCGAATTTTGTATGCAATTAAGATCCAAAAAGAAGTTTTATTAGAAAAAAAGTTGTCGTTATTTTTATTTGAATTAATATCCAAAATAAAGCCGTAATAAAATGAATTTCTAAAATCTAATACATTTATATTCATATTGAGGTTCTAATAAAATAGCATCCATTTCTAATAAAATTCACATTCAGAATTGTGCTTTTCAGAATTGAAAAGTTTACAAGCTGCTGTAAATAGATATTTGCATTATACATTTCAGCTTTTAAAAATGTTTTACTGTTTCCAAAACTAGACTGTAAAATGTGTAATTGTATATATAAAATGACAGAAATGATCATTAGAACAAGACAATTCAATACTTCAGGATACCTGTGAGTGCATTATGACCCATATCTTCTATTTCTTTGTATTTGGGTCTATTTACTACATGTTGGTGTTAATGTGTCAAATTTTATCTGCACAAAATATTTTCCATTCATTTTTATACCTTAAAGTAACACATTCCTGTTTTTGGTACAGTACTGAACTCTACTTGGCTACCCTCTATTGAGCCTCATTCAAAAATGCTGAAATCCCCAATACATCTAATATATCCCCAATATATCCCCAATATGTCCAGAACTATTTTTTTAATACATTAATGTCTAAAGTAGACTTATAATAAAATGAACATACCTATGGACCGTGTGGGAGAGGGCAAATGGTACATTTTGAAATATTATAAGCTTGTAAATTTCCTTCTTTCATGACACAGGCCCTTTACTGTTTCGATTTTTGTTTGTCATTTTGCTAAGACGGACTTAGCGTCACGAGGAGATTTGCCCGAAGTCCCTTGGCGAATGAATCAACACTGAGAGCACACCCTCGTGTCCTTCAGGCGACGAGGCGGAATTTGCCTGATTCACAGCCAGCATGTGTCCTGCGCGACGGGGGGACGAGGAAAACATGAAGGGCGACGGCAGGGAGCGAATGAGTGTTTATAGTAAGATCCCTCCACTCGCGCAGCCTCAGCATGGGGACACCTGTCACTAGCGTCTCAGAGGCGGCTGCATCACCGCAGCCCAGTAATTATTACATAAACAGTCAAAACAGGGGGTTCGTCTCTCCTCCTTCACTCTAACAGAGCATTTCTACTGGCACATGGAGCCCCTAAGCAAATGTTTCTCCATTACAAGAATAGTGACCCGTACCCAAGCCATACCCGGACCTATACCCGGGCCATACCTGACACATTCCTGACCCGTACCTGAGCTGTATGTGACCCATACCAAAACTGTACCTGATCTGTACTCGATCTATACCCGAGTTATCTGACCCTTACCCAAAATGTACCTGAACTGTATCTGAGCCGTATCAAAACTGTATCTGACCCATACTCAAGCTGTACCTGACCTGTACTCAAGCTGTACCTAAGCCATTCTTGAGCCGTACCCGAGCTGTACCTGGGCTGCAGTGTTGTGCACGTTCCTGTTTTTCGTCAGCGCTGAACTGAACGAATCAGGAGACATGAGTGACGTTCACTCTCGCGAGACTGAACGCAGCTCACGTTTGCTGATTACAGGCTATTGGTCAGACGCCTCTTTGTTTAAACATTTGAGTCCATTTTGTGAAGAAATCGGTGTAGATTTAGATGGGAAAACCACACGCTTTGTTTACTTTTAGCTATGTTCTTTTCTGAGCACATTGTCTGAATGCTGCATTTTAGGCAGACACGTTTTGTTTACGTTTTGTGTTAATACTGTCTGAATAAAATCTCCATATACAGTTTACCTGCACCGTTTTTTGTTTTTTTTTCAATTTCAGCTTAACATGATGCATTGCTTAAGTGGTAAGATCTCTTCTCAACCTCAGAATGGGTTTTAATGTAACTTATGTCTGTGATTGTTCAGTGACAGATAGAAGGATAGAAGGAGAAGATTGAATGAGGTTCAGATAGGACGTTGTATTGAAAATGTAAAAAAACAACAACTAATGAACGAACGTGAACTAGTTCATTTTTATTTGAATGAACTGAACTTTGAACTAGTTCTTTTTAAATGTGAACTGGTCCAACACTGCTGAGCTGTACCCAGCCATACCTGAGCTG
The DNA here is from genome assembly GCA_037974405.1 of Brachyalestes nurse. NCBI lineage: Eukaryota > Metazoa > Chordata > Actinopteri > Characiformes > Alestidae > Brachyalestes > Brachyalestes nurse. Next base: position 24,313,039 of record JBBPCY010000082.1, on the reverse strand, counting down.
GACCTGAGCGGTACCTGAGGCATATCTGACCTGTATCAGCACCGTTGATCGCTGCTTTTTGATTCGTCAAAATGTTGTCATGACAACAGACAGATTTGGATAGGGGCCATTGTTTTATTTAATGGAAAAAAACCCAACAATACAACAGGGGAGATAAAAACAAACTGGCAAGTTGACAAAGTACAAGTACTACTGTCTGTTTGGGCTGAAGATACATTTCCAGAGGAAGTTTTCTTTGATGCTAAGGAGTGTATCTTTAATGTTGTGAGAAACACAAAAGTGCACCCTGATTTCGTTAAGAAGTTAGCGGTGTTAGGTTTTATCACACGGCTAAACAAGACAATAAATACCAAAAGACCACAATATCAAAAGCATCTCTGACAGAAAACAACTTACTGCAGGTTCGACACCATGAATGCAGTTTTGGGATGACGACCGACTATAAACTGTGGGAAGAGTCAGATACACTTACTGAACTGAGATACGCAGGAAAATCACATTCATACAACTTTCATTCCATCACTACAGTTTGGGTACAGCATTGTTCCTGTATACTTATAGAAAGTGCTGCAGGAAAACAAAGCTCGGCTTTATTGATATGTAGCTCGACCTCGGCCCTCGCGTCCCCGTCATGCAGTTTCCAGGAGTGTACAGCACAGGCAGGGCCATGTTATGAGACATGACAGCAATGTCCCTGTGAGACACAAGACCAGGGACGCGCTCTTTATGCCTTGTGACATGAAATACATCACCGCACGCCGAGCCTCGCTCCATATCCGCGCTCTCCACCACGCGCACCAACAACTGACCGTGAGCCGCTGTGATGCCGGCCTGGCAGGAGGCCTCAGAATCAGGCCCTGACAGATGTCCCAGCCGTCCCAGGCAGAGAAAAACCAGCGTGAGAGACGGATGGGAAATATAAGGGAATAAAAGCATTATGTGTGGAGGCAAAGATTAAAATATTAATACAAATAAATCATCAAATACATTTCAATAATAAAGACGATGTAGTAACTATACAATAGAAAATACAGAAAAATTTATACAATTAAAATACAAAACTATTTTTTATTTGATAATTGCAATTGCTCATGAAATGTCTTTAGGAAAGCAAAATATTTTGTAAAATACTCAAAATAATCACGAAAGCTTATGTTTTGTTGGGTTTTTTTTTTTACTGAAAAATACACACTAAATACATCACAGGAACGCAACACAAATTAAATTTTTCAGCAGTTTTAGTGCAATTTCTTTTTATTTTACTTGGATTAAAAAAATGACACAGGCCATGCTTGTATCATATGATAACGTCAGCACATGAAGAATAATTGTGCATTAAAACGTGCAAAAATAAAAGCAATCAAATGCAGGAAACAATAAAACATATGTGGTTTTATGTGGTTTTTTTTTGTTGTTTTTCAAATCAGAATTTTTAATCTGAATTATTTATTTGGCCAAATGCTGTGGGCGCTGCAGCATGAACAGTTCTTCCAGGCCCATTGGTGCATTTGGTGTCTTATTTTCCTGAATATAATGAAGCATGACAAAATAATCTAATTAAATTAATTTACGGTAAAATTTGAGATGCTATGCAAGACTGAATCATTTTCTAATGAACTACAATATGGACAAAAGTATTAGGACACTCCTGTTTATCAGGGGTTGGGCTAGGCCCCTTACTTCCAGTGAAGGTTAATCTTAATGCTTCATTAGACCAAGACATTCTGGACAACACCATGCTTCCAACTTTGGGGATACAGTTTGGGGAAGAACCTTTTCTATTCCAGCATGACTGTGTGCCAGTGCACAAAGCAGCTCCATTAAAACGTGGCTGGAGGAGTTCAGTGTGGAAGAACTTGACTGGCCACACAGAGTCCTGACCTCAACCCCTTCCAGCACCTTTAGGATGAACTGGAATGGAGATTGTGATCCAGACCTTCTCATCCAACATCTCATAAATGCTCTACAAAGTGAATGGCCACAAATTCCAATAGAAAATAGAAAAGCCTTCCAAGAAGAGTGGAAGCTGTTATAGCTGCAAATGGGAACCAACTCCATATTTAAGTCCCTGTTCACTAATGGTCATGAGTCCCAGTACTTTTGTATGTATGTACTGGGAGATAATAATTTAATCTCATCTAGCCAAGAAAGTGGAAAAGGTGATCATTTCAACAGGATTACACCCCCAAATATACAAAATAACTAAAGACATGTTTTTAAAAAAATGTGGAGGTTCTTGACTGACCTATTTAATCTCCCAATTTGGATCCTGTTGAAAATTTAAGGAGGATTCTGAAATACCCTTGTAACCTTGGGGTGGCTATCACATGGACCTATGGTCTTTAAAATATTTATTGGGTCCTTCATACAAATACTAAAACATTTGTACAACTCCAGCTCAATTAAAACCAGTTAACTTCAATTTACACTACACATAGCTGTAACATCTATTCATCTCATTCTCACTAATTTTATAACTCTAAAGTTTTTAAAGAGGCAAATGATTCCACTCGAACAATGTATCACCATCATCAACATGGGGCAGCTGGTGGCCTAATAGACAGTTGCCCGCAATCAGAAGGCTGAGAGTTTGAATCCCAGGACTGCCAGTGGCACCACTAAGGTAGCTTTGAGCAAGGTACTGTCCCCACACACTGCTCCCAGGGTGCTCATATTAAATGCCCAGTCAGTGAAATACCATCATTATCCACAAGATGGCAGAGTCTGTTCCTATGGAGTCTATGGCCCAAAAAAATGGTTACAAGATATCTAGATGCTAGGAATAACTACTTCACCGTGGAAAAATATGAACCATCTGATGCTGTTAGTAGGGCCATAAAAAGTGGGCATGCATTAATCTGAAGTCACTTACATTTGGAATGTCTGAGCCAATAAAAACCAACTTCATTTTCCAAGGGAACGTTCCAGTAAAACAGTAACAGAAATTGAGAAAATCATAAAGTGATGGAAAACAGCTATTATAATTCACTCACATCACTGTATACACACTGTTGGTAAAAATCAAAACTCCCATACCTGACAAATCATCCATTTATTAACAAACTGCAACTGTTTTATGACACAGAAACATCTTCATGCTTTGAACACTATTCCAAACTATAGACTGTATCACAACAAAGCTTGTCTGCTTAGAAGGGATGGAGTATCCTTAACAGATTTCACTACTATTGCAGGTTCCCCTGGGAACAGTCCGCGCTGAAGATTTCAGATATAAATGAGGGAAACAAGGAGGAAGATAAATGGCCAGCATGGATGGGGGCATGTCCATTAAAACACTGAGGCTCAAGCATCACATTAGATTTCTTCATTAAAGGACCAAAGACAGATGAAAGCTGAATTCCACAAGGCTCTATATTCGATAGTTCATTATTTGGGTAGCACCCTTATAGTCATGATGCATGTTTAGACACCACTTGCGCCTGAGTGGCTCACTATACCAGGTATAGCAGGTCACCTGGATGTTATTTCATGTTATATTAATAGTGCACTGCCTGAAGATTAGGGAGTCATTTGGGACTCAGACAGAGCTTGAGACATACTGGGCCAGTTTCACAGCCTCTCACCACTGCAGTTTAGGCCATGACTAAGCTTGTCTGAGGAAGCTTTTCTGAAAGTGGCAGACATTACTTCAGCTATCATTCACTAGTAATATATCTTGAATCCCAAATGGCTCCCTACTGGACATCCAGTGCATTTGGGTGTCATAGCAGCCATCAGTACATCACTGGTGGTTACGTAGTGATCAGAACATTGTGGGTCTGAATCCCAGGACTGTCAGTGGCACCACTGAGGTACCCTTGAGCGAGGTTCCGTCCCCACACCATGTGCCACACCAGTAACTGCCCACTGCTTCACTTGGTGAATGGGTTACATGCAGAGAAAGAAATTCACACTGTATGTGTGACTATAAGGGGCCACTTTACACCAGTGCAATACACAGAGAGCCATTTGAGATTCAGTCTCCACTTGACAAGGTGAGACAGATGAACAGACATGCCTCCTTAAAACAATTGTCCTCCAGGTGTGTCAGTGCGTGCCCTTCTGGACCATTTGTGAGAAGCGGTTGGTGATGGTCAGGGTGGTGTCGATGAAGCGCTCCACGCAGCTCACCAGACACGTCTCCGTCCGGGAGTCCAGCTTGGTGCTCGGCTTATCCACGCACTTGTCCCAGCACACGTCCGTGAAGTTGTGCACCTGTGAAACAGGCCCTTAATAAGTTCTCAAAGAACAATATACGGACCATAAAAAACTGGCACATGTTTTAAAATGGACAAAAGTACTGGGAGTACCGGCTCCTTTCTGCAGTCTTTATACTTTAGCATACCAGGACATTTTGGACATCGAGATGCTTTCAAACCCCATCCGACACCATTGAGATTAACTTTGAGATTGCGAGCCCGGCCTTCTCGTCCAACATCAGTGTCTGACCTCATAAATACTGTACAGAATGAATGGGGCACACATTCTCACAGAAACTCTCCAAAATCTGTGGTACGCATTCCAAAAAGATTGGAAGCTCTTATAGCTGTAATGGTGGGCCAGCTCCACATTAAAGTCTATGTATTTAAAAGGAATGCCATTAAAGTCCCTGCTGGTGTAATGGTCAGGCGTCCCAATACTTTTGTCCACACGCTGCAGCAGTCACTCACCTGAGCCTGAAACTGGGCTTTCTGCTGCTCCACTGCCAGCAGTCTCTGGAGCTCCGCAGCGTCCGCGCTTTCTGAGGAACCAGCCGAGGAGCTGTCGAAACTACTGAAATCTGCCATCTGTCTTGTGTGGAGTTATATAAATATATATATATATGTATGTGTGTGTATAGATTTTTTTTCTCCACTCCGAAGGGAAAAAAGTCAACAGCCCAAACACCACGCGACTCGAACTGACCTCTGCCGCGTGTTGATGACGTCACAACACAGAGCGAACATAAGAGTTTCTGGCAAAGATTTTAATATTTTTTAATTTGATTTTTTTCTGGCAGAAACGAATTCTAAAAGTTAATCTTAACGCATATTTGATACAAAAAAATGGGTTTGTATGGGGTTGTCCTGAAATGTTTATATTTTTTTCTTAATTGTATTGAACTTTATTATTCAGTTGTTATAAATAATAAATTTTTTTTTTCCTTTTTATGGTTTTGTTTTGTAGTTATTTACGTATTTTTGTTTCTGCATGTGAATTTAAAATACAATTGTTGTTTTGAACATTCATGGAGATATGTATAGGAATGATAATAATAGTAATCATCATCATCATCATCATCATCATCATCATGACAGTAATCCATACTGTTATTATACTACAACGAAAACAACAAAACAAAAACAACAACAACAACAACAACAACAACAATCATAATAATAATAATAATAATAATTATTATTATTATTATTATTATTATTATTGTTGTTGTTGTTGTTGTTGTTGTTGTTGTTCTTATTAATCTCATTATCATTATAAGTAGTAGTATAATAATTATTGCGGTTATGATTATTATTAGTATTATTATATACCATTAGTAACACTGGGCAATGCAATAAGAACGGCAAGTATTTGTATTTATTTTTCTTCTTTATATTCTTACTATTATTATCATTGTTATCGTTGTTCTTGTTATTATTATTCCTATTTTGATTGTTGTTATTATTCTTATTATACATAGAATGCACAACAATAATTTAAAATATATATAAACATTTATATACATTTGAGGACATACATAATAATAATAACAACAACCACAACAACAATAATAATAGTAGCACTTTGATCTTAACCATCACTAGGTGGCAGAATTAGTAAAACTGTAACCATTCATGCAGGTTTAATACCAATTTAAACACAGTTTGGGGAAGAACCTTTTCTATTCCAGCATGACTGTGCCCCAGTACACAAAGCAGCTCCATAAAGACACGGCTGGAGGAGTTCAGTGTGGAAGAACTTGACTGGCCACACAGAGTCCTGACCTCAACCACATCCTTTGCACAGTATTACATATATTATATTAGTATTATATATATATATATAGTGTATAAATGATAGATATAAATAGTGGACTCGATTCCTGTGTATTAACTTCCATTAATTTTCTTGCAATGTCCCCCAAACAAGACATTTTCTGCAGCCAACAAAATCTCAGCATATGTGGATCTTCTTCAGTTTTGTTGCCAGGTGGCTCCTCATAAAGCTGCTTGAAAGAACGCCAGGAGTGAGTAAAGACAGGATACTATAAATCTAGAATACAATATGTTTAACAGATTTTTTTTTGTCTCTGCCTAATTCTTTTTGTGTTATTTCATAGTTCTGATGTCTTCACTGTTACATTTATTTTTTTTATTTTTTATTTTTTTTGCCTGTTAAAATTCCTTACTGGCTCATAATGCACACGTTCGCACTCGCTGTCACTTCTTCCTGCAGGTGCCACCTCTCTGTCTCCCCAGGTTACTCTACACTCATCCTTCATATCCTGCCTCTCGCTCACTCTCCCCCTCTGTCTCCTCGGGCGCTCCCAGATCAATGCCTCCCAATGACTAGCCTCCAGCGGTTTCGCTGACTCAGCTTGAGGCGCTAGGCAGTGAGCTACGGGGTAAAAGGGGAAAAAAAGAAAAACACTCTCTCTCTCTCGATCACAAGCAATCATCCTCTTTGTCAGTCTGTTTCTTTAGCTATTGTCAAAGCACCTCCCAGCCTCGCTCGCTCCCCGGCCGCATTGTTTATGAATGCAAGCCGGGACATGAGTCCAAACGCATTTGGATCACTCTGAGCCGATTGTAGCTCCTGTGCTAACGGAGGTTTTGGTAAACCAGCTGACTCCAGCAAACGCTGGAGCAGACCCACTGACGGCAGGGTGGCACAGTTTGATATAAATCAGTCACTATAATAGTCTAGAATGAGTCTTCACCCTCTGTCTCGCCCCATTGTTCTAAGTTGAGTGAAAACCCAGTGGGACCTATAGGCCCTATGTGTGTGTGGGTGGGTGTGTGTGGGTGTGTATGTGTGGTCTGCCACAAGTCCCATGGACTTCCATGCCGAACCGCTGTGGCTTTTCCACCCTCTTGCATTACCATATGTCTCTGCGTCTCCCCCGCCCCATCCATCACAATTGCACTGCGGGCGAGACAGCTGTCCCAGGCTCGGGGAATATTCACAGCCCACCAGGCCATCAAAATGCATCTAATTCTCCTTCAGTCAAGGGCCGGACTGAAGCAGAGTCCCTGACCAAAGCGGGAGAGTCTTCAGCGCCCGACCAGTCATCAGTCTTCAGGCCAGAAATCAAATTTACGCTATTTTCCCCTTTCTGAAAAAAGCAGTAAATCAAGTCATGGAAGCTTATAGCAACAAGATTAGCAATATGCTAGAGCTAAGTCTGAATCTTGGCATTTCTGAATAGTCATGAAAAGCTTTTCTTAAAGCAAATTAGCTTCTCTCTATACATTCTCATATTTAGGAACCATCAGTTGTCTGAACTCTGTCCCCCGCCCAGAGGCAGCGGCTCTTTTTGTTTAATCAGAGAAACAGAAAGAGCAGCTGGAGGCTACTGCATGCCAGATGAAAAGCGCCTCGCCGCACAGCAGGTGGTACGATGCATAGGAAAACACAGATACACACGAAGCTCAAGTTTCTTTCACACTCTACGCATGCAGATTTAACAGAGTAACACTTTTACCATGTTTAAGTGAATCTGTCACATTAGCCTTCAGCTAATCAACTTCAACTGTTTTCAGGATAACAGGTACCAGGTGCTATAAGTTGTGATGGGTCTAGGTTAATAAGGTCAGCTGAGGTGAAAATAGATATTTAATAATTAAGTCATTAACAAATGAAGTTAAGTAATCTCAAATAAATTTGCTTATACAATTTTTGACAAAAGAAATTCATTTTGCACCGCCAATAACAGTACTGTTCCAAAATTTGACAGAAAACTATTTTTTTTAGTAACTTGACTTAATAATTACTTCACGTCAGCTAATCTTATTCATCTGGACTTATTAATCCATTACACCTGGTACCTTTCATTCTGAAAACTCTTGAAGCTGGTTAGCTGGCAGCAAATGTGATAGATTCACTAAAACATGGTAAAAAGTTCTGTTAAATCTACATGCATAGCTGTGATGGGTCTAGACTCTAGACTAATAAAGTTATCTGAGGTGAAAATAGATATTTATAAATTAAGTAATTAGCAAGTCAAGTAATTAAGTAATCTCAAATAAGTTTGCTTACTTGTTTTCTGACAAAAGAGTATCATTTTGCACATGAAGTAACAGCAGAGCTCCCAGATCTGACAGAGAGCCCCATTTTGTTGCTCATGCATTTTTTTACGTTTGTTTATTCTGCTTCACTGACGTATATCCACAAATGCGTGAATGTGTTTTGTGTGAATGCCACATTTCCAGCACAATAGTTGAAGAGATCTTTTTTTAAACCTTTTTTTAGAAAGTGACTTTTTCAACCTCTGCTCTTTTTTTGCAAAAGCTGAAATTACTGTTGACTGTTACAACTTAATCATTTTTTTTTGTCATAGAGGAGGAAAAAGTTAATTAAGAACAGTTTGGTAAAGATAAAACAAACACACAGACAGACACAGACAGACAGACACACACACACACACACACATACACACACATACATATATATATATATATATAGTTATGGGAGTATATGGTCATGAGGTTCTTTATGACACAACCTCAAGTGTTCTTCTGCTTTTATATGACAGTTTTGCAAAATAAGGGGAAATAGGAAAGCAAGGAGCTCCAAATATAGCAAATGTGCTTCAATATTGGCATTTCTATCCGCCAAAACAGTGGTAGTCTTTTGCATTACAAATAGAGCCATAAAACTGTCCCCATCTCAGGTTCAGCTCAGGGTTTTCAATATTTTCCCGATTTACCTGAAAGTCATTTTCCAGTCTGTCTATACGACCGCTTTTTTTTTTGCAGAACTGTAAAAAAACTCCACCATCACAGCCACCGACCAAAAAGCTCACTTAGGGACAGGTTTGAGGTTTCAGAACATGACCAAACAGGCAGCAGCTTAAAGCACATTATTACTTTCAAATCAGTGTTCAGCAAAATTATACAGCTGTTGTAAAAAAAAAAACCAACTTGCTGTTATTTATGATTTCTCTCAGATTTAGTTCCATTGGGATTTATTTCAGATTTAGTTCAGACGTGATTTATTTCAGATTGTGAAATAAGTTCAGAAGTAAATAAAGAGTTTCAAAAACATATCCTAAACATTAATATGGCGTTCATTAAAGCTACCAAACTAACCAAACTTTCATCATAGCTGGGGAGAATATCGGATGTCAAAACAACCTCTATTTCCACAAAATATGAAATTATCTTGCTTATATATAATGTGATATATCAAGCAGATCCCGTAATTATTTGGTCACTTTCTTATTCTTATTTCTATCAGCCACAGTGAGTTGCTGACATTAGTAGGCTGGTAAAGCCAGTATCGGGAATTACTGCCCTAACTTTATTGCGCTGCTTTATTGTGAAAGCTAAACAGGCTTTGGGCTGGACACTTCAGTTTATTTATGCACATGCTTTAATTTATTAACCCTTAGAGATTTTTAAACCCAGTAGCGGTTATTATTACATGTTTTTTCAATTACAATAAATATTACAATGGTTCTGCATGACATAGGAACACCAAACAAAGTTTAGCATGGCGTCTGACACCTCGAGCATCAACACAAAATGGTGCAAACTTCTATATAAGGAGCTGTTTGATGTATGAAGACGATTTACAATTTGTTGTGCACGTATCCGTGGGAACAACAATAATGATTCCAGGCTAGCACATGTTAGGGCCAAACTGCCAATGTCTTATAGTGTAGCTGTTATTTACTTTTACTTCAAATGTACCTTTCAAAAAATGAGTTAGCAGCGCATTGCTGCGCAGAGATGGACACACTGGTGAGCCTCCACTGAAGCTGTGGCATAGTGGGAGGAGAGAGGCAAGAGAGACTTGAGAAAGAAACTCTGTCTCTGGCTCCTTTGAGGGATCAGAAGGAAGTGAGCAGGTGAGCGAGACACATGGGGAGGCAGGGGAACGAGAAAGAGCAAGAGTACAGATGTCAGAGAATGAAAGGGTGAATGAAAGAGAGCACAAGCCTGGGTTAGGGCTACAATGAAGCAGAGAGAGAGAGAGAGAGAGAGAGAGAGAGAGAGAGAGTGCAAGAGAGAGGCAGAGAGAGATGCTCAAGGTTTCACCATGTTATGCACCTGAAAAAAACCTAATAAAACACTGCTGCCCGTCTTTCTTTCTCTCTCTCTCTCTCTCTCTTTTCTCTCTCTCTCTCTCTCTCTCTCACTCACACACTCACACACACACACACACACACACTCTTTCTTAGCTCACTGTCCCTCTGCAGTGAATGCCACCTCTATATATTTACAGTACATAACCCCACTGGCTGCTGCATAATTGAACATAGGCACTCCCTCGGGATTTGCACTTTTTTGTGTCCGCCCAGCTGTTTCGCTGTAGAAGTGAAGCACACAGGCTTTTCTGCTCTCCCCCTCTGATCCTCCTGCATCCTCCGATAGCCCCTCATAAAGAAAGTCCACTCCCCTTTCTGGGAGTGAATCACGGTTTATGGTGTGAATGCGCTCGCCACAGCAAATCCGCCCCAGAAGCCAAGCGACAGAGGGCCGAATGTGTAATGTAACACTGGAGGAGCAGCGTGGCTATAAAACGGGAAATGAAAACGCACCCTTTTGATAAGGGCTAAGCTGTTGGGCCGCCAGAGCCTTAAGCATAAGCACGTTTACACACCAAATCCTACATTTTATTTTTCTTTTATTGTCTGGGTGCCACACTGTAGCCTCATTTAACACCTCATTCAGTTCAACTCCACTCCAACCCACCGAATGGATCACCATCACTCCAGAAAGAGTGGTTCTGCTCCACAGCCCAAAGCTGGGGGATTTGCATACACATACAAATGTCTATATTTATATTTTTTGTATTCGCTGTAAAGTGTGAAAAACCTACTTGACTTGAGTGTATTTTTTATTTTAACTTGTTTTGTTGTGTAGCTTTGAATGTATTGTTTTGCTGCTCTTAACTTTGTTCTGTCCTCTTTCTGCCACAGCGATGCAAATTTCCCTCTTGCGGGACTGATAATGGTTTACCTTATCTTATCTCGTCTTTATACCACTCCTGCTGACATTTGGCATTCTGCACGGTGACCCTGTACAATTTTATGCAAATTAGAGAACTAGAGAACTCGAGAATTAGAGAACTACAGCGAAGACAAGTTGTCTTAATTTTACAAAAAATGGAAAAGCCTCGTCATTGGACCCACTGGAGTTTGAAAAGTGGAAAGAAATAGCCCAAAGTCTAAATGACTCATTGACAGTGATGGATAAAAGACCTGGCATTTGGGTTTGACAAGTTGTTCATCAATTCTCTGCCAATTTATTTTCTGTACGATCCTTCATACCAGACGCAAACTGCATGTGCCCATTAGCTGTCATTTTATTCAAATGACAGAATGTTTTAATTGGGCAGCACCGAAAAAATTGTGATAAATTACGGTACCCAGAATGGTGTTGTCAAACTTGGCATAGAAGCTGCAGAAGTTGAGCCTGTTCATTTAGAACTTTTGTTGTATGAACTGTTAGCTTGGAAAGCCAGCTGTGCACAAAGGCCATAACCTGTGGGAGGTTACGAAACTGTCATGAAACTGGAGCCCCGGCTGAAAAATGATTGCGCTCCAATAAGGGCAAGTCTACGGGCTGCAGAGGAGCCTCAGGCAGGGAAGGTGGCACCAGGTGATGGGGTGAAGTCATACAGAGGCGATTATTGTCAATAAAGGCCAGTCTGCACGCTGAACGCTGGCAATAACATGGGTTTGTAACAAGTCTGTAACAGGTTGCTAACAGCTCCCCTGCTAACTGATAATAATGGACCCCGCTTGTCGCAGCACCATCGAATGCTAACGGTGAAACAGCACCCTGACACCTATCTACCATTCCTTCAGAAAAGACAGAAAGAAGTGAAACTTTGCATATGAATTGAAATGGCAAGACCCTTTGATAATTCATCAGTATTCTGTAGGCCTGATGCTGTTCATCACATGCAGTGCAACAAGTCCAAGTTCATCAGCGCCTGTGTAGCATAATGATTTGGGGCTAAATTACATATTATGAATAATGAATTATAATAAATGCAATATTCCCAGCCAGGGCAGGTGCAGGTCTGTGGAGTTTGAATGGTGTCCTTGTTTTTGCATGGATTTTCACCAGGCCACTAAAATACCCCTGCTGGGATAAGCTCCAGCACCCCCTGGTTAAGATAAGTAGCTTAGTTAATGGATGGATGGATGGATGGATGGATGGATGGATAAATGCAATGCCAAATGTATTAGAAGGTGGAGTGAGACTTCATTAAAAACGCAAGTGATAGGAGGGTGGAAATAAACAATAATGGGTCATAATACCGCTTGAATTTTTGCTCATTTTGAAAATAATTGCTACTGAATGGACAGGGCTCAAAGAATTGGCTTATATTGCAAACTGATCACAGAATTCACATCGCAAGAGACTTCTTACCATGGTTCTAAACCGCAGGCACAGTTCAACAGAATTTTGATTTGTAAAGATATTTGACATTATGTGGCAGTTCATGTTTCTTTGTACCCTTCAAAAATTATTTTATGATATGATGGCCATATTAGAGATAGAAGCAATAGAAGAACACCATAATGGTTGATTTGATTAGATCGAGAGCCAGGAACTTTGTCCCATGATAGAGAATTATGACTAGGATGCGAGTCAGGGACTTAGTAGCAGCAGAATTTTACTAGGGCAGGACCCAGAGACGCTGTGGTAGAGAATTTTGACTGAGAGTGAATCCGAGACTCTGGGACATGGTGGGGGAGTTGCACTGGACGGCAAGCTGGAGAATTTGCACTCAGGTGGCTTAGTTTTTCTCCCAGCCAGTGTGTGTGTGTGTGTGTATTTGTTTGCTGCATCCTTAGGCTTTAGAAAGATGCTTTATAAATTAAACTTTTTCATTATAGCCTTGTCACACTACAGCACAGCTTGTTATGTGTACTTATGTATTACAGCATTTTACAATTTCTTTCTTTTTAGTATTAAACACTCTTTAAAAGAAACACTCCAGAATGGTTTTTGGCTTGGATTTATGGGTTTAAAAAAGTGGTTGGAAAAAAAGAAGTGAAGTGCTCTCACAGCAAAACAAAATGTTTCGTTTCACAGTATGGATCAGTGTATGCACATCAAAGAAATCACTTTGTGGCCTTTATTTCCTTACAATAAAAGCTTTCCTCACTCGACAGTGGTAGAGAAGTTTTATCAGGTCTGAATAGCTGCTGTTCCGTTGGACAGCGTCAGGGCCAGCATCGTCTCAGTGCTGTGTCCCGTGTCTTGTTAGTCCACTTCAAAAACACTTGAGTGCACTTTCTTTAATGTTGCATGGCACCCCGCCAGAACCCTTTTGTGGCTCCCACATTCTCCTCTGCAATCTCTTATTTCAATTTCTCCCTCTCTCTCTCTCTCTCTCTCTCTCTCTCCTATTACCATACTGCTCTGAAGTTCTAACAAGCATATGCAAGTAAAGCTAATAGCACAAAGAATATGAGCACATACTCGTGTATTTTAAAAATGAATCAAAAAGCTACGCCACTAATAAATCACGGCTGCCATTGGAGTTTAGAGATGATCCATCCCCAATTTTACTTGACCTGTCTCGGCTAGAATTTCTCTTTAAGATCTGAAAAAGATGTGTCCAAACTTTTGACTGACACTCGGGGATATATGATTTTCCACTGCTGTGTCTTCCCCGTCCAATGATGTTGCCGGGCAACTGGGATGCTACCTTTTTATCTGTTGGTGTGTAAATTCCAACTTACATTCACCTTTAGACCTGAACCCCTGAACTTAGGTCCCACGCTTTAGCTGCTGTGGCCGATTAGCTGGGCTGTAGGTCAGTGGCAGGCTGGCCTCAGTAATGAGGCTCAGACCAAATAACAGTGGATATTATAAGGTGTTTGGACGTGCAGGGGGCAGGAGTGATGTGCTGGAAGTTGGGACAAAGTGATTCATTCAGGGACAAGCATTAGAGAGGGGCCATTTTAGAATGTGTCTATTACAGCTCAATTTTAAGGGTTAGTTTGCTCCAGAGGTGGAAAGTAGTAGGCGGCTAAATATAATAGTACTTTTTCAGTAAACTGTAATGAAATTATTAAATCATAGTGGCAGTCATCTGACTTAAGAATATTCAGCTTACAAAAAACAATTCAATGCCATTATAAAAAAGGTATCAGTTTGATTTTGCACACGTATTCTTCAGAGACCACTGGCTCCAACTGTCAAGGGGCCAATTACAATCACCCTGTTCTGTCATTTCAAGACATTGCAAAGTTTGTGATCCATTTACAGCTATAACAAACAAGCTGACGTTAATAAATGAGACAGCCAGACAGACTCTCCCAGTCAAGCGATGTGATCTGTGTCAGTTAGCATAAAGTTCCCTATCTGTTTTGCAAGCGTTGTCGATTTCTTCATCTGCTTGAAAGGCGTGTTGCACAATGCTGGCTTTCAGCTTTCTGGAGCAAAGGTTTGTTATGCAGACGGTTCTCTCAAGGCCCATCTTATCCCTTTGCTTGTTTTTTAGCATGAAGGTTGCAGAGTTGGTAGGATAATGACTCTGGAGACTACACACCTTCTCAACTTTCCTCGTTACTGTACTCACGGTGTAGATCAAGGCTATTCGGCTCTTCAGTTCTCTCTCATCAAATCAACCTTTCGTTTACAAATGGCCTTTTCGAGAAGGCTGTTTGGACTCACAACATCAGTTTGAGGATGAATAGTGACTTGCCCATTTTACGAAGGTAGTTAATTTGCATGATGTCGATTGTCCTCTTTTAGTTTTTTGCACATGGTAGCACTGTTGGGTGAAATATTACCCATTTAAGAATCTTAGCTTATGAAATATGAGAAGATATTGTTAGCTTTAACCGCTAGTATTTATTTTTATGGGTTTTTTTTCCACTCCGACCTGTAACAACTGAATGAAAAAGCCCTAGAGATTTGTCTCTAAGTGTCAGATCATCAAGGTGCACTTAATAATACTAGCAGTTCTGAATAAATTGAGAAAAAGAAATAAAATAAAGAGCAAGATTGGTTCCACAAAGCGAAATGCAAACCTGATTTGAATGTATAGCTTCTAGACCTGGGCAAAATGATGCTCAGTAAAACACAACTGTGCCAGTCCACTACTCATTCTCACGAATGTTTTATTAATGCTGGTCTCTGCCAGAAGAAAATGTTTTATTGCTATGCCAGACACGCTAATATTCATGCACACGAATGCACGTGCAGGACATCAGTGATGCTAATTTCAAGTGCAGCATAATAGTGCAACTCTGCTACAGCCCTATGGGAATAACTAAACTGATTAAGGATAAAATGTATCCGATCCATTTATTACAGCAAAAGGACTTTTTCAATATTTCAAAATAAATTCACTTTCTTTATGTTAATTTAGACACTTAGCATTAGAGACATCCTGTTGCTAATTTAAAGACTTAAAACTGAAGACATCCTGTTACTAATTTAAAGACTCAAAGGCAACTTGTAGAAACTCAGTGTTAGCAGCTCTAAAGACATTCATTCATCCACTGGTTTAAAAAAAATAAACTTTTAAAAAAATAAGCTTTTAAAAAAAATAAGCTTCTAATGCAACAGTACCTAATAAATGGATATTAAGTTTTTAGTTTTGCCTTTTTTTTCGAGATGAACAATCCTAGCAGTAGTGATACATTTGCAAGTCATAGTGTTGAGGTCCTGACGAACAGGAATAGTAGGTGAAATATATGTACACACACACACACACACACACACACACGCACACACACACTATATTATATATATTGTTGCTACAAATCCGGTAGCACAATCAATTCATTCTAAACTTTGGCCCTAAGCAACGTGGGTTTGATTTCTGGGTGATTCATTGTTGATGTAAGCACACAGGCCACCACTGTGAGTTTTGCCCAACAGATCAGGTATAGAGTTCTAGCTTATTTACTTGCACTGTGGCCTGCAGTTCAGTAGGTGCTATGTAATACAGTCTACATGCATCAAACTTGTCATACTCAAGTTTATTAGATCAATATTGCACAATGTGGTTTACAATAAACTTAAAGGATTGCTGAAATCTCTCAGTCTATGGGCCTTTAAAGGCCTTTGCATTGGTGGTTTCTTGCTTTTAACTACATGAATTCTATAGCAAACCCACTGAACTAGTAACCTCAGCTTTTACTGAGAGATTAAACTCTAAATTGAAGTCAGAAATTCCATAGCAACAGACAGACACTCATTTGTTCTTCCACGCTTGTTGCCATTACATAATCATAACATAGACAGGCTATTCATGTTGCCTCCATTGCAATACAGCACTGATCACAGTTCAGATCAACAAAGGCCAAGGCTGTGAGAATTGCATGTAGGGTTCTGATATTTGACTCCTAGACTGGCCATGGACTATGGTAAGCATCCTGAGAAAGAAGAAAAAAATGAGATATGCAGCTGTGGTTTGGTTAACTCTTAAATGCTATAAAACACTATAATTCCCTTATTTCTGCTTTTTAATCTTTTCCTTTCTGTCAGTAGCAGAATATAACTATGATTTTATTATGGTTTATTTTGCTGTGATCCATCAATATTAAAAAAATTGTTTCAAGCAAGAAAAGCCATTTTTATTGTTGTTGTTGTTCTGGTGAAACAAATCAAGCCTAAAATATCTGAATTCTGTTCTGAATGTGTGCATTCTTACTATACAGACAGCATGGTCCCCTTCTTTTTCTTCTTCCAGTTTCGGCTGCTCCGGGTTAGGGCTGGCCACAGCGGATCAACCATCTCCATTTCCTTCTGTCCTCTGTATCATCCTCTCTCACACCAGCTGCCTGCATGTCCTCCCTCACCACATCCATAAACCTCCTACCAGACCTTCCTCTTATTCTCTTCACTGCAGCTCCATCCTCAGCATCCTTCTCCCAACACACTAGTCTCTCCCCAGCATCCTCCTCCCAACACACTCAGACTCTCTCCTCAACATCCTTCTCCCAACACACTCAGACTCTCTCCTCAACATCCTCCTCCCAACACACTCAGTCTCTCCACAGCATCCTTCTCCCAACACACTCAGTCTCTCCTCAACATCCCAACACATCCAGAGTCTCTCCTCAGCACATGTCCAAACCAGCACAATCTCACCTCTCTGACTTTTCCTCCAAAAGGACCAACTCGAGCTGTCCCTCTAATAAGCTCATCCCTGATCCTGTCCATCCTTGCCTCCCCCAGTGCAAATCTTAACATTTTCAGCTCTGCCACCTCCATCTCTACGTCTTGCCTTTTCATCAGTGCCACTGTCTCCAAACCAAACAACATAGCTTGTCTCACTACCTTCTTTTACCTTCTCTTTCACTCTTGCTGGTACCTGCCTGTCACAAATCACTCATGCCACTCCTCCTCCCATTCCACCTGCCTGCACTCTCTTCTTCACCTCTTTCACACTTCCCATTACTCTGGAGTGTTGACCCCAAGTATTTGAACCTCACTGCTGTCACACTACCACTCTCACATACTTCTCTGCCACTTCTGACTTCCTCATACAATACCACAACTCCTTCCTAGGCTCCCTATGGTCTCTTCTAACCTCTTCTGAACTTCTGTCAGCACCCTCAGATAAAACACTGCATCTGTAGAGCTCTTTCTCAGCATGAAACAATACTGCTGCCAACTGATCATCACATCTCTTCTTAACCCAGCTTCTACCACTCTGTCTCGTAACGTCATGCTGTGACTGATCAGCTTTATCTCTCTGTTACTACAGCTCTGCACATCACCCTTATTTTTGAAAACTGGTACCAGTCCACTTCTTCTCGACTCCTCAGGCATTCTCTCATTCTCCAAGATTCCATTAAACAAATTGGTCAAAAACTCCACTGCCATCTCTCCTAAAGTCCTCCAAAGGACTTCATAGCTCATCTTCATAGGTGTCCTTATTTCCTTCTTGCTAATCCTCTGCACTTTGTGATTCACTATCTTCACATCCTTCATCCTTCTCTCTCGCTCATTCTCCACATTCATTAGTCCCTCACAGTTCTGCTTCCATTTTCTCCAAGCCTGCCTGCACATCTTCCCCAGCTCAACATCTTCTAGCCAACTCATACAGCTCCTTTTCTCCCTCCTTCGTGTCCAACCTCTCATACGCCTTGATATATATGCCTTAACTTTAGCCTTTCTACTTTCTTCATTTCTCTGATTACCTCACTACTTCTTCGCCAACTTCTTCCTCTGGAAACTGTAATGTACTTCCTCATTCCACCACCAAGTTTCCTTGCCCTCTTTCCTCTGTCCACATGTCACCCCTAGCACCTTTCCAGCTGGCAACTCTTCAGTACCACCCAATGCCTGACTTAACCCATCCCTGAACTTCACTTTACAGTCTCCTCCTACAACCTCCACCACTTGATCCTTGGCTCTGCCCTCACCGTCTTTTACTTTTTGAACTCCAGAGTCATCCTATGCTGTCTATGTACGCTCTCTCCAGTCACAACATGGCAGTCTCCAGTCTCCTTCAGACTCACTCTCCTACACAGGATATAACCTAACTTCTTAAAATGTGTGTTCAACACAGCCATTTCCATCCTCTTTGCAAAATCCACAGTCATCTGTTCCCAACTCTCTCTCACTTGGCTGCACTCTGCATCCAGCACACTCCAGAAGCCTTCTTTCTCATCCATCTCACATTCAACCTGCGAGGCATATGCACTAACAACATTCAGCATCTTGCCCTCAATTTCAAAATTTCTCAGCCTCATCACCCTAACACTCTTTTCACCTCCAGAACACTCCCAGCATACGCACCCTTCACAACACCCACTCCATTTCTCCTCCCATGCACACCATGATAGAATAAATTGAATCCTCCTCCAGTACACCTGCCCTAACTTCCCTTCCATCTGTCTCCCACACACACAATATATCAACCTTCCTTCTCTCCACTGAGTTGGGACGCTGCAAAATGTAAATAAAAACAATGGGATGATTTGCAGAAAATCCTTTAAAAATAGAACAATGACAACAAATGTCAAAAATACGTCCTCATTTTGAATTTGATGCCAACACCGCATTTCAATATATTAGGTTCTATTGAAAAGAGCATTCAGTAACCCTGTTAGTTAACTTAATGACAAACGTTAAGCCAGTATTTTTTTTAAGCATTACACAACTTTTCCAGTCTTTTGTGGCGACTGCCTCACCAACCTTTCGAAACGCGTTGCTGGCATCAAATACAAAATAAGTATATATTTGTCCTAATGTCTTTGTTCTAAATGTTGTCTTTGTTTTACTTTCAGTCAAAAATGAGTTTAGATGATTTTCAAGTCACCACATTTTTTTTTATTTACACAGCATCCCAACTTTTTTGGAAGAGATAAGACAGGACTGTGTATTTTGTTTCATGTCAATATCTTTATTTGAACGTTCTCAGGGTGTCTGGTTACCAGACAGAACATTACAAAAGCCTTAATGCCACCATTGTCTTTCTGTGTAGCTTGAAACGAGGCCATATTATGGAGCACAGGTGCAATGTATTGAATGTCTTTATTTAAAAAAAAAAAAAAAAGATAAAAAAAAAGGAACCAAATATTTGAAACAGACCAAATACAACGTATAAATATCTGACCTATTTGTTCAACACTTAACTCTGTACAGTCATACTACACATTGAAAATTCCTTTTAGGGGGGTCTACACTGGGATCAATTCCAACGTTTCCTTAAAATAACGTCAAATTGAATAGTGTGTACAGTCCATGTTTTAGTGTAGGTGTATGTGTGTGTGTGCGCGTGTGTGTGTCTGTGAGAGTGTATGTGTGTCTGTGCGCGCACACGCACGCATGTATGTGCATAATAAGTGCGCATTTAACATCCTGTCCACACTTGCACCTTTCCTAATACCAGGAAGGTCCTAATTAAACAGCAGTCTCACTTGTAATTAGTAGTTCAGTCTCTCCCACTGTTTATTGTGACTACTGTACCAGTTTCTTTCACCAGCCCACACACCCATCAGCCAGCTCAAGAAGAGCCAGCGGATGGTGGGTTGATGACGTCTGTACACTGTGGCTCGCAGAATGGCCCAAAACGTCCGTACACGTCCTTGGCCCTCACAGCAAAGTAGTAAGTAGAGCCGGACACGAACTGGGTCAGAGTGCAAGCCATGGGCAAGGGGAGTGCCTTCACCTCTCCAATCTTCTTCCACAGAGACTGAGATGAAGCCACTGCTGACCCCTGGTGGTCCTGATGGTAGGCGTACAGGTGGTAACTATCCACAGCCGCACAATTACGATCCGTTTCAGCAACGCACCAAGACAGGACGATGCCGTTCTGGCTCTGGACTCGGGCCAGCTTCAGCTGAGGTTGCTGAGGCGGGGAGGTGTGGGCGGCCTCTGGAGGCAGCCTCGCAGGGGGAGTCGGGGCCAATGGCAACGGAGGAAGTGGAGCTGAGGATGAAGAGCCTGGACGGGATTTGGAAGGCGAGTCCTAGATGGATAAAGAAAAAATGATCAGTCTAGTGTCTGACAATGAAATCCCTGATTTTTCAAGTTTCTCCACACTTAAATTAATACAAATAGCACAAACATGTGCTCTATTTTACAGTTTTGATTCAGTCCTTTGGCCTTGATTCATTATTACACCTGAAGCTAAATGCAGGAAAAGTCAAAGCATTTCTAACTTAGTGCTCTACTGAAAGAAGCAAGTTGTAGTTACATGTACTCACCACTGAGGGTCGATGCTGCACCGCAGAGCGACCAGCTGGAAAAAAAAAAAAATTCTCTCAATATGTAATCATTACACTAAAGAGAAATTACACTATAGAGTAGATTTGAAATGGAAAAATACTGCTTTGTAATAATACATGGTAGTCTTATTGCAATGTTATCAAGCTGCCAAAAAATAACATTTGTTTGTGTCTGCAGCGCCCCCTCTGGTTTAACACTATGTGAATAAGTTTATCAGTGTTCCCACACCCAATTACATCTCCTGCCTAATGTTTTGCAAAATATAAGAACTGAATAGAGTTGTATTATAACAGAGTTGTTCTTATTTTACAATTTAGCTGTGTATATGCAAGTCATAGGAATGAGTAGGGGAAAAAAAAAAGGAAATGGAAAGTGTTTTTTCATATTTTACTGTTAGCACCAAGCTAATGTACTTATGCTGCCTTACTGGGTTTCACGTTACCCTACTTAAACACATGCATGCTCACAGCCATTTCATTTATCTCACTGTTGTCTGTCTCTCTGTCTGTCTCCCTGCATGTGAAGTCAAGTCATATTACTAAAGTCTACTATTTTGCACCATAGCGCCCACCTTCTTTCGTTCCCAAATGGTTTGAAGTGTCCTTATTTCTTTTTTGTTTTTTAAACTCAGGCTGATGTTATTTGAAACTAGCTTGGTGCTGATACTCTTCAAGGTAAGTATCGATGCTCTGCATTGAGTAGGAATGTTAATATTGAACTCAGTACAATTCATATGTGAACAGGGGGTCAGAAGGTGAAGATGAAGAAACGGACAGAGGAAAAAAAGGTGACGGAGCAACACTAATATAGGTCTACATTGCAAATCAACAACCAAATGAGAGACAGATAAAGAAAAAAAACTTAAACTCACCAATAGAGGTGGAGCTGACTAACGGGGGCGGCCCTGAGGGTCTCTGGGCAGAGGTGGCAATAGAGGGGGCAGTAGCCTTCTGCACACCTGTCACTATAACAACACAAACCCACACACACAAAGCCAGCCAGAGAAT
Source organism: Brachyalestes nurse (assembly GCA_037974405.1). Taxonomy (NCBI): domain Eukaryota; kingdom Metazoa; phylum Chordata; class Actinopteri; order Characiformes; family Alestidae; genus Brachyalestes; species Brachyalestes nurse. Next base: position 24,291,165 of record JBBPCY010000082.1, on the reverse strand, counting down.
GAGGGAGTGAAGGAACACAAGACAAAAAAAACCAAAGAAAAATGCTGAAGGATAATGGAAGAGGAGGCTTAAGGGCTAGAGGGAGGTGTGGTCTTTTACCTTGCACATCATCATCATCCTCGGTCAGGTCTATGAATGAACTCTTAGGGCGAGCAGACTGTGGAAAGAACAGAAAGAAATAAACAACAAGCACTTTTAACAAGAGCACAGTGGTAAATTGCATTATTTCTAAGAGTGAAGCTCCATTGTTATACACATACCTGAGAGGGTGATTTGGCTGGAGTAGAATTAGAGGCTTGATTATCTAGAGGTGAAAGAGAGACAAAGTGAGAACACAGCAAGCACTCAGAAAGCTGGTCAAGGCGGCTGTATACTTCGAATGACTAAAGTGCTGAGCGAGAAAGAATAACCGCTAAACAGTTTTAAACTCTAATGTATCTCAAATTCTACATGTAACAATGTAACAACTGGTCCTCTGTGGAGTTACAAAAGCATGACACAGAAAGTGGGAGAACTAGGACCATCTTTCATTTATACAGTGCAGTTCATTCAAAGATATGCACATTTAACCGCAGGCTCTGATATAAATGTCTGAAATAAGTGTTATACTGCCAAATAATAAAATGCAGAATTGGGCATATAGACTATGGATTTTTAATTAGCATCTTTTCTACTGCATACGAACAATACCGCCATCTATCAGGACACTACCAAATATTCAGTGGCATTTTTCACACTAGTGGTAGAGGCCACACACCTGTCTTAGAGGCCATTGCCGATGCAGACGGTGGACCGGCTGCTGCCGATCCAGTTGCCGCAGGACCTGTGGTTGCCAGGGACGACGAGGCTGTAGCCACTCCCACTACAGCGGCGCACTGGGTTGGCGCGCGGGCTGTTGAAACAGACACAGCAGCGCTGGGTGAACTGACCGTCCCTGTACCACCCTGGTACATCGACCTGCCCGATGACATATGTGGAGCGGTGGAGGAGGACGACGGCGAGGAAGATGAAACAAGGTTTCCGGCCGACTTTTGCAGGATGATAGTGGTGGTAGCTGTGGTGGTCTTGGCTTTGTTAAGACTGTTCACTGTGGCAAGTGAAGACACCGGGATCACACCGATGCCCCCTGCTATGGCCCCGGCTTGTCCGTTGGCCATAGTGAGTGGCAGCTGAATCAGCAAGGGCTGGATGGACATGGGCTGGCCGCCTGATGTGGCTGTGCTGGTCGTCATGACTCCAGTGTTGGGGCGAGTCTGCAGCAGCAAAGTACCAGCCTGGCCAGTCAGTGAAGATGCAGTCGAAGAGGGGGTGGAGCCTGTCGTGGTTGAGAGGATCTGGAGAATAGGAGCAGGAGCAGCCAAGGCAGACGAAGAAGCTGTAGTCGGGGTGGAGTGAGGTTTAGGCTGGGCTGGGGTAGCTGAAGAACATAAAAAAAGGTTATAAAAATGTAAAGGAAAAGCATTTTGAATTTAATTGAGAATTAAAGCTGAAAGTTAGCTTAAACCCAACATCACAAATAGGCTATATGCGCACACGGTCTGAAGTATTTCCATTACACCGGCAGACCAGCTTCTGGTCAGTAGTTAATGTCTTCCCATGGAGTCAAACACACACACACCAGTGTTGCTAGACTCTCAGTACATGCTGTACACCTCATTAAATGAATGACACGGTCACCCTCCTGTCAATTTCTGGAGCATACGAAAATTTTCATAACCCTTAAACACCTCCAGGTACTCCCAAACATATAAAAAAAAAAAAAGCGACCCGATAAATGTTTTGGTTTTGCAAATGTGTCATTCACACCATACCAGTCAACACCATACCACCGTGATGTTTCGGCAACTGTGAGGCATGCGTGAATGCCTCATCATCTTTTTGGGCGCATACATTGACAGCAAGTCACTGCCAGTTCTAAATACTAGCGTGGAGAATTACTCGCATCCTTAAGTGTTTTGGGCTGTAGGTGGAATCCCTGTTGTTTATGGTGCCAAGTAGAGCCGTGTTGTGTTGCAGCGATGTACTAGCCAGTGACAGTGATGTGAAGGAGTTGTCTGTAGTTACTGTTCTGCCCCCGTCCAGAAACGGTTCCATCAGCTTTCAGATGGTATTTCTCCAGTTGGATGACTGGGGTCCTTTCCTAAGTATGGAATAGTTTTGCACATATATTTTGTCTCTAAATCTGCAGCAATCCAAAACTTTATGCCAAACTTTATGGCTTTGTTGCGATGTACTGCAAGAAAGGACAATAGGCCTTAGTTGGAAACAGCTGCTCGTTGACAGTTGTATGTTGTCCTGGGTTGTAAGACTACATACAGTTCTGAATAAAACGTTGCCAAATCAGAGCAAATCTGTCTTGTTTACAGGTTCTTCACGGGTGTCCCTGTTGTCAAAGTACAGATGCCTAACAATTGCTTGAAAACAATGGAAAACAAATGGCATAAAGTTTTCAGACCATGCATCAGCCACAGCACCACACAAGTCTCTGCTCTTGTAAACAGACTCTGTGCTCTTTGTGGACTGTGCAGTCTCTGATGGTCAATAGCTTGGAAATGTCCAAACACGTAAAGCTCTTTAGTCCACTTGTGATTTTACACTGTGGGGTGATTCACCGTTATTTAGCTATTGAACTAAACATCATTCAACATGTTTTGTTACAAATGACACGGTTTCTATACAAACCACATCAAAAAAAACAACCACGAAAAGAAGCTCTGTAGGCACTCATTTCCCATTGAAGGACATGTGTGGCAAAATCCAATGCAGAAAGATTTCCAACTCCTTGCTAGACTCAAACAGTTCCATCTTTCGCCTCAACATTTGCTCCTGGCGGGATGTTCTTTAGCGCAACCTGACGTTTCTTGTCGTTTCAGGTCTCTGTCAGTTTGTACCCTCGTCTTCATCTGAGTGCAACTTCGTATCGGTGTCGTTGTCTTCTTCGTAGCTTCTTTGCGAACATTCATCTCTTGCAACAGAGTCAAAGCAGTCTGAGGGGAATACCCCTTGACAGTGCAGTGGACACTGCAGTGTCTGTTCACTCAACAAAATAACCGAGAAGAAATTGTGTACCTGTATTTATCCCTTCAGACCATTGCATTTTTAACGGTATTCACCATTTTCACACTCATTCCCATAGTTATTCCGAGTCTTTTGAGCATTCATATGGCAGGGGATGGTTATGGCCACCTGTGGACATGAATGACATTTCCGCAAAACAAAAGATGTCATCAGTGAGCCGTCATTAGCGCTGTGATTAAGGACATACGAGTTTGTTCGCATGCTTGGGAATAAGTAGGGGGTTTCAAGCCAGACACATTTTCATGGTAATTCCAGTGATAAATTAGCTCTGTACACGGAGTGGCTTCATGCCTTGATAAGTCTATTCTGAGCAGGTATGACGCAGTGAAGAGTCATCCTTGTCTATGTCTGGTGTTTATTACATTTATTTTTCATTTGCTGTTTCAAATATTGTAAATATGTATAACAGTTTGTATATTTTTTCCTTTTTTCTTAATTTGTTTCTTTATATCTTATGTTAACAGACAACAAAAAAAAATAGTTATCTGCTAATTTGCTGCAAACACTTCAGTAAGTAGTGGTAAAAGTAAAATGATCTGTTCGGCACGCATGACTTCTAGATCTTTGTAAATTTATTTAACTGATATGTACTGATATTGAGCACACGAAACAAAAAAAAAAAAAAAAAAACACCACCACTCTAAGCCAGTCAACAGGACCTGTCCTTGAACTCACCAGTAGTACTTGTGCTGCCTCCAAAGTTTCAAAGTACCACTTGACATTTTCAGAAAGGAACAGTCCACCTAGCTCTGACATCCAAATGGTGGGTTCTGAGATCAAAGGTTACTCCATCAGAAGAGCAACAAAGCCATGTAGTATGCAGGTGAACAACAAACCCACATGGTGAGTAGTTCACATTAAGACTGCATAACTGGCTCCATACTTATTCCTCTCCATCGCCTTGGTGTGAATAGTTCCTTGCTTATTTCCTCTAAAGGTTTCTGCAGATGTATGTCCATGTTTGTATATATTTGTGTTTGTATATTATACAGCATATAATTATATTATACAGCATGTGTTTTATTATTTTCATTCACGATCGTTAAACAATATTTCTCATCTAAACTACTTCTTCCTAGATGATGTTAAAACTCCCGACCCCTGTTATTTTGGTGAGCACCCATTGCTCCTGTGTGGCAGGATGCGGCCTGTGCAAACATCTGACTGCACACCACTCTCAGTGAAACATTCCTTCTGTACTCCCAGTCCAACCATTACCTGAACCATTCACTTCAAGTTCTGTGGCTTTTTGCTTTTCCTAATTGAGTTATGACAGACTGCCATCACACTGACCTCTCCGGTCAATATATTTGTCACTGACACTATGAGGGGGAGGGTGAATAAAACTACAGATTAAAATTGTGTTCCATTCTGTTCTATTCAGACCTTTGACAAAGTAGTTGGACCGCCGAAAGACAAAAATCAAATAAATCACAATCAAAAGCAATAGCTTAGTGGTTTGTTGAACTAGACACATTAGCCTGTCCAGCAAAACATACACTAGCCAGTTTGCAGCTTGGTTGCATTCAGCGATTAGTTCGTTTTGTAGCTACAGATGTACAATTTGAAACCTAATGATCTACAGCATTAATGGTCAGACGACGTATGTCTTGAAGACAGGGAGTGTAAAAGAGCGCCATGTCCATCTGTTGACTGGCATTTCAAAACAGAAGCTGATCCACCGGTATATGGGAACCCGAAAGACAAGTGTGCATGGAGCCTATTCGAGAACAGGCAAAACATCCTAAGACCCTAATTTACAGTTTTAAGGCATGACTTGGGAAAAACTTACCAGTAGTGCTGGTTGCTCCTGCACTGGGCTGCTTGGGATCTAGAGTGGTCCTTTCCATGCTAAGATCAAACATACAAAATTGAAATCAACTCAAAAAGAGCTCTATCATGATAAATAAGAAACTAAGATTAAGGGCCCTAGATAAATGTAGAAACGTGTAAAAATATTTTAGTCACAAGGGGGAGTCTTGTTCCACTGATTGTGCCGAAGCAAGCGTCGACACAGAGCTAACCTCAAGTAAGTTCAACAAGCAGTTCTTTCACAGACAGCCTTTAGCCACAGATAATTAGCAAAAGTACTCACCGGTGAATTGATGAGGCGGAGTAGGTTGCAGCAGCCTTAGTAGCACCCTTGAGGGGGGGGGGTTGCAAGCATTTAATGTTCTGAGTAAAATAACTTGTAATTGTAATAAAGTTTTAAATGCTTTTCATTCTAGGACTCACTGCTTCTCCAAAATATGTTTAAAAACCTTTATTACTAAACAAATGTTATCACTATTTGCACTCAGATGTGTCAAATGTGGACTACCAGATGCTTTAGCTACAAGATACCAACTCACCTCTCTTTTGGAATATTCTGTTGCTTGGTTAGCAGCTCCAAACTTCTTGGCAAGTCGTGAAATCTTAGCCTGAAACCAACGACAAACGAAACAAGGGTTAGAAAGGAAAATATGCACAGAAAACTTGGTTTGGGGGGTTGCTCTTCACAACAGAAATCTTTGTGGTTCGAATACAGGATTCTGGAAGTTCTGAGGAGAAAAGCTGGAGACTAGAAGTTGAAGGGTTTGGGGCTTCATCAGTTCAGCTGAGTGACTTACAAATTAAAGAAACTTAGCACTGTTGCTGCTATTCCAGAGAGTGGACATCTTACAGTTATCAGTGCAAGGCCTCACTGTAGAATTCTCAAAAATGCAACAAAGAACCCTGGGGTGACTGCTGACATCTGCAGACACCTTGTGCGCTTGATAACATCTGCCTTCACGAGTCTACAATAAGGAGAGCACTGAACGAAAGTGTTGCTCCTGGCAGGTTAACATAGAGGAAACTACCGCCGCGGTTTCACTCCACGAGGAGTCATACAGTGCTTGATTTGCGAGATTTATGTCCCAAATCTGTGTCAAAAAGTTAAATGTTGGTTTTGGTGAAGAGACATGGTGTTACATGTTGCGAGAAAAAAAACAAAATACTACAAGCCAACAGCAAAACCTCTTCAACCATAAATGACGACCTTCGATGGCTTGCAATCGTTGTGGAAACTCATTTGTCTAAACACAAATTCTATAATGGATGCTCTGCTCGTTACTAAGCACAGGGATTGGGGTCCTTTTCTAAAATTCTTTTGTAAAAATGTATATACACATCTATTTACAGTTGAATTACACACGTATCAGTCATCAACATCCACCATTAAGTATTTAATCATAAATTACTTATTTACATTGTTTACTACTTTTCAGTGCCATATCATTTCTATGTTAGTTTGTGAGATACATTTTTAAGCTGTGATCTGGATCTTTAAAACCCTAATCCACAAAACTGGAAAGACCTGGTGAAACCTATCATGGATCAGCTGTCACCTGCAGTGTGGTGATATGTTGGAGAGCATTCTGTTGTTTGGTGGCAGTATCAATCTTGTCCACCCTCTCCTTGAGCTCCTTGAGAGTGCGGTCAAACACAGACAACTGCAACACCCGCAACCGATCCTCCACCAGCTGCTGCACCACCTGTGAGAGTCAATTCGAACAAAATATTTGAACAAAGAGCTGAAAACATTAGCAAATGCAGGAGCATGAATTTATAGAGTATCTACCAATGTCGACAAAATACAATATTCTAAAGTATAGACAACAAAAAGTACATGACAGTTTATAATAACTACAATTACCAGTTCTTATTCAAAAGTAGTTTGTTAACATAGCAAACAATTCACAAGCAGTAAAACAGTCAAATAGTATTCAACTCTAACAGCACGAATTATTCCATCCATGTTACAATGTTTATAAACATGGCTCAGGTAATTACGATTTTAGAACCTAATCGGTTTTATTAAATTAAACCTACTAAGGGTCACATTTTTTTGTAAATAAAACCATACCTTCTCCAGTTTCACACGGCTGCCTGCATTGGCTGTGATCTTCAACTCTAGCTGAGCCTCAAGCTCCACACCTTCCACCCTTGCTCTTTTCCCATCTCTCTCATCTTTAACCTCTGCATCTTTCCTTCCTTCTTTCCCTCCTTCTGGCGAGAAGGATCTCTTCTTAGTTGTGGGAGTGCTGTTGCCTGTTCATGAAGGAAAAAGGGGGCAGGGGATTTAGTTTAGACCAAAGCAGCTTGAAGGAAATGTAATATCTTGTTTTATAGAAGGTACATGACATTAAAATTTGTGGCATCCTTTTTGTTGACGTGAATAGAAGGCACTTAGACAGGATTGTGGAAGTCGAGCTTAGATCAGCATGAGGTTAAGAATTGTAAAGAATGAGAAGAAAAGAAATAATTCAAGAACATTCTAAAGTTAGTATCTCAATACTGCCGTAAAACAGGCTTAACTTCATTCTAACTTTATTTTGGCAAAACTGCTCCGCAATTCCTGCGATTGTTTCACTTTTGGATATTGGGCTATTGCTTCTCCTTAGATTCCTTTTCTCTTATTACCTGGGCCATCTGCTGCTTTAGAACTTTGTGTAACTTCTGCATCTTTCTTCTCCTCTTTGAGTTCATCCACATCCATCTTGTCCTCGGTTCTCTCTTTCACCTCATCCCGCTCTCCCTGGCCCTCATCTTCCTCACTGAGAAAGAGGAAGCCCTCTTTCACTTCTGGGTCGCACTCCATGCCGGCAGCAGGAGAACCAGAAGCAGATGACAAGGAGCTCTTGATGCTTTTCTCCTCCTTCTCCTCGGCTGAACCGTTGTCGAGAGCGGCTCCATCGGTATCGATGGCTGCTGTCTCCCCATTGAACAGTTGGTCCGCAGATGTATTTTTCGGGTCGCTCTTCTTGTCAGATTTGGAGACCTGAGAAGAAAAAAACAAAAACTTCAGATCAAGCTCAACACTGCAGCTTTTGACCCAATGAACACTGTCCCTTTCTCTGTGATGAAACTGAGCTTCACCTGTGAGCATAGGATGCACTTAATGGAAATTCTCTTATTTCTCCATAATCAACACTGCCTTTGCTTTTTGAATATGGTGATGATAAAAGGTAAAAATATCTCCGATTCACCATTCGGCACTACAGTTTTAGTAAAACTAAGTAAACTCTGAATGGTTCGGATTAACAGATTTTACCATGAAAGTTTGGCACACTGTTAAAACAACTTGCACTTTCGCATCCAGTAAAAAAGGAAAAAGATGCAAAGTTTTGTCCTGACAGCACCGAAATGTTCTTGCGTTTGTATTGGAAGCCATTAAACGTTTTTGCCGTATTCAAAAGTACTCAACAGCTTGTTCCATATTTTATTCCCAGCGGTACCAGAATGCGCACTCACTTCCGTCTTCTCGTCGTCTGGCTCCTCCAGCTTCTTTTCGTCCTTCCTCTCCCTCTCTCCTTTTTTCTCCTCACCTTTGCCCTTCTCGGACCCCTTCTTCACGGAAGGTGAGGGTGAACGAGAGTGGGAGAGAGAGGGAGATGGCCGGCGTGAATCTTTCTCCTTCACCTTCTGGCCATCCTCAGTGTGTGTCCCATTTACCAGCGGCGTCTGTGGCCTTGAGGAAGAGGAGGGGGGAGATGAAGAGTTGGAGGCCACAGTGGACAAGGTGTGGTGGAGTGCTTCCAGCTGTTGACGGTCACTCATCTTCATCGTCTTTCGAGCACGGAAAATTTTCTTCTGAGGCTCTTCCGGCACAGCGACTTCCATTTTTTTCACCTGCGCAAACTAGGAGAGACAGACAAGGTTTAAAGCTGCTTGTTTTACTTCAGTAAACAGAAAAGTAAACAGAAAAGAACAATTTGAAAAAGTTGTGAAAATTAGTTATTTAAAAAAATGTAGCCTTGTTACGCTAAGTATGTCCACTTAATTGGTCCAAGACCACTGTCCTTGTCTCTAGGACACAATCTAGGAAGTACCACTAGGTGGCACTCTGCAACCTAGATCCCACTTTGCATTGCTCTACATACTTCTGCTGCCCTCGAACACAAAAAAAACCTACAGCTGCCACTGTCGCAATGCCACTGATCAGCAGTGGCCCCACCAAAAGACACGGTTTAGCCCTGAAAAGGCAGTTTAAGCTGACAGAAAAGCCTGTTCAGACTATAACTACACCTAAATGTTTGCTTACATTGTCCTCATTGTCACCAGGCTGCCTCTGCAGATAACACAGTAAAAAGCTAAGCCTGGGGTGAAATCATATAGATAAGGCCTAAATCTATCCAGTCCCTCTATTAAATTTCCAGACTAACTAGGTTGCTCCCTAACAGCAGCAGAGCAAAATGCTTCTGATGGAAAAAACGAGGAGGGGTGAAATCCCAGCATTTGTCTCCTCCCCCTTCAGTCTCACTGGTTCAATGCTCAGCCAATCAGAACAGCAGGTTACAGTGTCTGCTAGTGACAACAGAGGCTGCACATGCAATACTGTGGTCTTGTAACAAGTTCCAATTTCGATACGACGCTCGGATTCAAGACTCTGCGTCTCTGTCTCTTACTCAAACCAGACAGAGAGTCCTTTACACAGGGCTATAGGGGTCTTCTGCGATTACAGTTACAGAGTGGCAATTTCTAAAAACATAATATTAAAACTAAGGACTTCAATGATTAAAAACTTCACAAACGCACATAAAGCCCACAGAAGTCTCACCTGACTACCGTGTTCCTTGGTACCTCCTTGTTCATGGATTTGAGCACAGGATTGGTCTGGAATCTAAAGAGAAAAGGAGCAAGAAATGTTTTATTTTATGTGGCATATAATATTACAACTCATTGCTTATCGAATATATGGGTTATATGATAAATCTATAGGAAAAAAAACGTTCGTTGTTGTCCTTGTTAAGCAGATACAAGAACCTGATTCTACAGGTCACAAATTGATCTAAACAAATTAATACTACACACTATATATACACACACACAATTTGTTTTTGTTTGTTTTTAAATCAGTGGATAAACTGGTCAGTTTTTCTAACTACAGCATTTTACGATATGGCATATCTTTTCCTCAAGCTAAGATGACAGGTACTGCTGACAGTAAGTGATGTTAAAATTGTAAATTAAAGGCAACATATATAACTTTACAACAAAATGAAAACCTTCTGTTCAATGTAATCTGTTCAATTAACTCCACAAACTCAGTCACTCACAAACATTTGTTTACAGCTTTGCTCCGATACGGAGTTGAGATTAAAAATGCATGTCCTCCATGTGGCTAGAATCACTAATCGTTATTTATCCTTTTGCTTCTATTCCTTTCCCCACCCCACACACACACATCTATAGGCAACACTAGAGTTGCAGTCAGAATGACTTAAGCTGAAGACTGCATACAAATTAGCCTACATATAACTCATTCCATCTGTCAAAACCTATGTTGGTCATGGTTACCCCCCCCAGAGTTGGAAATAAACATCTCCCTAATGACAAAAAACACACACGCCATGATCCCTTTTAGGTGCAGGAACACATCTGAAATATTGCACGACTGATCTGAAAGTTAACATTTTTAAAGCTTTGTTCACATTTCAGTGCTGCATGCAGGGAAATTAGCATGCACGCGCCAGCTGCAAGCTTGAACTGTGCTCAGCTTTCTTCAGATCGCTGCACCGCTGCTGCACTGCTGCATGGGCAGGCTGCACTGCATGGTCTGGCCCCTAAATATAGCAACATCTGCTCCTGCACTGTTCGCATAGCACCTCTCTCGCTTCCTGCCTGAAAGCTTGCATTCTGTCCCCGAGGTATAGTCTCCATGGCAACAGCTAAGAATTTTTCATATTTGCTTCGTTTTTGCTGAAGGTCAGTGGATGAGATGGACTAGCTTTTTTTTGACGTAACGCAAATGTCGTTAACGTGACTTTAAAGATGAAAAACACATTTAGATAACTCGACATACAGGGACTGAGATCAGCTCAAAGGGACCGTAAAAGCCAGTGTCACTGGCAGGACTAGCTATTAGCATGTAAGCAAAAAAAAAAAAAGGCATGGTTTGCAGAAATTAGGGGATGTAGCAAAGTGAGCCAGATCAGTTAACCTGACACACTAAAAATTCTGTACATATATGAACAAATAAGAGGACCGGTTTGAAAAGTACTGTTCACCTCAGTAGTGTCTGCAGTGGAAACAAACACACACATACACACAAATTCATCCATCTAACTGGCTAGACAAAATGGGGGGGGGGAACACAAACACACAAATGTTAAAATGAATGCACTAGATTTCTCCTGCCTGTTCTAGCTTTCCAAAAAGGCCTTTTAAAAAAAAAAAAAAAAAAGTCTGCTAACCACTAGCACCGTCCCTCTTCCTACACTATTGTTGATGGCGCATATCCCCTGCGCTCCCCTCCCCCACTGCTGAGCGAGGAAACCAATGTGTCTCTCGCTGCAGGGACTCAAGATGGCCGCCAGGGCTTAATTCTCTGCAGCTGCTGAAGCTGAATCGATCCTGGCAATAACAGAACTCCAGCTTAGCTTGCTGAGATAACGCTAGCATTGCTCTCAAGTTGTCATCAGGAGCTAGTGAAAGAAAATAACTTTTTTTCAGCCATTCCTTCTACCACTTCCTTCCACTATGGAGTCCACTCCTCAGCATCATTCGCTCCATCTTTAGAGGAATTTTTTTCTTCACTTTCATAACCAGCGCTGACGCAACTGCTAAGGTTTGAGAGTGTGTATACATAAAGTGTTCTTTTATTTAAAAAAAAAAAATCACGGAAGAGTGAATCCTGGAAATCGAGGGCATGCTAAAACAAAATCTATAAAAAGCTTTCATTCTGAAAAAGGCTGAATCTCTTAATGCAACGGATAAGCAGCTATGCTCTTTAAAACACCCTTTTACAAATATTAAAAGGAACACCTTTTTTTTTAAAACTTGGTAGTAGATGTGCTTTAAAATAAAGGGGAAAAAAACATTAAGAACTAGAGAAACACCATAGAGAAACTTTCAAATTAACACTGATAAACATTATCCAACTAAAAATACCGTAATTTCAATTCAGGTCACTTCCTATTCTATTCAGTAAAGCAAACAACTGGCATTCACCGCCATAACAAGCAGAGACAGTCTGGCAAAAATTAATGACCTAAACTTGCCTACATAACCATCATTCACGCTGAAAGAAGGAAATTCAGAATAAGAAAAATCTGCACTTTGGCCCAGTTCTTTCCCAAAGGAGCAAAAGTTTCCAAATGTGTACACTCTCCACTGGGAAGCTCCAGACTCAGCAGCCCAAAACCACTGAGGAGCAAATCTGTCCAAATCCACAAATGACTCATTGATCATAGTGGTCTTTGGTCCTTCAAAGCCACACCATATCTCAAAATATTTCAATGCCTTGAAGATTTTATAAGTGTGATATATATATAAAAATAAAAATTAAACACAGATATAATAATCAGTAAAAAAAAAAAAAGCTCAAGTTAATCATGGGGTTCTGACACCGAACAATTCCGACTGCCACTACGTCGTCTCAGAAAACAAAAATAAATAAAAAAATATAAAAAATTTTCAGAAAGGCAGAATGGTTGATGGTTGAATGGGTAAAGAGGAGTGTTTCAGGTTTTATAACCATGAAGTAATGAAAGTGTGCTATAGGGGGACACGCGATGCGACTTTGAGGTATAGGTGACACTTCAGCCACTAGTTCCAGCATTAGCAAGCACCGTTGAAATAATCAAAAATTGTTAAACTGTTCTCCTGCTCACAAACAGATGCGGTTGCGATCACTTAGCAACATGATTGCATTCTTTAAATGTTAAATTCTTTTACAATGTTGCATTGGTCTTTTTCATGCTGCCAAAACAGCTCTAACCAGTCAGGGCATGGACTCCACAAGCCCTCTGAAGTTATGCCGTGGTTTCTGCACCAAAGATATTAGAAGATCCTTTAAGCCCTATAAACTGCAACGCAGGGCCTCCATAGATTGGACTAGTTTGGCACACACATCCCACAGATGCTTGATTAGACTGAGATCTGGGAAACCTGGAGGCCAAGTCAACGCCTTGATCTCTAAGGTTCTCAAACAATTCCTGAACAATGTGGCAGGGAACATTATCCTGAAGAAAGAGGCCACCATTATGAAGGAGTGTACTTGGTCTGCAGTAATGTTTAAGTTGGTGGTACTTGTCAAAGATAAATCCAGTATCCAAGGCTTCCCAGTGGAACATTGCCCAGAGTATCACACTGCCTGCGCCGGCTTGCCTTCTTTCCACTGTGCATGCCAAGTAAGTGACACATACACCTGGTCGCCCACATTATATTTAAACAGAAATGTGGGTTATCAGACCATGCAAACCTTCTTCCACCGCTCCATGGCCCAGTTACCACATGCCCTTTGTAGGCACTTTTGGTGGCGGACAGGAAATGGGTCGGCATGGGTACTCTGACCAGTGACAGCCAGCAGGAACATTTTCAGCAATTTGAGCTACAGTAGCTGTTCAGCAGCTGTTCTGTGGGACTGGAGCAGACAGGCTAGCCTTGGGCATTCATGACCCTGTTGCCGGTTCACTGGTTGTCCTTCCTTGGACCATTTTTTGATAGGTACTTACAACTGCATACCAGGAACTGATGTCGTCAAAATTTGGCCCTTGTCAAAGTCGTTCCGATCCTTACGCAACTTCAAGACAACTTGCTGCCTATTTTATCCCATCCCTTGACAGGGCGATGTTATTCACATCATTTGTCAGAGGTTGTGGCAGACCGACTAAAAGGTATTCCGGCATCATCCACTCACCATGCGTTCTTACGTTTTGGCCGCATTTAAACCCCTTGATAGAGGACAAAATATTTGCATAGTTTGCAGCATTGGTGTCCTTGCGTGAAGTCTGTTTGTGACCAACTTTAACGACACATATGCGCAAGACTGGTGTCCCACCGATCTTTAGTATGGAGTACTTCGTCCAAAATTGAGGAGACACATCCATGAGATGCAAAACCAACATAACCAGTGGGGGCAGTGTACCACAGTGTGACACATCGTCAGCAACAGAAAAGTTTTTCCAATTTTGCCAACAGTTTCTGATATTGTCTTCTCAGACTGTAATATAGTCTCCATCTGGTCTTCTTGAGCAAAGCAGGACGGGACTGTTTCAGTTCCAAACTTGGCCCCCTAGTGGTCATATGATGGACGTGTGAACAATGCTGTTTGTACAGCCACTGTGTAAGCACTATAACAGTAAGTACAGTAACCTCCCGCTTATATGCGGTTCAGCATCCGTGGCTTCAGTCTCTCATGGATTTTTTGTGAGAACTGAACTAAAAGTTGTTCACAGAAACCCCTACACATGTGTGGAAAAGGCAGATATTCAGGTTTTTTATGCTTTTGTGACATCCGGGCTTTGCAAAGCAATCAGACGCACCTGAACGAAATGAGCCCAAACATAAACAACCAGCACGAGGACAAGGGGGTGTGGTGGACGAGGCCTGGACGTCGCAGTCATCTGTACTCAGAGGCGGGAGGTTTGAAAGTAGCTGCAGTCCAGAATTCCCCCCCGGAGCGTCTCGAGTGTTCTCGTGCTTTCCCATTTTGTTCTTCTTAAAGCCCCGTATTTTTTTTACTGTAAATTCAGTTTTTAGTACTGTATTTACCTGCATATACCAAAGGAAACGGGCGTCCACGAATTACAGTGTAATATATATATATAGATGTAATATGCAGGAGCTCAGTGTACACTGTACAGTACGAATACGGTTTTACCCTTACATTTCCTAATGTATTAAGCAGAGTTTAAACTGCAATTAGTGTTTTGGGAGCATATTTGGGGGCATATTTAGGGCTTACACTATAAAAATAGGCATTTTTACTACAACACGTCGCAGTTTTTCACTATATTCAGGTTCTCTTGGAACGTAACTCGCAAAATGTTCTTGCATACTTGTGTGCAGTATCATGGTCTATGCCTGAAAAAAAAAAATCGTGGTTTGTTTTGAATAGATTCTCCCAACAATTACAATGCTGACTGTAGATGCTACGGATTTGTAATATTTACTCTTTTCTGTAATTAATGTTTGATCAGAGGATTTTATTAAAATATTTTGATTCAACCCGTTTATAAATCATTCCATGTGATCTACTGTAAGCAACCTTGCATTAAAACAATGGCAGTAATTGTGCCTGAACTGTACACACTGCTAAACACCAGAGGGTTAATAGATCTTATCATCTTAAGCCTGGCGGACTGACCTGAATCAGTGAATCTGTGGACCATCAGATTCAAAATGTATAACATTCCCATATGCTTATTGTATCTGCATAAACACATTCATGATTAATCTGAGTTTACAATGAAATACAAATTATTGGATATTTTATACTGAACTGCTGATTTTTTAACGTGAACATTAACCAACCAACCAACCTTTTAAAAATGACAGAAACAAACGGGCTGTTTTTGAAGTCCTTGAAAGCAAGGCAAAGCTGAGGCTTTGCTTCAATTGGAAACCTCACCACAGAGAGAAATAACATCTGTTACACTTGGTGAGGAAGCATTGCAAAGCCTAAAGTAAAGGCTAGGCGACTCAAGTACTACTCTTAAACACAGCACTTTGAACAAGAAATTAATTGGACTTTGTGATTATATTTTTCACTTCACAATTCTAACAGACCTTTTTTTCTCAGATGTTCAAATAGCCCAACCTTCATGCTTTACAAGGTAAGCTAAAAAAAAAAACCTCTAACATCTTGATCATAAAAAAGTTAATTTCATTAAAATAAGGTTATAAAAATGATGGAAGTCTTAACACTAACCCCTCCCCCACTGCAGCATACTGCTCCCACTGCAAACAGTGGAAAATTACATGGACCATACCATTCACACAAAGGATAGGGGTGTGGCCACACAGCCCAAACTCAACACCAGAGAGTTAAACAAGTTTTACCGTTATTCTTTGCAGACTAAATATCTGTAAACTGTAATGAATTCATTACAAATGTTGATTGTTCCAACTATTAAACTGTATTACTGTCTGTGCAGAGTCTGTTATAGCACAGCACTGACAAAGACAAGAGCACCCTCTATAAACAATGTGATTCAACTACAAGCTCACTGATCTAGTGAACAAAGCACGCTTGAGTGTCCTCCCAAAACAAGATAACATTAATTTTCAGTCTAGAACTACAGCAAATGATGATGCATCGTGAAGAGTTAATCATTCATAACCCATATTTATAAGTTAGACATGATCGGGTCCTCAAGAAAGTATACACTCAAGGTTGTAAGATAACCTCTCTCAGACTAAAGGGAACACATGAGAGGCAGAGAACTGGAGAGAACCTAACCAAGAGCTTTATGAGACATGATGCACTTCTCAGGTTTTGCTATCAACTACAACACATCACATTAAATTACATGGCATTCGTTTGGCAGACGCTTTTTCCAAAACAACTTGTAATACAAGGAAACATTCAGGTTTCAGGACAGTGTGAGAACCAGGAGAGTACTAAGTGCAGTGCTAAAAATCTTCATGTAAGTCTACTGCAAGATAAAGAATGAGGAGAGGAGATAATCTCTGAACAGATCAGTCTACACAACATGGTGTATAAGGACGGTGATAAATACTAATGCAACAACAATGCACAATGCTGAAAAAGCTTCAAACGACAGATTCAAGAGACACCCAAAATGCCTCTAAAATCACCTAAAATATACAAAAAAACCCCACCAACAACAAAAAAACAGGTTCAGTCCAAAACAACATAGCCCTAAGCAGAGGACTAACCCTTCCCCCACTGCTGCACAAAGAGAGTGGAAAATTACAGCTAGGCATGGACGATACCATTCTCATACAAGACAGGGGTGTGGGACAACACTGCTCACACTTAACACAAGAGGGAGCAGCATCATGAGCCTTTATATTGTGTAACCTGTGAGCTTTTAATTAATTGTGTCCTAATTCATGACCAAAACTCCAAGAAAACACAACTCAGCTTGGCTACTGCATGAACAGCTCGTCTGTGCCGAGTCTGTCCTGGCACAGCAGTTCAAGGCTCTCCCTGATGAACACGAGACCACTAGGTTACAGGCACCTGCACAGAAAAGCATGAACCACAGGTCTCTCCTTATATATCCTCACCATAAGAGCTTTTCTATCACGGATGGAGCAAATTTGAAATCAGTTTCCAAGACAGGCTAAGAAGTTATTCACGCCCCTCTCACGCTCCAAGTGTGACGGTGACAGTCAAGATGACAATTCGTGGAGAAAGCAATACAAAAATCGTATGTGCATTTACTTTACCTCAAATTAATACATATTTTTAATTTAAATGGTCCAAAACCAACTGCACACCCTCCCTCCACCACACACAAACAAGCTGAAAGAGATTCAAGTGAATGAAATAAAATGACTGAAATCAGGCAATAAAGCACAACATTTAAACATAAAAAAATGAACCTTTCTTTAAATCTCACTTACGAGTTAGGCATGATAAGCGAGACAGCTATGCACCCAAGATAGTAAGCTAGCCTCTCTCAGACTAAAGGGCACTACATGTCGTGCACAAGAGACAGAACTGTAGGGAGGAGGTGAACTCAATAACACACATGGCTGAGTGGAACACACCGTTTTTAGGTGTTGATATTAAACAACATGGTGCAGTGACACTATAACCCCACAAATACAGCAAGGCACAACACTGCACAACAGAAAAAAACATTTTTCCACTAGAGAGAATTCCTGACGGTGTTCCTAATAAAGTCTGAGTAGGTGTTTCTAAAAAGGTGGCCGGTCTGTGCCATATGAAGCTTTATGGATGTATGGTGAAGTATTCATGAGTAGAACTGAGGTTTCATGTGATGCTGCACTATGTTTGGTCACTGTAACAGAGCACAACACAAATTAAACATGCTAAATTAAACCTTGTTTCTTGATCAAAAACTAGCTTCTGAACTACTCAATAGGATAAACATACAAAAAGGTCTCCAATTTACTAATAAATATAATACAAAAGCAAAAAAACAACATAGGCCACAGCCCCTCCCCCACTGCTGCACAGCCAGTGGAAAATTACAGCTAGATGCGGATCAGACCATTTTCACAAAGCAGAGGGGTGTGGAAGTGTGCAGATTGAACCCAACACTAGGGAGCAAGCTTATAAGTGAATCCTTAAACTTTAACTATATGGATTATTATTGATCGTGCCTAGTTCATTACAAAACCTCTACAAACGTGACTTTGCTCCTCTTATAACACTGTAATAGGCAACAGCACAGCATGTGGTGGCTCTGTCTGGTGAACTTGAGAACAGCAGCACCTTGAAACAATGAGCTTACATATATTTTTCAGCATTAATACAAGAATTGTATTACACCTAAAGTGAGGATGTGAAGATTAAAAAAAGAAAGTAGAACAAAAAAGTCCCTAACAAAAATAAATAAATAGAGTTATTAACAAGCCTCTGGCTATACATTCTAAAAACAAACAAAAAGGTCACCATGAAAATTGTACTCAACAAATAGAGGCTCTATTTGTAGTCGGAAGAGTGGAAAAATACAGCTAGGCATGGATCACACCATTCTCATACAGGAAAGGGGTGTGGAACCGTATGGCTCAACACATCAGGGAGCAACCCCTTTCTATGGGTGTGTTAGTCAAAACAAAAAAAAACATTGAGAAATCAAGCTTGTAATTTTGCAGCCATTATCAATATTCCACTTAGATCACATGTTTCTTAGCAATCCAGATCTAAAGCACAGCATATCATGCCTATAAGAGCTGGGAGCACAAACTCCAAATAACCTTCAGAGGTTCGTTGCTGTGCTGATTTTAAGCGCAACATGTTTCACTCCAGCTGCACATCAGCCATATTGCCTGTTATTTTCCTTACAAACCCTGATCTGCAGATCTTGCAGGAAAAAGCCAAGAGAATCACTCCACTGTGTTTCTACAGCCAATCCAATAAATAGCATCCAATCTCACTACGTTGGTTACGTCCAAGTTAAGGTGACAATTAAGAGAAAAAAAAATTTAAAGTGGTACCTTAAAGGCATGGGTGAACACACCAGAGCATGCAGTGTGAACAATGACAAATTCTTTCTCTGCTTTTATCCCATTTCCCAAGTGAAGCAGTGGACTGCCACCAACTGGGGGCGCCGGGGGCAGGGTGTGGGGACGGTACCTTACTCAGGCATACCTCAGTGGTGCCACTGGCAGTCCTGGGTTTTGAACCCATAACATTCTGATCACAATAGCAACTGTCTAACCACTAGGCCACCAGACAAAGGTCATAAGACAATGGTCAAAGATTTAAAAGGGCAAAACAAAATCTCATGACACCTTCAAATATTGTAGCCGTCATAAACAGACTCTGTTAATCAGGAACAACATGGTGTGAGGGAGGAGACTAACCCCACCCCCCACTGCTGCACAAAGAGAGTGGAAAATTACAGCTTAGCATGGACCATACCATTCTTACAGACGAGAGGGATGTTGTACTGCACAGTCAAATTCAACACAAGAGGGAGCAAGAGGAGCTTTGCCTCTCAAAAACAGAAGTGTGATTAGAATCCACAAAAATTAAATGCTGAAATGAGGCAAAAACACCCAAAGTCAACTATTTTCCCTTAACTTTCATTGACCAGTATTATTACTTGCATTCACAAGAGTGAGCTAGTCTCTCTCGAGACTGGCCCTGTTCACACATCTTGCAATCACAAGTGACCAGCGCTAAGCACAGGAGTGAACTTAGAGCACACACTGAGATCTGATCACTCAGAGCACATATGTTACAGGTCTGTGGTGCATATAGATGCATATGGGCAAAGGTCCTGGACCACCTATTGAACTGATGTCCATTACATAAGATGAACTACGTACTCATTTGCATGCAAAGGGTGTTGTTTTGATTTCTTCTTCTGAATGGATTTGATTCTTTCAATTTCCGGCGGGCCAGGTGTGAGAAGCACTGCCTCCCACGCGTAAACGATCTTTGCAAACGGAAATGATGAGACCTGAAGACAAGTGGTCACTCGAGACGATGTGGAGACACATTTTAATGCCAGGTGGGAACTGACATACTCAAGAGACGTCTACTTGTGATCTGATCACCAGAGACGCATTTTATTGCTAGGTGTGATCAGGGTCTAAATGTTACCCGGTATGTAATGAGCCACAGACAGAAGAGGGGGAGGGGACCTCAACTAGGACACTGCAACACATGCTGCTGGGTGGAGCAACCTGTTTTTCAGTCATTTCTATTAACATCTTAACTTTGTATAACACAACTGACCTAGCAACACAATAAATACAACCCAAAGGGAAAAAAAGATGCCTTGGTTCTCATGATCCATAACCAGCTTTACAGAGGGAAACGCACACAAAATGTCTCTAAAAGGTGGCCTAAAATACCATAAACTAAATAAAAAGATCATATCTGCAGTGTAGTGAAGTCAGGAACATGGTATGTGGTAAGCTAAACCCCTCCTAAACAAAGAGAGTGGAAAATTACAGCTAGCCATGGATCATACCATTCTCAGTAGAGGGGTGTTTAACTGCGCAATATACTCAACACAAGAGGGAGTAAGGTGGATTTTTACCTTTATTCCTTAAAGGCATTAACCTGCAATTTATTAGATGAAAAGAGCATGTGCAAAAAGGCATGAAGCACACTCTTCTTATATACACTGTCTGATCTACTGCTCTCACAGCAATAGAAAAGTAGGTCACACCACCTGCTACAATGAGAAAGAACTGGAGAAAGAGCATGACTGACACATGCTGCCACGGTGGAGCACAGCGTTTTCAGTTGTTACTACCAAAATATGGTACAAGAAAATTGGCACAACAACAATGCAGATACAATATAAAACTACAAAAGTTTAAATATATGGATAATTAGGCCTTGGTTTCCATTCATCAATAACAATCCTCAGACTACATAGCCAAAACAAGGCAAAGCATTTCTAAAATCTCCATAAAACATTCTACCAAACACAAAAAATAGGGTCTATCAGTAATCAAGAACAAAGAAAACGGTAGAAGAATAACCCCTCCCCCACTGCTGCACAGAGTGTGGAAAATTACAGCTAGACATGGACCATACCATTCTCACATTGGAGAGAGTGGTGTGGAACGGCACAGCTCAACACAAGAGGGAGCTAGACAGATCTTTCTCTGGGTGTGGCAGCTGAAAATCTCTTATATAACATCCAGATTTCATTTTGCAACCATGATCATCTAGATAGATGAACATGTTCTCAGCAGTCAAATTACAGCACAGCATATTGAGAGCAAACGACGTCCTCACTTTAAATAACCTTCAAGCAAGCTGATCGTCGAGGGCGACAGTGAAGTACCATGAAGTATCAGGGGTTCAGAAGCAGATTTCTGAAGGAGATTTCATAGCTGTGCTTGTGTCCAAGCTTACTGATCTCAGCATGCTTTGCTCCAGTGATCCAGCTGCACACCAGCCATATGCCATTTTCACATGTGGGCCTGTGAATTTCTCTGAAGCGTGCAAACCAGTTGTTTAGGTATGTGTCCATCGTTGATGTGTGTATCCTCAACAACGACAAAAGGCGGTTTTCCAAACAGTCAAGGCTTGTCATTAGTGTAAATACCAAAACACTTCACATACACAGACACACCCAAAAACAAAAGCATGGTCAGTTACAGGCTCCATATTGCATCTAATGAATTTATGTTTAGAACCGAACGCAGAGCTTCCAGTTTAAAATTCTGCTCTACTGAGCTAGGCAATGTCGCGGTAGCTAATCAGAACTAGGCGAATTGGAAATGTCAATTAAATGCGCCACCATGCTAATGTTAGAATAATACAATACTGTAATACAATTCACATGTTTCTAATTAGGTTAAATGTGATTTTTACCAGCGTCCAACAAAAGGACGGGGCACAGGTAGGTTCTGGTTTCTTTCCAGAATGTTTGAAGCTCATAATTCAAATAATTCAAAGAGAACTTCATTGTTGCGTACGTACTTCACTCTGGACTAATGACGAGACTCTGACGAGATTTCCTTGAAAAAAATAAATAAATAAAAAACAAAGGCGAGCCTCCAAACTGCCTTCCTACCACAATCAAGTCTGATTCACATTTCAAAGCTCCACAGTCTAAAAGGTTCAGGAATGCTAGTAACTTCTGCCAAATCCAAGATTTCACTGACGTAGCAATCTCCTGATTATCATAGTAAACGACCAGAAACCACCAACTCTCAGACATGGTTATTAATTTCTTGTTTGAATCCACTCTAGGTATCTTCAGTGCATGGCAATTTACAAAGAACTTTCACATCAGAAGCATCACAACCAAATAAAATGCTTAAATACGACACCTGTAGTATCTAATTAAAAACTAGTTTAATCAGATAAACAGCATAAACAAATGAAAAAATATTAATCGTAGAAAGGCTATGCACTAAAAGAAAAGCCCAAAATGTAAGTTCTCTTAAGCTAACTAAAACTAAACACAATCAAGATAACAGCGAACATGCAATACTAAGTCGTATGTACACTTAAAATGCCGTGTATGATATTAAATGTTGCTAGAACCCTCCATGTAGTGACTCGGGCAACTATTTTACACATGGACTAATCACAGTTGGTGGGAGGTCTTAAAAACATAATCTAGCTTCAACATAGAGACAGAATGCAAAAAAAAAAAAAAAAAAAGAAAAGCTTGCCCTTCATGGGGGAAAACATTCTATCAAGTTGAATAAAAGTGTCACTGAAATTGCAGGACACTGCATCCTAAAACAGCCTCTTTCCTAAAACCCTATTTCAACTTCTGACCAAAGAAAGGGCCATCAATCAGAATCAATGATGTGTCATCATGCTATCTTGTCATCCAAGGCCAAGATGCTGAAGCTGTACTATTACATATCATCAGGATTAAAGACTTTCGCTGGTGAAATTCACGACCGCCGACTAGTGTTTTCTTTGGAAATTAGCTACCTATAGTAGCTGGTCGCTAAAGCTTTTTCAACGCATGGAGAAGTCATTTAGTCCTCGCGAACATGAAGATCCTCCATAGATTGACTGCTTTGGTAGCTTGTTGGGAGGTTAAACTAGAGAAACCTAACGCAACAAGAGTACTAGCTAACTAACTAGCAAAACTAATGTATCTGGGGGAACTGGATTTGCTTATACACAAATTTAACACCAAACGTCTTGACCTACCTGACACAAGAAGTCTGTTGGACATATAGACATGAATAGTATCGTTATCCCATGGTCCCCGTGGGTAGGGAGACCTCCTGTCTGTTTAAGACAACTCAGATCAGGGTTGATCATCTTATTTGCCATGCAAACTTCCAAGCAAAGTCAACTGCCGACTTTAGAAATGGGTCGTGAGCACCCAGCATCCGAAAATTTTAAATTGTCCAATTGGGACACCTGACCGAATGAAGAGCGCATTTAGGTTGGTTTCGCTGCAATTCCAGTTAAAAGTACGACAACAAATGCCCTAGAGTCAACAAGAAATCGACATTGGGGCCCATACAAGCACTACCCTGTACTGTTGGATTGCGATAAAAAGGACTTCCAATACTATGAAGCAAAAAAATGCTATTCCTGCTACACACCTTCCAAATAGTACTTAAATACCCCACCAATAAAATATATATATATATTTTTGTAATCGATCGTTTGATTGTGCCCAAGTTACGTGTTCCATAAATGAACAAATCAATAAGAAAGTCTCTAATTCTATAAGAACAATATAGCCCTGTTGCTTTCATAACCATCCACATATTTCCCAAGCCAACATAATTTGTTCCTATTAATCAATGGCTACTTCTACCAGTTGTGTAATTTAATAAGCCCCTTTGAGAAACAGACATGGAAATAAAATTGAGGCTTTAATGGATCTAGGAGATGTAAAATTTCTGGGCTCAGATGATCCTCTCCCAAGACAGCCATTTTTTCCCAGACGCTTGTCGGTTAGATGCTCCTCATTACCAGATTTTGGTGGTGACCGGCTTCCCAGTGAAAGCAGAAAAATCCATTCAGCAGAGCCCAAAACAGGCAAGAGAAAATCCAGCAGAGACTGCAGACAGGTCCCCAAATCTTGTGTGAAAGGTTTCAAAAAAGTAAGCACTGCAAACTCCGCCTGAATTAGCTTCACTTCCAAGTCCTTCTAAGCTAGGCGAGCGCAATCAAGAGGCAACGGCAATCAAGTATGCTACTGGGAAGCATCAACGTGTCCACTCAGTTGAGTATAGTTCTGTTTATCTTGTGGTTAAAGCAGGATTGACTAAAAACACCACCGCATTTACAGATTTCATACCTTGACCTACTCGCAGGAGTGCACTTTAGGCCTTCCCAACCAGAGAAGGGACGCAAACAACCACCCAACTGGAGTTAAAGGCGGTAACCGTGGCGCATTTACGCTAACAAATTTCATGATACCAAATTCAAATCAAAAAGCTTAAAATCACATAAGCAACTATACAAGTCAATAAATCTCATGTCCAACGAAGAAGAATCATTAAAATGTTCATTTTTTCTTCAGTCAAATATACAATAAAGAACAATAAGGAAGACAAAAAAGCCCCTGTCAATTGTAATTTTAAGTTGTCAAATTTAAAAAGAGGCAGGTAACCTTTAAAAAGGTCCTTGTTCAAACGAAGGCCCTGATTAGTTGCGAGAGAAGGAACGTGGGCAACTAACAAGAGCTTAGCCAGAGCGGTCCAAAGAGCAACGATATGCAAGCGGAAGCGAGAGAGCAGGAAGAGCCTGAAGAAAGAGCAAGAGAGCACAAGAGCGCGAGAGAGCAAGTGAGAAGGAACGAGAAAGAGGAGGGGGAGGGGGAACTTGACTAGGAATCTACCATGTGCTTCAGGGTGTTGTTTAGTAACAGCAGAACATGGTGTAGCAACACCCGCACATGATGAATCCACACACTGTCCTAATCCTAAATCACAACACAAAGGACAGTCCCCTCCCCAAAAAAATGAACCCGCACACCAAATGAGGCTGTGAAACTTTGGCGCAAACCGCTGAAAAACAAGCTTCAAATGGCAAATGATCAAGAGTAATGCTTCACATTTTTCAATAATCATCCAAAAGTCTTTTTTTTAACAAGCATTTACGTTTTTTACAAGTCCTTCATGGCTTTAACAGAAGATGAAAAACAGAAATCTACAAGGACACAGACTAACCCCTCCCCCAGGGCCTCACAGCAGGCACACACCAGGGTGTAGAATTACAGCTAGACACAGAGCGTACCATCTTCTCAAGCAGGGGTGTTGAGATACGCCGATCACGCTCAACATGAGAGGGCACATGATACATCAGATGCCCCACATGACCATGCACTGCACAATAATCTATCAAAAGAAAAAAAATCCTTGAAGCAGAACTGAGCAAAACAGGTAAGAATTTGCAGATCCTCACTGAACCCAAACACACACCATGTTAAGTCATGTAACCGAAAACACACACCATGTTAAGTCATGTAACCGAAAACACACACCATGTTAAGCGTGCAGCTTTCATGCTAGCAACTTCACCAGTAGACAAAACAAATAATCAATAATTCTCTGTAACATGAACTGTTCATTAAACCGTTCACCGTTCATTAAAATGATTCCGTTAAGCGGTCTCAAAAACATTTGAAAAATAAATTATATATACACAAACACACACATTAACAAGTGAATGTTCTACTTCAACACTAAAAAGCAAAAAAGACTCTTAATAATGAAAGATGTTTTTTAAAAAGTCTAAAATGTAAACCTGTGCGAGCTTCAGACGTAGGCCATGAATGTTCACGAGAGAAAGTGCGAGAGCATTCCTAGCTTACGTAGTGCGCTCATTATATAGGCGAGAGGATGAGCGAGAGAGAGCGAGAGAGAGAGAGAGAGAGAAAGAGAACAACAGGGGGAGGGAAGTTCAGCTAGGACTCTACCATGTATGCTGAGGGGTAGGTCACATTCTTTGTTGCCTTGCCAGCAACACCAGAGGACAGTGTTGAAACCCTCGCACAGTCGCAATCCCAATACGATTCGTGTGGTTATACACTGTTAAAGACTCTCTCTCTCACATGGCAACAGCTTCAGCCACCTGAATTCTGAAAAATTAACAGTCTCAAACTGCCAAGTCTAAAAGGTTATTTTAAATGTATGAGGTGGGGGGAAAGGGCATGAACACCTGAACAACAAAAACTGCTCACGTGCCACGAAAAAGAAAAATGAACAATAGAGTGTGAAAGAGGATCCCCACCCCCACTGCAGCAAACAGCACTGAGCAAACAGGATGGAAAAAACTCCTGCCAGAGACAGAACGTACCACTTTCATGAAGCAGAGGGAGAACAGCATGCACAACTCTGACTCAACACAAGGGGGAGTGAGACAAATCTATATTTGTTTAAAAAAGGGAACCGAAAATTTTTTCAAATCAAAAACTCTCATCATAAGCATATGCTTGTGCAAATGTTTAGAAATGTAGTTCTTTTGATTAGTAGCCTGCATTTCTTTAAAGCATTTGTTCCCAACTTGGTCTTGGAGTACCCTTGCCTTGCATATTTTGGTGGTTTCCAGGCTCCAACACACCTGATCCAACTCATCGGTTAATTGGCAAGCTCTTCCTGAGCTGAAGTGGGCGTGCAGTAGCAGGAAAGTGCTGAAATGTGCAGGGTAGGGGTATTCCAGGACAAGGGTTAAGAACAACTGGTTTTAAGCATGACACACTCTAAAAAGAAGCTAAAGAAAGTTTTTCAGGGGTGTGGCATAAGAGAATCACTTCATACCATCCAAGACCTTTTCAATAAATGGCTCATAAAGAATGGAAATGAGAAGTACAAGTGTGCAAGCACAAAAACATTTTAAAAGGTTTAACAGGTTTTCATTCTAACCAAGCAGTGGCACACCTGGTACAACTAATCAATCATTTGAGGCCTGAAACCAACTGATTAAACAAGTGGACTCAGGTGTTTGTCTTGAGTAAAACCCCCAGTCACTCCAGCCTTTTGTGGAAACATTTGGTGAAAAGGTTCAATATCAATTAAGGTTTCTCCTAATTATTGAGTACAAGTGTTTCAGCAATTGGTAACAGGTGCATACACCAGTTGGTAGCAGATGTATAAAACCAAAAATCCCATAGACAAACACTGGGACTGTGCCAGAGAGCTCACTGACTTTCAATGTCTTTACTACAATTTAGTTTATCTAATGTAAGCCCTGCAAGGTCTGCCCTGGGCAGTTGTAAGTGCTATAATGTTGAAATGGAAGCTGCTAGAAGCAACAGGACCTCAGCCGTGAAGTGGCTTTTCTCTGTTGCATCACAGAGCTGAATCCAGAAGCATTCGTAGCTTCATTATATGTTTTCATGGTTGAACACGCAAGTCACTATGCTTAATGCCAAATGTTGGCTGGAGTGATTAGTCATGCTTCATTTTGTGGCAGTCTGGTGGAGCAATCTAGATTTGGCGAATGCCTGCTGAAATATACAGTGCCAACAGTTTGGTGAAGGAGGGATAATGGTCAGGGTCCGTTTATAGGGTTTCGGCTTGGAACCTTAATTCCAATTATGTTAATGCTACAGCGTACAAGGAGATTTCATTCAATGATACGCCACTTTGTGGTAACAGAGGTAGGAAAGGCCTTTCCTGTTCCTGTTCGGCGTAGAGAACTTCAGTGACCTGCACAGTGGGCTGAATTGAACACCTCGAATGAAACAGAATTAGGAGCCAAGATTCAGCAAGTTTTTATTGGTTGATATTTTTCCAGCTTGCTGATGTAATCAAAATACAGATGATGTTTAGGGGAAATTGTTACATTTCAATGAAATATGTGAAAGCCAGATGAATCTTGCTTTGTAGGATCAGGCACCAAAACTAACAAGGTTAAAAATGTCCAATTTCTTTTCTAGCTGATGCTAATGAGCCAGAGTCAGCCTTAAAAGCCAGCCTTAATTGCAAATTGAACTTGGATTCTCAAGTAAAATGAGGCAGTCTTACTGATGAACTGGATGAGAAATGACGGGAATACGGCTAGCACGAAATCCTCGTTTAGGCCTAGCCCACACACTTGATGACTGGATCAGTTCATCTCATGCTAACGTCTCGGCAGGCCCTCTGTTCCAGGTCAGCCCACAGCTGGACTTGTTTACTTTGGCTTTAACCTACCTTTTCTAAAGAAGATCAGTCATTTGGGGCTGTTGGCTACGAAAACAAGCGTTTGAACAGTTCAACTGTAGCCATTTTACAAATTTGATCTTCAAAAGCATCTGCACTGTTGTGTAATTCTCACATGACCACATAGGAATTCATGAATTCATCTTGTTGAAAAATGACTGAAGCTGGTCCATGCTTGATCTCTTCTAGAGGACTCCTGCCACACAGCTCAAGCATGTCTACACATGCCAGTACTGAGTAATAAACTAGATAGCGAGAGATAACTGGATAACGCTCTCAAAGCATTAATCACAAGATTCAAATTTCACCTGAAGCGGGAAACCCACCTGACTCATTAATTATACTGTGTGAGAGATCACTTCATTCATTGTGGTAAATATTCTGCCGTGTTCTTTAATTTTCTTTAATACATTTACAAAGAACTGTCACAGATCTTTGCTTGTTAAATTATAGTTTTTGTAGATCCTTTCTACTTTTGGTTTTTATATTTCGCGTGCATGTTTTGTGACTAGCGAATAAAAAGTTAACTGTCCCACGCTTAGAAATATAACTAATCGTTAAACTACAACTATCTTCGGATTAATTTTTGAATGGCAGGTTGTTCTTATGGTCATAAAATGGCTAGTCCTTGCTTTGAGGCTTGCAGTAAAGCCAGCACATGCAAAAGATCAAACATGTAAGGTGCAGCTTTAACCTATTAAACAACTGACACCAAAAGTAGGCCATTGCGATGAAAACAAAGAGCCAGCCTACAATTTGCTTTGATTTAGTCAGAGGACTGTCAAAAAAACAAAGGGAAAGAGGTGGGGGGAGGGCAGTGAGAAATCGGACACCAGGGAAGAGCCAAAAGTTTAGGGACGGGACCGATTTGGGTGTGGGGGAGGGGGGATAAAATGCTTTCTCCTTTCACATTTACTAAAGGTACCGAATAATTAATAACATTACAAAATATAGCCTACAGTCGCTGATTGGCAAAGCAGTTCTACCCCACCAAATAAGTGTCGGATCATCACACAACGACATGTTATGTTAACATTCAAGCTTTTACTCGTTTCCAACGAGGCCATCCCTTCTCCCTTTTTCCTACCACAGACAGTCTGTTGCGGTAGAGATGGACTGTGCCATTCTTGAAATTTTGTAGGGAGACTGTACATCGCTTGCAACTCCAGAGGGAGCGAGAGCAAAGCTACAAAAATAGCATACTAAAAATACACAAGTACACGACGTCTGAGGTGAAAAAGGTTTTTTTTTTGTTGGGTGCTCAACAAAAGAGTGCTGCCGACCACTATAGCCTTCACAAGCAGCCTTAGACAGACTGACCTCAGTGAAAAAAGTGAAGCCAAAAATATATAAATACATGTATAAATATATAAGGGGGGCAGTTGGTGGCCTAGCGGTTAGGGAGTTGCCCCTGTGATCAGAAGGTTGTGGGTTTGAATCCCAGGACTGCTGGTGGCACCACTGAGGTACCCTTAAGGAAGATACTGTCCCCACACACTGTTCCCCGGGCGCCCCTCGTTGGTGGCAGCCCACTGCTTCACTTGGTGAAGGGGTTAAATGCAGAGAAAGAATTTCACACTGTTCACACTGTGTGCTGTGGTGTGAGGTGGTGCGAGGTGGTGCGTTCATGCACGACTATATCAGCCAACATACTTTTCCTCTCCTTTATTTTAAATCAAGTAGTATTAACAATCAAGTGGGTCAAGACGAGCACTGTCAGCCAATCAAAGGTGTGCAGACTTCTCTTGCAATGTAGTCATATTTCTATAGGCAATTATTTGTCTTAACTTCAAGTAAATCCTTGATTAGATGTACTACAGATCCTATATACTTAATCCGCACACGCCAGACAATAAAAAAATACCATAATTAAGAATGTAACACATAGTACAACGTAGCCCGAAGACTAAAAAGTAATGTACACTGAAACCCCTGACTCTGCCTGTCAGCAAACTGAATGTCCTGCCGGTTTCTCGTGTTGATACCTGTACAGTCTCAGAGAACGAGAAGTGAAACACCCCTGGCTGTGGAGCACAGGATCTATGTTGTAAAATGGGAGAAAAAGCATGCAGATAGTACATGCAGACACAAAATGGTAGCTTTTTTGATATGGCTGCTTTAAGAGTCCCTCCCGCCAGCTACCATTTTCATACAGGCAGCCTCTCGGTGCAGTGACACAAAATGGCCACCAGCTTAGCCACAGCTTGGGAGGCAGCCAAGTGAATCTGAATAACGACGAACAGAGAACCAGATGTGGAAACTCCCCGAATTTTGATTTCTGATTAGCTTCAACTTCCCACATCTACTGAGATGTCATTTCAAGATCATGTTTTTCTGAATTCATCTCATGCACCCTCTCAAAGTTCATGTTGTCTTGCAGAGGCCTCCTTTTTCTTGATGTGTCCTCAGCGGTCACTATCCATCACTAAGACAGATGGAGACTGGAGACAGGGCTTGAGCAAGGTACGTTAGAGTTGATTTGAGCAGCTGTGTCGTCTCCCCCATCCCCCAACTCACAGTTGGCTTGTTTTCTTCCTGTACATCCTCGGGACCAAGTAAGGGAAGTTGCAAGGGATAAATGAGGCACCCTGTAGCCTTGCAGTTCCTGAGCAAGCCGGCACAAAAGATTCCAGTGCTACAGTCTGGTGTTTCTTAAGGGCGAGGTTGGAAAAACAAGTGGTTCTCACACACCCGATGCAGCAAGAATGCTAATTCAGGCAATAGTCTATTTCCCATACATCTGTACCTCTCTCTCATGTTTGAGCATACATCTTTTTTGTAGCCTGTTTTATGTTAATCTGGTCATTCTGGTGCTAGACATTTTACTAAATGGAATGTCTTCCATGATTCTTCTGAACAGGTCACAAATGTACACAGCAGAAACTGGTTCAGATTATCAGTTAATTCCACACATCTATCTACCCAGCCTGTCTGCTCTCCTTGCCAGAAGGACTGCAGCACATGGGCATTCACCTCTCTACTATGTATGTTACTGGTTGGCAGGTAACACCCAATGCTAATTTAAACTGTGAGTGGCAACAAATTTAGCATCTGTTTTGCCAGCAGGGGGATGCCAGCTAAAAGTGACAGCAGCTAATAGAAACTGCCTAAGAGTTTCTTGCGAAATAATGACACTGGTGCCACAAAAATAATTACATCGATTTAAAAAAAAAAGCTTCATAGCAGTACAGCAAAATGACACATGTTGTAGTTTCAAAAGAGGGACAGGTAAAGCAAAAATGAGACACAATGAAATCTTAGACCTTACACTGCAGTCTTCAAAAGCAACCCCTCACATGTTTGTAAGGAAAACATGCAAGCTTGAGTATCCTCGTTCTGATCACGAGTACAGAGAGGGGGAGAGAATAGGGAAGGAAGGGCTGGGCTTTTGAAACACATTTTAAAGGGGGTCAATATCATTTTAACCAATTCTGTTTAAATGAAGCAGGAGTGCTGAGGTCTCTGAAATGTAATTCTCAGGACTGTTTTTTTTTCCCGAAACGTCGGTAAATTCCACAGATGGAACGAGCATCTTGAAATCAGTAGCCTAGTTGTCAAAAAGACTTTTGTGGCTGAATGGCATTTTATTTGTTGCTGTTTCTGTACGAACACTTAAAATCCCTTTCTAAAAAAAATTCTATTAAAACCATACAAAAGTATTTATTACTGCATATCCAGGAGGCACAACACTATATTAATAGTGCGGATTAATAGGCACAGTTTATCATCACCATCAGGATTATAATTGGTAGCAGCAAGAGCAAGCAGTGTTCCACTGCTAGAACTAATAAAGAGGTTAGAGGCCCAGAGGCTCTGAGCTCCCGGTTTTAGTACCAGGTTGTCAGATCACCATATTTACTTGATCTTACTTTAAATCAAACTTGAGATGCCATCATGCTGGAAAATGTACACTCAGCATTCGATTCATTGTTCTGAAGTTTAATGTGATTCTACAGGCATGATTTCGGGCATCTCTGCTCTTTTAGCTTCAGTGTGTAAAGTAATGGAGTTTGTTGCAATCTGAGGTTAGGTGATGTGAATGCCTATACTAAACTAGCCGTCTTTTTTGTTTTACTTTTTTGTATCATTTTGTAACAATATGTTTTTTAAAATCTTTTGTTGATGAAATGTGTGAAAGTTCAGGCTGCAAATTTTGTGGCTTGATAAAAAAAAAAAACACCAGTGAATGTTCCTAAACCTAAATAATGCATTTTAAAGAATATTAAGGCAAATAAAGCATATTAGGTAGGCCCAGCTATAATTACTTTCCATTTAACCTATTGCCACTGCTGAAAAGTAGTACAGTAAACCCCTGCTAATTCACGGTTCAGTCGTTTGCAGATTTTTTTCTTTGAACCAAACTAATAACCTCCCCGCAAAGTCCACCAGATCCCCCCACAAAGTCGCAGAAACCACAGATATTCTCTTCATTTTTTTCCGTTTTTGTGGCAATATATCTTTTTTCATACATTTTTGTGCTAAATTATTAAGAAAAATATAATTTGCTAATTTTGTAACATACTGTAAATTCAGCTACATTTCATATAAAATAACTATAAATTTTTTGGTACTGCCGAGAGAACACAAAGAAAATGCATCTTAGGATGGTGATACTGCTGTACTAGGAGGCAGGAGGTTTGAAAATAACCAATCCGAGAACATTATTAATTTCTCCTTGCTGCTGATTGGCTGCTGCCCTGTGACCCATCTCTGGCAGATGCAGTCCAGAATTCCCACATCATAACAGTTTCCTGAATGGAGCGTCTCGAGCGTTTTGCCGAGTGTTCTCATGTTTATCATTTTGTTCTTTCTAAAGCCCTGTATTTTATTACTGTAAATTAAATCACTACTGTATTTACCTGCGTATACCAAAGAAAACGACAGCGCATACCAAAGAAAACGCACGTGCTTGAATTACAGTACAATCTATACAGGGCTAACATCGGTATTTACTAGGGCTGTAACGACTGAGGCACCATTTTGTTTGGAGACACCTTATCTTTACCACAAAATTATACGCTTAAATACCGCTTCCTTTCCATTCATACTGAGGACAAGGCTTCGGTGAACCGCACGAGGAGTCGAGTTGGAGG
>JBBPCY010000082.1:24224880-24257880 GCA_037974405.1 Brachyalestes nurse | reverse complement strand
CTCCTCAGCATCCTCCTCCCAACACACTCAGTCTCTCCTCAGCATCCTCCTCTCAACACACTCAGAGTCTCTCCTCAACATCCTCCTCCCAACACACTCAGTCTCTCCTCAGCATCCTTCACCCAACACACTCAGCCTCTCCCCATAAGTCCAAACCAACGCAATGTTGCCTCTCTGACTTTTCCGCTAAAAGGTCCAGTTCGAGCTGTCCCTCTAATATAGTGATAGAAACAAAATAACTTCAATTCCACAAGCTGATCCATTTTACCATGACCAGCATGAACATGCATGACTATGAGGGCACATTTTAAAGGGTTAAAGGAGTCAAAGTCGAAGTCTCTGAATGTATCACTGACAATGCGTTACTTCACACGTTGGATCACTCAATCAAATGTAAAAATAGTATTTGCAGGGTTGCATTTTTAAGTGCTTTTTTGTATTATGGCTAATCAGGATCATTACACTCTCCAGCAAATCTCATTTTATTTTCTCAGCCGCCCAGTTGCTGCTTAGCAAACTGCTGATATCTGCCACTGCCTCAAGCCTTCAGCTTGTTATCAGCACACCAGTAAATTTGACGTTCCAGCTGCAAACAAAAAAAATGCTCCTGAGGGATGTAACAGTGAGACCCCATCCCCGAAAGTGTAGATTATGTCATTTTCTACCCATTCAAAGGCAAAAATAAATTTAAAAAATGTCATTGTTGTCAGTGGTTTCAGATGCAGTCTACTTCACTGCACTGATTCGGCAAAGATAAGATATAAACGGTCCATTAATATTTTTTATGTGCACTGTGGCAATATACCACAGGATGACTAGATATCACTTTTTAAGTTTGCTGGGTTTTTTTTTCCTCTTTCTTTCTTCTCAGCTGTCTGGTTTTAAATCTGTAATGTTATCTTCAATGGACAAAAGTTGTGGTGAGAGGATGCATACTTTATATGGCTGAGTTCATGTGAATCCAGCATTCTGGTTGATCGTTCACAGTCTTGCTACTGGTATATATTTCAGCATAGATCTACTAAAGACAGCAGCATTGGAACAGGTCATGACTGCGATGCTGTCAGGAATAGACAACAGCCTGATGTTTGGACATTGTGGAAAATAATACATTTGGAAATTGCATCTACCCAGCCGACCTACCCACTTTTTTTTCCACAAGGCTACCTAAAAATTCATTTCTGTCTGTGCCACTGGTTGCTTTCCCACATCTCCGTACATCTCAGCTGTCTACCTTGAACTCAGTTATGTCGTCCTCATTGGGCAAAAGTTATACTGAAGGGTGCTGCAGTGTTGGTTGGGTTTATGTGAAGCCAGCATTCTCACTCATGTGTGCACAGTCTTGCTATTGTTTTGTAACGCCATAAGGTAGAAGCGCTGGATTGACGACTGCAGTGCTCTCACTGATAGGCTGCAGCCTGACGTTATGACGGTTGATGAAGCATGTTGACGACTGCACTGCTGTCATCAACAGGCTATACATAGCTGGGGACCTGGAAAATGTGTACAGAAAAAAAACCTTGATGGCTTACTTACTTTTTCACTGTTACACCACTGCCGCGAGCTCAGACTCCTTACTTGAGAGATGTTTCTTGAGCATCATTGTACCCTCACCTAAATTGCCTTCTTAGATGTTGATCCCCTAAATTAGTGCGCTTTGTTGTTGTTGTTGTTTTTCCTTCTAAAGGTGCTGCCCGTTCAATCGGCCGTGGCTTTGACAATTTAATTTGCGATGACCTGGGCATGGTGTGCCATATGGTAGCAGCAACAAAGGCGCTCTGGAACCCGCATTCAGCTTCAGTGCAAAAGTTCCTAACGGGAGAAAGTTAATGGAGGGTACATTGTGTCTAACCATCTGGAGAGAATTGGGCTGGGACTAGTGTCTCTTTCTTTTCCTCTCTCTCTCTCTCTCTCTCTCTCTCGCTCTTTCTCTCTCCCGCTCTCCCTCTCTGCCTCCCTCTTTATCTTTCCCTCCTTCTCTCTCTCTCCCCTTCTCTCTCCCTCCCTGTTTCTCTCTCCCTCCCTCTCTCTCTCTCCCTCCCTCTCTCTCTCTCCCTCCCTCTCTCTCTCTCTCTCTCTCTGTCTCTCTCTCTCTCCTTAAAGCCGGGAGCTTGCTAACATTTTGGAAGAGCATTCATTATGAAGATGAATCTGAAGAGAGGTGGTAAATGAAGCAGCCACAGCAAGATGTTAAGAAAGATGGAACGATTGTGTGGATTATTAATAAAGGCTCTCTCCGGCCAGTGATTTGTTTATTAAATCATAGCTATATGCTACTACAGCTTCTTTAAAAGAGATTTACTAAGGACAGCAACATATTTCTAGGCCTTTTGTTTTAATTAGTCATTTACTTGTGTAGCATGGTTATCATATAAACTTTAGAGGTAGCATCTATTGCCAGCAATAACAAAAGCATGCTTTTAATTCACAATGAATATTAATCATTACTTTTATTTGTTATTGTTTGATTGTAAGTGTGTTATTAGATTATTCAGCCTATTTCTAGACATGTTTCATTAAACGTATCTGGTAGCAGATCATTTTACATGCTTCAGGCATGTTTTTTTAAAGAAAACATAACTTTTTAAAGTAATTAGATTTATCAAATTAATTCGAAATTATAAAGTAATAATCACAGGCATACATTATGTTTGAATAATGAGCAATAATTACAGGTAGAAAGTGGTGTAAATCATTTTATTCTTCAACTTTCTGACAACAATCTCGCGATGAGAAATGTCAGCTATGTTGACTGATTGCAAGTGAAATTATATTTTTATACAATTTGCAATGCTTTACACCTTCGCCTCATTGTGCCCTTTTTCTTTCCTCTGCTTTAAAAAAGAAATAAATAATGAAAAGTCAGACATAAAGTCTTATTTAAACAGAAACAGAGTCAGTGAAAGAGCTCATATTCTAAGGGATATGTTCCAGACACATGGACTTGCACTACAGAGTACAGTCAGAGGTGACACAACCAGGCCCTTATCCAGACATAAGTGGTCCATAAATGAGTGATTAAAGGCTATGAAGAGAGGTGCTGATATGCAATAAGCCTCCAATTTTGGAAGCAGACGCTCTCTTCTAAAACGATTATGAACCCATGCTTCAGCAGTGACCACAAGTGTTAGATGAGGGCAGTGAAGTTCAGGCTAAATAAATACATCACGTAAATAACGGAAAAAGAGGAGCCATGGCTTTCCTTCCTTCCCTTTAAACTTATGGACAGTTGTATGAAAGAAAGGTAGTGCAAGGCCACTGGCCATAAAAAATTCAGCCGCTGCAGCGTTGCTTCACTTTCCTGCAATCCAACTTCTAAATAATAAACCAAAACAGTTGTTTATGATGCTGCGACAACATGGGTCAACATGGGTACGCGCAGAGATATTCCACCAAGTCAGCTTCAGCTTGACTCCAGCAGGTTAGCTTCATCTATGGACCAACTACAAGTGACAAGATGCATTAAGTTCAATGCACAAATCACTTAGAACCTGTTTAAACTTTCATGGACCTTTTTGTCTGATAAGATTTATGCACACTGCATTTACACCACATGTATATATATGCTCTTTTCTATAAGTGAGGTACATTGGGTTCTCCAGAGAAACGTAATTGAAAAAAATAAGTTAAAAAAAAGTTTCTACACCACTTCATGGGTTCTTTCTATGATCTTCATATTTCTAAAAATGTTACCCACACAGAACCCTGACCTTAACCCCAATCAAAACCTTTGGGATGATCTGAAATGCTCTACAGAATGAATGGGTACAAATTCCCACAGAAACTCCAAAATCTTGCGGAAAACCTTCCTGTAAGAGTGGAAGCTGTTATACCTCCAAAAGGGGGACCAACTCCATATTAAAGTCTATGTATTTTAATGCAGTGTCATTGCAGTCCTTGTAGCTGTAATGGTCAGGTACTTTTGTCCATATAATGTAGGTTTCTGATCAGGCCAAAATACAGGAACTAGAAATGTGTCAAAAAGAGTTACATTACAGGGTCAAAGCGGCACAAACTCATCACGGACACTCTGAAACTGAGTCACTATCCAAACAAAATGCATTTCCACTAGAATTGCTTTTCTTTTTTTTGGAGCAACTCTTCTATTAAAAGCTCCCAGTATGCTCTAACATTCTGATCATGTGTTTTGCTCCCTCAGTGTACTGGAGAGAGATGCTGATGTAACCAGTACCAGCATGTGCAGCACTGCAGGAAGGAGGAGCAGGCCCAGAACACTTTAAACCCACAAAAAAAGGTAAAAACTCACATCCCATCCCACTTGGAGGAAGAAAAAAGTCAGGATTTCACAAGTGCATTTGTTTTTTGCAGCCACAAATAGTGTGTATGTGAAACAAAGGCCTAAAAGCAAACACTGTATGCTGTTAGATTGCTAACAAGCTTACAGGCCAATCCAGCAAGATTCAGAATCTTGAAAGGCTTCTTAAAATAATAAATATGTGTAAGCTATTTGAGATAAAGGTCTGTTACAAGCTTCTGTTTGATACTAAACCCTATACAGAGTGACTTTTTTATTTTTAATGGCTGTTTGGTTCATGTATAATATTTTACTGTAGTGTTTTTACTGTATGCAGCAGTTTAGGAATAAATTGGTATAAAAAAATACATTTTAATTATTGTAATCCAATTATTGTAATCTAAAAACGGATATCAGCGCTTGACTGAAATGGGCATACATCTGTTTCTTTTCATTAGTACATATGTGGCCATGTGGGAATAACTGCTGCATTTATTTATTATTTCTTTTTGGTCCAGCATTATTACAGGCTTTTAAAAGTAATGTGCAGTTGAAAACACTGAATCATTTTGCTGGGCCATGAAAATGAAATGGCATTCATGAAAAAGCTTTTCTGGACGGGCAACAAAAAGCAAAAAATAAGGACATAAGAGACTGAGATACATCTGTACAGGTCTTAAAATATATAAATAACTAGTGTGGTAATTAGTCACCCTGTTCACTTCTATTAAAACATGCTCAAACTTCATCCAGCACTTAATCAAAACTCGTTTTAGGACAAAGTAGAACTTTGTATAAAGGTGATATTTTGCTGAACTGTTCCTTTAACCGTCATCAGTCATGTATGAGCACTGTTAGTCTATTTGCTGAATACAAATTAAAGGCCAGAGATCAATCATTCCTGGTCCTGGATTGTCTTATTTACCTTTTTGGTGGTTTCCCTACTCAAACACAGCTACAGAACCTGGTCCCTAAAGTTCTCTGCCTTCACTTGATGCCATTTGCAAGAATCAATCAACAACCGAAACAAAACAACCAAAAGAACAGGCAGGAAGAGTTTCTGACAGAGTGTCAATCACTGTGCGTCACCCCTATCCCCACACATTATCTCAACAAAGACAAAGATGGCCAAGCGAGAAAAGCAAACTAAAAGAATCTAAAATCATTTTACTGATCCCAAGATAAAACAAGGCTAACCATTTGAGTGGTAGAGGGAGCTATGAGTCGATGCTCAGGTTAGTCACATTTCTTCTTGGCCAGGTTTCTAGCTAAAAGTATTGGGACACCTGCTCATTATACCAGCATAGACTTTTAATGACATTGCATTCAAGTAAATAGACTTCAACATGGTTCCTCCTTTGCAGCTATAACAGCTTCCCCTCTTCTTAGAAGGCTTTCCAGATTTTGTGTCCATTCATTCTGTGGAGCACTTA
This sequence comes from Brachyalestes nurse, assembly GCA_037974405.1. Taxonomy (NCBI): domain Eukaryota; kingdom Metazoa; phylum Chordata; class Actinopteri; order Characiformes; family Alestidae; genus Brachyalestes; species Brachyalestes nurse. The sequence continues at coordinate 24,252,192 of JBBPCY010000082.1, read as the reverse complement.
TGAGATCAGGCACTGACGTTGGATGAGAAGGTCTGGCTCACAATTTCTGTTCCATTCATCCCAAAGGTGTTGGATGGGGGGGCTGAAAGTTGTATATTTCAAGCTAAGTCCAGTCTCTTCTCAGTCCGACGAACAGCAGCTGTAACTGCTTACTTGATTTAGATGTGATGGAGCAGGGGAATTGCTAAACTGTGCTGGACTTAGACCCTCCAGTAATTGGTTATTGCTGGCCTATAATTTGGGTTCGCCATCTCATCATCTCCGAATAGTTTCACAGTTATTCATGACTCGGATGGCTGTTGAGGAATACGCTTCATTACCCCGAAATACTATTAGTCCATGTATTGCAAGCTTTAGTTTAAGTACTAATGTATGTTTATTTATACACCAGTACTGTAGGGTTTTCACATCAAATCTGACTGCAATAAGCCTCAGGCAGAAAGTAATGGTTATTTTCTCTCCACATGCTTCCCTTTCAAGCATTTGTCTTTAACGTCAAATTGCAACGCAGTACAAGCAGTCATACGTTACTTCCGTAGACTTTTCCCTTTTTCCTTTTCCCAAAGTCAAATGAAGGACAAAGGACGAAGGCACTTCTTATGTCGCTCATTAGAAACAATGACGTGCCACAGGCTTTCAGTGTCTCGCAGAGAAAGATCAAGTAGCTGCATTTTCCCTCCTAAAACTTTGGAACCCTCTGAGGGCACTGTGTCCCCTGAGGATCTCGAAGGGGTGCGGATACAACCTGATCAAGAGACAATGCCTTCGGCATAAAGGTTGCAATCGGAAGAGCAAGACAATGTGCAATGACACACTGTGTTTCTTTTCTCCTTTCTTTTCTCAGGGTCCACCGCTTCGTCTCATTTCCAAAACAATATCGCAATGTGTGAGGTGCCAGACTGGAAGGTTCGCAGGGATGCTGAGCTGTCAGAGCTGCTTCAAGACTTCTAAGCATCCACACAAAAGAAGACACATTAGCGTTTCTCGCTGAAAACAATACGTGTTTTGGGTTCTTTTCTCTTTTCCACTAACTGTAGACATTCATTATACTTGCTGAGGTTGAAGCTGAGGACAGGCTTGCTGATATGTGTGTGTATTATAATCCATACATAGTATTTCATTCAATTAGTGAAAGCTTAAAGATTATATATATATATATATATATATATATACACACAGAGATATATTTATATTAGGGCATTAACACAAAAGTCGACTAGTCGACTCTGCCTGATAGAAGTCGACTAGTCGAGAGTTTTTTCCCCTCTCTGTGTGCGCTTGTACATGCAATGCAGTCTCTGCCTCCGATTGGCTGACGCTGACACGCGTTCCGTTACAATTATTGTAGTCCCTTCATAAAAGGGTCGGTACCGAGGGAAAGGTAAACACAGCCACAACAAGGGGAGAGACACGGCAGCAGAAGAGACAGATACACACCACATGTATTGAGAAACTTCACTCTAGACACACAAACAGCACGGAGACCTGCACAATCTGCAAGTCTGTGTTAAAGTACAGGAACAGTACCAGCGTTCTGCAAGGCCATCTGACACGGGACCGCTAGCTAGCATGCTAACGCTAGCTAGCATGGCTAAGGCTAACACTGCAGGGAGTCGTCCTGCCGCGGCTTAAACTGTTCCCTCTCAGACGGACACTTAAATTTGCCAGAAAATTCAAGGTATCAGCCTTTGTTTTGTTTTGTTTATTTGTCGTGTTGACTGTTAATGTTACAGACAACTTTTAATAAAAGTTGCTCAGAGTTGCACACCCGTGTTCCTCCGCTCCTACTGAAAAGTTACTATATTTGAGTATAAGTTTTGTTCCAACAGTGACAGCATGTTTTTTCTGGATCTCTATACACTTTTTTCTGTGCAGTGAATGTATCCTCGAACAAATGACCAAACAAAGTGAAGCCATATTACTAATTGTCAATCTTCTAATCAGGACCCAAACACAGCATTAGACACTCCCAAGTGACCCCTAAATGGGCACGTGGCTATTCTAACCTGAAAAATCCAGATCACACACCAAGACAGTTATTCACACATGAGAATATACAATCAGTGACCTGTGAGAAGAATTAGTCAAGACATAAAGTGAAAGATCCTTCTACAAACAACAATCTCGAAATATCGAAACATTAATAAACAAATAAGCAAATCTATAAGCTTTATTAAATTAGTAGAATCAACAGAAGACAAATATTCCATATTATTTAGGTGTAGTGAACATGGACACTACAGCATGTGTTTGCCTTTCATGAAAACGTATTATTGTTTTCTGTCACCGACGGATGACTAACCCACTCAAGTCGTGAGCAGATAAGAGATGCTAGAGTAAGGTTTGCTTGGTAAAAACCCACAGCAGAAAATTGATTCCACCTTTGTGGACACTGGTGAGCAACCGTAAATGATCAGTGGTAGCCTGCTGCTCTCCCTCAGCTGGCTGCTGCTACTCTCGCTGCTCTCCTGTGCAGGTTGAAGTCAGTTGAATATCTGCTGTCAGTCAGGAAACATGTCTGGGACGTAGCCTTTGTAAGTGGGCTGCCTGCGATCTCTATGTATCTGTTTCCTCTTTCAGCCTCCCTGAAAGATCTTCTGGGACACACTTTTTGATCATACTGCCCTTGAGTGAAGACCTGCGAGAGTAAAACCTACCGCCAACCTCTTGTGGTCTGAAAATGACCCATTATGATTGTATCACCAGAAGTTAAAATTTAGCCAAAGAAAAGACTCTTTCTGGATTCACAGGGTGGACTTCAGTCAAAAATGTTCTTCTGGTCATCGACATACACTACATGGTCAAAAGTATTGGGACATACCTGTTTTCAGGATTTGGGCTAGCCCCCTTACTTCCAGTCAAGGTCAGACTTAATAGATCAGCATACCAAGACATTATGAACAACGCCATGCCCCAGTGCACAAAGCAAGTTTCATACACTCCAAAATCTTGTGGAAAGCCTTCCAAGAAGAGTGGAAGCTGTTATAACTGCAAAGGCGGGACCAACTCAAGATTAACGTCTATGTATTTGAATGCAATGTCTTTGAAGTCCTAATAATTTTTTCGTCCATATAATGTACGTTTTTTTTGTCCATATGATGTACGTTAAGAGGCTACACTGGTAACACAGATATTAAAAAACCTGCACTTATCCAGTTTTGGATAGCATGGTAGTATAGTGGGTAGCATTGTTGCCTCACAATAAGAAGGTTCTGATTTTGATTCCTGGCTGGAGCAGCCAAGGGTCCTCTCTTGGCAGATTTGCACGCCCATGTCCAGGGAGCTCTGGTTTCCTCCCAGAGTAAATTAGGTAAAATCAGGTAAATTACCTCTCCAGGGTGTTTCTCTGCCTTTTACCCTATGACTGCTGGGATAGGCTCCAGCACCCCCGTTACCTTGAAAACGTTCAGACAGTGGCTGTATGGTGCAACTCCCGTGCAATCCACCCACCCCAGTAAATATGTGATCACTATTTAATGCCACACTACACTTGTTTATATGATACTGTTTTGTGTGGTGGTGCACTGAGGGCTACTCGCTATTGGTCTGCTGTAAATAAATTGAATTCCTGTCATGAAATCAAAGCACTTTATTAAACTAACCTAATTAAGTCATCTGCAGCTAAACAGGTCTGGTCTTTGCACCTTACAAACTCATTTCATTTACAAAGTTTGTCATTTTAAGCTATGTGTACATATAAAAGTGGGGGTGGTGGTACTTGCTTGTGGACCAAGAGGTCAGGGGTTCAGCATACCACCACTGGCTTCCTGGAGTATATCCCATCACTCACAGGGCAAGAAAACAAAACCTCGTTTTAGACTTTAATTTTTCGTCTATTTTTATATAATTTGTAAACTGCAGCTGCCATTTACTGCTCCTCCTGCTGAAAAGTTACTATATATGGGTTTTGTTCCAATAGTGACTATGTTTTCTTCTGGACCTCTATACACTTTTTTTCTGTGCGGTGAACATAACTTCGAACAAACAACCAAACAAAGTGAAGAAAAATTACTAATTGCCATCTAATATGTACAATCCTCCCAAAACACCCAAACACAGCATTAGACACTCCCAATTGACCCCTAAATGTGCATGTGGCTATTCTAACCTGAAAAATCCAGATCACACACGAGACAGTTATTCACACATGAGAATATACGTCTACATAAATGTGACCTGTGAGGAGAATTAGCCAAGACATAAAATGATCTGCACAATAATGTTTTGTAAATCAAGGTCTGAGAGGGTCTAATTTCCTACTCTAAGCACATTCAATGACTACTTTTTCACTATATTTTGACTTTTTTTCAATGACTAAAAGTAAGTTTTGAATACATTTCATTGTCTTTGTTTGTGCAACTCTGGATTAAGCATTTCTGTAACAGCCACAAAAATTTAAGCGTGAACCCAGTAGACATTTCCCTTCACAAAGAGAAAGGTTGAACCTGGCTGATGGCTAAGCTAGCAGTTCTTTTCTTCATGCTCCAATGGGTTGTTAACTACGAGTGTTTTGAAACCTTAGGGGACAAAAGTGGGATGACACTGGTCTCTATATCTTAAAAGGATGCTCTTGTGGTTTGCTTCTGTGTTGTTCTGAATCCCGTTTTGGCTTGTCAAAAGAAGAAAGTTAAAAATGAGGGCACGCAGTTTTGTCTTTCGGGACAACATTCCAGACCGGATTCTTGTGGTTGGCCCTGCTGGACCCCATGCAGCACTGAACTGAGCCGCAAAATTGAATTTCACTTTAATGTCAAACATTTTCATCTGGGAGCTCCTAGCCTTATGTGTCAGTGGACGACTCATCAAAAAAGCCTCTCCTGTGAAAGTTCCGATCCATCCGAGGACAAATCTCTTAGACTCATAGCAGAAAGGGATTAATATCTTTTGACGTTTGATTCACTTAAGTGTGAGTTCTCAATGCGGTACGTTATGGGCAGCCAACACAAAATGAAGGTGATGAGGATGACTCACTGTAGACTGTAAGTGAAATGTTCAGTTAGCACTAAGTGGTTTTAGCACTAAGGTGAGTGATGGAATTCATGTTGTTTGCATTAATAACTTTGTGATGCATTGAGTAGGCTCCCAAATATAGCACATGTAGCTTTCAAATGAAAGTGTGGTGGGGGATAAATGTATACTGTTCTTGGTTGCTGCATAGTCTATATGTTATACTAAGCTATACTTGTGCAAGAAAAACACAAAACAAAGTACTTCCACTAAACTACCCTGAATTATACAGTTGTTTCAATTAGAGACATTTGGCCAACACAAGTACATTCTCACTCTCTCTCTCTCTCTCTATCTGTCTACCTCTCTCTATGGCCTGACCCTCTCTCTATCTCATTTGATAATTTTCATCTCATCTCATGGAAAGGGTTCTCCATCCTCATTAACCTCTCAGCACTGGTGTACCCCAGGGCTGTGTTCTGGGCTCTCTATCTTTTTCTCGCTACACCTACTCCCTGGGACATCTCCATGACTTCTTCTTCTTCTTGCTGCTATCACCTCTGTGAAGATGATACCTATTAGGAACACTCATTTACTCTTCTCCCTCATTTCCTGGTTCCTGAGAAACTGTAGGTTTCCAGAAGGCAGCAGTCATTTTTACATTTTCAGTCACCCTAGAGGTGTCCATTACCCATTTACAAGATTTTTTTAAGATATGACTACAGACCTGGCTTTACTGTGATGTCCAGTGTGTATTCAACATGCTATCTGCATATTTAATTCATTTAAGAAGGAAGAATTTAAGAAGGAATAATATATACTGTTTGTATGAAGTGTCTTTCTGTGAATTACTTATAAAATGTATAGAATAGTAAATGTCATTTTTGTCATGTTTTTCCCACTTGGTAAAAATCCATATTAATTGGATCAGGATGTTGTAACAAATGCTGCTCAGTGAGAGTATGGCTTTATTACACCTACTATACTTTGGAATGACACAATCTGGTCTTGGGTGTTCTTCAAAGCTGTGTTGTTGTTTTTTTTTGGTTTTTTTAATTTAACAAAAACCCAAAGAGCTGCTTAACAGCAAACATAATACATCTCGACAAAAAGTGCACATGTTGAACAAGCGAGTGGCAGCCTAACAAGCTTCAGTCGAATTAAAACTTGAGCTACGTACAAGCCTTTCGCAAAAGTTAACAGCTCCAGTGGAATTAAAGGCTCTCGCCTATTTAGTCACACTCTCAAGCTGAATGCAGAAAGCCTATCCAACAGTCCTTTAGTCAATCTCCCCCCTGCGAGAGAAACTGCAAAACCGGATGGCTGCAAAAACTTCCACTGCTTTGGATCCACAGCGGTAAACTGGCTGGCAGTAGCCAGATTCTCGCAGCCCTTGCCAGGAACATGGGGAGGGAAAAGCTTTGGAAATGGTGCCACTGGCAAACGGCATCGATGGCATTTCTGCACACATCCCCCAGAAAGGTAAATCCATTGGATTTGGGAACAGATGGTGGGAGGGTTTTACTGGAGGTTTGAGAGTGTTGCTCAGTCTCTGTCTCATAAGCGTGGAATAAAATCATCCTTGGAGATATAACCTTTTAATTATAAGTCAAAAACCTGTGTGTTTTTTTCATCTAGATATATCTTTTTTAATATGATCATTTTTTAGGATGTGTTATATTTCAGGAAGTCTGATGTAAACTGAACTCACAACAGCTCTCAGATTCTCACATCTCAGGCAGTCATTAAACCAGAAAACACTCATGCTAACTTATTTAATCGAGTTAATCGAGTCCTAAATGTTCTGTGATTGGTCAAACAGTTCTATCTTATCAAAGACGGCAGTTCACTAAAATAGCAAAGCATGATCCATGAAGACTGGATTTCAGCATATTCACACCTTGCAGTGCAATTAACTTCATTTTGTATAATACTATCACACAAATGAACTTTGTTCTCTGAAATCTCCTCCTGCCTATTCACTCTGACTTTTTCTGCCGCTGTACTTCAAGTATGGTAATTGACTAGTCCATGCTGGCTTGTGGAATTGTTAGTCAATGAAACCCTTATGCTGTAACATAAGCTTTATAAAATCCTGGGCCAGAAAAACCTCATGAATATACTAAAGATTTTAAATGTATCACTTTAAAGTACTTCACAATACTGAGTTAAACAGCTGGTTAGATTTGTTTATTTATCCTTCAGTTATGGATAGTATTTTCTACTTACTCTATATGGTTCTATATAGTAAGTGTTTCTTCGAAAAAAGTCTCTTACAGTAGATTGGTCATAGGTTAGAATTAAAGTAATATAAGTAAAGTAAAAAATAAAAGTAAAGTGACCATAATAGTCATGTGTGAACACATCACAGCACAGCACACAGTGTGAACGACCTAAAATTCTTCCACTGCTTTTATCCCATTCATCAAGTGAAGCAGTGGGCAGAAAGCGACGCAGCACACGGAGAGCAGTGCATGGGGATAGTACCTTACTCAAGGGTACCTCAGTGGCGCCACTGGTAGTACTGGGATTCAAACCCACAGCCTTCTGACAGTGGGGCAACTCCCTAACCACCAGGCCACCAGCTGCCCCACTACAATATCAGAAAACTTTCTGATGCTATAAAGAACCATTGTTAAAGGTTTAAAGAATCATTTACTGCAGATTTTCCATCAATAAGGAGAACCATTTAACCAGACAATAGTTTAAAAGGACAAAGCTTAAGTCTCTGGATGTATTGCTGACCATACATTTAGGTAAGATAGGAGTACAATTTTTTCCTTGGTTAGATGGATCATTAATTGTCTTCTTGTCCTTTACTCTGTCTTTGTTTTTATATTATGAGCTGTCAGTGGCTTTGGTTGAAGCAGTCGTTCCAATAGCATATTTTTTCTCATCAGGGGGAAAGTAAGGATTTGGATTGGGAACTCTCCATCAGTGTAAAAGTGTGGCATTTTGCTAAAAGCATTATTATCTATCCAAGGCACTGGCTGCAAGCTACACTCCCTGAGTAGCTACTGCACTTTGTCACCAAATTCTTCTCTCAAACGAAGCAGAAATTACAGTAGCGTCCATTTGTATCCAGTTTTAATGAAGTGACTAAACATGGCCTAGGGCTTGCTTCTGAGCAGCATGGTAATGACCCCATTACCTCCACACACACACACACACACACACACACACACACACACACACACACACACACAGTTTCTCTCACACAGTCCACAAAATGTTTTATGTTTGCCAGGAGACATCCCAGAACCTTTTTTCCCCTCTTTTAAGCAGAAACAGCCCTAAAGTTGCTGCTTGCACGAATAAGATAAGGCCTCCAAAGACAGTGCCTTCAAATGAATTGCCTAGCAATGTGTTACTCTATTGTGAGAGTGAGGGTGGGGTACATAACGGATCATTTCAGTCTTGTAACTAATACAAAAAGGCAATTCACAAATTACTAGTCTAATTATGGACAAAGAGGACATAGAAGTAGATGTAATGCAAATTAGAAGTTTTCAATTCACTCTAGAGAGTATCTCCCTCTTTGTTGCACTCACTAGTTGGTTTTTTTTTTCCTAATCTTTTGTTAGATTTTTCATAAGCTTTTTTTCACCGTCGCCTCTTATCAAGTCCTTCAGGTATGTTGCTTTCTGCCATCACTTTTTCTCAGGCTTCTACTATTTTTGATATCAGTAAACAACCACATAGAACTGGAGGTCACAAAAGTTCAGCGGTATTGCATAATCATGTATACTAGGTTGACGCATCAATGCTCCGCCAACAAATGCGTTGCTTTGTACTAACCTTTCTGTTGGACAAGATTTCCTGAGTGCTGGTATTCAGCTTAATGAATTTAGAGTTTAGAACCACAACACCAAGTTGAGTTTCAGGTTTCAAGTGCTTGTTGTTGAAGCTAATCAAAATTATATGGGAGAAATGTTTCACTGTGCTAATGTTTGATTCAAAGCTTGATTACATGATAGAACAAAAATAAATGTTCTGTAAAGGCTCCACCTTCACAACAGCAAAAAAGAATGAGTTGTGGATGGAGCCGTACAGCCGCTACCTAACACTGACAAAACCTTGCCAAAAGTTTGTCATAGCAGATGTCATATGCTGTCATGAGAAGTCACGACAGATTCTGTCCATTAATACAATGTTACATTACCATTAGCAGGAACCATCATGACAGATACTATAATGTTTGATACAATGTCTTTAAATTAGCCTGTAACATAAACTGTAATGACATCAAATATTGTCATGACTGGTAATACTGGAAATATAGCAGTGTTGTGTTTCCATTGCCAGTAACATAACATGGCATCAAACATTGTAGCATCTGTTAGGACAGTTACCAGTAATGGTAGCATCACACCAAGTAATATTAATTGACTTAGTGTATCATGGTCTCACGATTTTTCGGCCTTTTTTTTAGGCCTTTTTTTCGTGCTAGGACAATGCTTCACTACCCTATGTACCGCCACTATCAGGTCACTAAGGGCCAGTAGGAGAGACATTTGCGCACGTTGGCTTAAAAGAGGGTTATGGTCTTTTATGGTATGGTGTTTCTACAGAATTCTACTAGCCAGTTTTCTGGTTTATGCATGTCTACTCTGCAAATTTCCAAACAAAAATCTAATCCATATTTACTGTATATAGTTAGTGTCATAAGCTGCAAGAAAGTTATATTTTATCTCAACGAATGCCTTCATGGAAGAATGACAATTCAAACTGTGGTTGGCTGACTCAGGGTTTCACTTCTAGGCCTAAAGGGACTAATTAACACAGAAGATTAATACAAAGAGGAGGCCAAGGCATCGTACAAATGAATTCAAACAAAAAATGGAATCACATAGAAGATTAGTAGTTGGAAACCCTGTAATATCATATAATATCATGCACTGCATTGACCCTCTTGAGGCTAATCTAGAATAGTTATGGTAAAGCCAGAGTTTCTGTTTTCTATGTTATGCTGCTTGCTTGTTCTGCTGAATCATCTGCAGAGCAGTTAAGATCTGTGAGTTAATGAAGCCTTTAGACAAACTACAAACAGCAAATTGAACCTAGAGTACGTTTTAGTTAAGAACACACAAAACTCCAGCAAAGTTACATTTTAATAACAATAAGTTGGTCATCAGCAAAAAGATTTGTACATTTTTTTGTCATTTCATTTGTATATCTAGCTTGATACCTGTCACTACATAAATATAAAGAATTAAGAAACCAGCTACATAACTGATTATAGTATAGCTAAATGGCTGCAAGTGATTGGATTAAATGTGAACTTTCAAAAGGAGCATTGTTTCACTGCATGTGGCTGCAGTTGGATTAGAGAATTTTGGTAAAAAAAAAAAAATCAAATATTACATAAAAGGTTACTTTAGATGATCCAGGGCTCACAGTTTGTCACATTCACCATATACACGACAAAGAAATAATAAAAACTTAAAAACAAATATTAAACAATTTAATATTCTCACAATAATTAGAATGAAAAAAGAACTTTATTCAGTTGTGCCGCAATTTACTAATAAAACAAGGGGAGGAATGTGGGGAGTTAATGATATATGATATGAATGAGCTGGACTGGGGTGTTGAGTGACACTGGTTGAACACTATAGATAACATTTGTTACATTTTTTATTTATAACATAAATTAATACATAACTTGTTCTCGACGATGCACAATGTCACATTTTTGCATTGCTATATCATAATATCGCAATTTATCATTACACCCCTAACACATAGTATGAATTATTATTGAAATAATCATTGTCAGGAGAAAATTTAGCCCGACTGGAAGCTTTACAGAAGTAGCAAAAAAACATCTTCATTTATAATTAAATTTAATATAAATGGGTTTTTTTTTTTCAATTTATGTAGGACTTTTTCTGGCGGTCTGTTCATCATGAGTTCAATGTAAAATGCCAAGTTTTCAAATTGTGTACAAAATGTTAAAGAATAACAAAAATGGAGAGATGTTGGAACACAATGCTGTTGATGTACAGTTGGCCTGTACCCCAAGCTATTTCTACCAGGACTATGTCCTGACACCCCAGTTGTCTCAAGTGAACCAGTTAAACCAGGTGTCTATTCACCTTTCTACGGGAAAATAACTCTCTAAAAAGCAACAACATCTGTTTTATTGTGCATGATGGACTTTTATTTATTTCCTAAGTGGAAGTCTCCCTTGGTGGAACATGCCACTGTCGTAAAAGTGTTTATTAGTGATTTAACTTTATAGGAGGATTGGAAAAAAGCTGTTAGAAGTTGCTAACAGAACATTTAAATGTCTGTTAACCCAAAGGGATGCTCCAGCACGTTTTAACTTTTGACATGTTTGAAATATTAGTCAGTGGGGAGTTGCTTCAGGCCAATAGGTTTTCTGTTCTTTCACAGAAAGCACAGAAGAGTACAGGCAATACAGGAAAATGTGTGAATATTACTGTGATGGAGTGTTTCTTTAAAAAAGCATTTTATGTGTCCAGTTGTTAACAAAGTGTGAAGAGCAGCTGGTGTTCTAAAATCTTGTTAAAAAAAAAACAACAACTCTATATATATATATATGTATATACATTCACTACCAGTCAAACTAGCAGTCATGCAATGTTTTTTCTTTGTTATTATTATTTTCTACATTGTAGACAATATTGTAATATTGTTTTTTTTTTTACTTGGTTCTTGCCATAATGTGGAGTAGAACCGTAGTGGAATAGGATTACTAACTGTGTACCAACCCCACCATCACAACTGATGATCCCAAACACATTAAGAAGGCAAGAGAAAAAAGGCCAGGAGTGTGCAAAGCTGTCATCAGAGCAATAGGTGATGTTTTCAATATTAATCTACAGTGTAGCTGATAACAAAAACAAAGGAAATGAGAAGGTGTGAGGACAAAGGAAATGAGAAGGTGTGTCCAAACCTTTGAGTAATAGTATATATATATATATATATGTGTGTGTGTGTGTGTGTGTGTGTGTGTGTGCGTGTGTGTGTGTGTGTGTGTGTGGAGATACAGTACATATATGAAAAATCACTTTTCCCAACAAATGTCCTCTGACTGTGTGTTTTGTGTAGTTTTTTTTACACGTCACTCTGCCTTATGGCTGCTTTATGGGCACTAAATAAATGTATTGTTAAATAAACAACCAAATAACAACAACCAAAGCATCCCTGTTAAAGGCTTCAGCTCTCTGTTTCTCTGTCTCTCTCTCATTGCCTGCTAGTGCTTGGGCCCTTCATCATCATCACCCATTCGCTGACCATTAGCGCGTCCTGCAAGCATCAATAAGCACCTGGGGTGGGATTCGATCGACAGCGTGTTCCTCCTCCCATTTCGACACACATCAGCAACTCAGAAGCTCACAATGCTCCTGCTTCGGCCATTTCTCGCCTCCCGTATCGCTCTGTGCTCGCAGGTGATCATTCTCACTCCGTCAGGGACGACTGTCGAATACATTTGCCCCAATTTGTCACAGCGATGAGTGCCGAATTACTCTGCACTGTTCCAGGCCCGGCCTGATGTGATTTGTAGAGTATAATGCGTGCGTGTATGGAATTTGTTCCAGCGTGCTGTTGTTTCTGAGCAAACAGTCTTTTATTGGCTCTCAGGTAGGGGCCCCCATTTGCATAATCAAATACAAACAAGAACACATGAAGTATCACATTTTCCTCTTTCTCCAGGGAGGAGGAAGCATAGACAACTGAATAAAGATGTAAAAATTTAACAGATAGCTCGAGAGAGCACACTACTGTACGGCACACAAACAGAACAATGGGCCACAAGAGGCCATGAGCGGTGCTGATTTTCCCCTGGTTTAGGGGTGTTATAAAATGATAAAAAATACACCAATACACCAAGAGATTTATCATAATAATTACAAAATAATGCAAGAGGAGGAATGCTACACCAGGACATACTAGTGCTGGTGAGTTTTAAGGATACAGGCCGTGTGCAGAGGATCAGGACAACAGTGCCAACATACCACTCTCTAACACAACTGCAAGTGTATTATTGCAATTTATACCCTAGCTTGTGATGTTTAGTGTTATATTTTGAGACAATGATTCCACAAAAATGAAACGTGACTATCAAGACAGTTTATTTATGCTCCATGGAGAACAATAGCTCAGATTCAGCACTGCTGAAGGTAAGTGCAGCTAAATGGAAGGAGTAAACTGGAAATGTCAAGCTCATCACGTCAAAACCTTAACCAACGTGAACTTATTAGCTAATAGCTGGAGGGTGGGAGCATCTTTTTGAACTGATGCAACGTCATTGGACAGTGTAACACACTTGGAGAGGAACGCTGACTGCCAATTATGTTAAGTAACAGATGCCTGCAGTGGCTAGCACTGCACTGATGGGAGTGGAGGGGTAGGAGTGGGGAGGTGTCCAGCATATCCACTTAAAGACAGCAATTGTGTTTGCTTGGACTCCAAATCATGGATGGCAGTGGCATACCAGGGATCAAACTCATTATCTTATACTGGCAGAGCTGATGCCTAGATAGTTGTGGCCTAGATAGTTGTGGCCATTAAGCTTGGAAGCTAAGCAGCATCACCTATGCCTGGTGAGTACTTGAATGGGTGGGAGACTGCCTGGGAATACCAGGTCCTCTAAGCTTTGGGTAGTTGGTGGTCTGTTGGTTAGGGGGTTGCCCCTGTGACTGGAAGGTTGTGGGTTTGAATCCCAGGACTGCCAGTGGCTCCACTGAGGTACCCTTGAGTAAGGTAGCGTCCCCACACACTGCTCCCCGGGTGCTGCATTACTGGCTGTCCACTGCTTCACTTGGTGAATGGGTTAAATGCAAAGAAAGAATTTCACTCTGTTCACACTGTGAGGTATATTCACATGTGACTATAAGGGCCACTATAAGGGCCACTATAAGGGGCATTTTAACTGAAGACAGCCAAGTAACACTTTTTAAAAATTAAAATATCAATTTTTGCTGTGCCCTTGGCTGGCATAGACAAGCTGGTTGATTGTAATGGATTTTTTAAAACTGATATTCATTACAGGTTGATTGCTATTCTCGCTTTCTTGCACTTCTTGGATCAAGAGGTTATTTTTGTAGTTCTTTTCTGTGGGGGTTCTGTAAGTAATAAACTTTGTTGTGACCATGTTTGGGGTGATGCCCGGAAAGATGGAGCGCCATTATCAGAGATTTGGTTGAAGTGCCATTATCAGAAGATCATAGAGTGCCTCTCAGCTAATCATGTTATGAAGTTATAACTAAGCGCAGATTCATTTCATAATAATCATCACAATAAATTGATCTTTCAGTTATTGCCATAGTTGCCAAGCAACATAGTGATAAAAGATTTAATGAACAGGACAAATCTTTTCAAAAGACTGTAAATACAGCAATTTGTTTTGCTCCTTAATTCATACAGTCTGTCTGTGGAACATCAGCTACAAACACAGCCAATTTTAAATCCATTGTTTTTTGATTTCACACTTCAAGATTCAGGATTTTCAGGATTCAAGAGCTTTGGGCCGGCTGGTGGCTTGGTGGTTAGAGAGTTGCTCCTGTGATCAGAATGTCATGAGTTTGAATCCCTGGACTGCTAGTGGCACCACTGAGGTACTCTTGAGCAAAGTACCGTCCCCACACTCTGCTCCCAGGGGCACCCCTCATTGATGGTAGCTCCCTTCTTCACTTGGTGAATGGGTTAAACGCAGAGAAAGAATTTCACACTGTTCACACGATGAGCTGTGCTGTGATCACATGTCACTATAAGAGGTCACTTTACTTTACTTTACTTTATTTTTTCACATACATATATATCCAGGACAACATATGGTGAAATAACGATCTAGCCAGCTGCAAGATTACGCAAAACAATAATAAAAAAATAAGAATAAAAATGTAAAAAATCCAAAAAGTAACAAACAACAAATAAGATTTTAGTAGTGAAAATATTATACAATGAAAATATTAACCCTATTTATACTTTAGCGCCTTTCATTTCCATTGAAGTCCTCTGAAATGTTTCAGTCTGGACTGGTTTTTAAATGAATCAAAAACCAGTTAGGCTATGGAAGTTATTTAATTACACCATGTAGATAACAGCCAATTTAAATCTAACAGCTATAGAGAGAGTTGAAAAATGGACCCAAACATGAATTATAATTGTTGTTAAAAGTCGTTTTGTTTCAGGGAAAAGAAAAATGTAGGGCCCAAGCTCTTTAATAATTTTCCACATTAAGACAGAATTCAGTTGATGTGTGTGGTCGTAAGTTTTCAAACCTGGCTCAGACAATTAAAATTCTGAATCAGAACTATCCCTGTTATATACTGCATAATACAGGACGACCCAACTGGTTATCCAAAGGCTAACATGAGGAGATTTAATGTGGTATCCAGTGAAGCAAATACAATATACTGCAATAAAATACAACACAGACTTTTGCAAATGAATACTGAAACGCCAGTGGGATGCTGATAGTTGCCAATCAACCCCCCCCCTCTCAAAACATCAATTTTGCTTAGCAATTCCAGTAAAAGCAATTCTGTCAAGCTCAGTAATGAAAAGCTAAACGGTAGAAAGGAAAATGAAGGTAAGTCTGAATAGGCTTTTGCTGTTTGAACTCTTACTGCCTTCTTTGGCGAATGAGAGTTATAAAAAAAATTGGCAGGGTGTGATTATGGATACTTGGAAACGATTATTTTTGGCACTGTTGGAAAAAATCATTTTTTCCCTGCTGTCTTGTTGTGTACTGAGAAGTTTAGACAGGGAACACAGATGGCCTCTACAATTGGCGTGCTCTCCACCAAATGGGCCATAAAAACTGTGGTTTGACCACTTACAAGTATGCATTCCCCAACTGGGTGCAAGCACACACATAGTCATGCAACTAAAAGGCTGCCCAACAAACTTCCTCCTTTTCTTCCCCAGGTTGTAGCATTAATCACTTGCTTAAGCATCATTTGAAATCAAAAGACAGCCTTTACATTGTGTGAAATGTCCATGATGAATAAAGTATTACAAATACTACTTTGATCCAAAATGTTCACATGGACAAACATTTTTGATAAATTTGTGGAGATATGGTTAGTTAGCGAGAGCTTGCTTTCCACTGGTAATGTCAGGCTATGTCTAGACTAGGTCTTTTTCAAGTCGTGGGAGGACTTCTAATTTTTAAGACTAACTTAAACATCTACATTTATGCAAACTTTTTTACATTTTGTAAAAAAACAAAAAGCCATTCCAGTTCTGTAGTTCTTAGTATTACTATAGTATTACTTCAATATACATTATATAGACAAAAGTATTGGGTCGCTTGACCATTATGCCAACACATTCAACTGCATTCAAACACATAGACTTTAATATGGAGTTGGTTCCCCTTTGCAGATGCAACAGCTTCAACTCTTAGAAGGCTTTCCACAAGATTTTGGAGTATTTCTGTGGGAATTTATTTTGTAATTTATTTACGAGGTCATTTAAGGGACATTTAAGGGACCACCTGAATTCAGTAATTAAGAGGTGTGTCCCAATGCTTTTGTCCAGCTTTTGTTATAAGTGTACTATAAAAAAATATTTTATTTCATTTGAATTGCATGAGTGCCGTTTGTCTGCACATTTTTTTTTTTAACATTTTTACATTACATGTAAGCTGAAATCATATCTTAAAAATTACTAAATAAAAGCTGAATTACTACGAAACATTTGTTTCCACGTTAGCACTAGCTGGTTTACAAAATATAAAAATATGGACATAATATAAATATAATTAGAGATTTGCTTTACTCACTCATAAAGTCATAGTAAGTGACATGAGGAATAGTGACATAATTTAAGCTTCATAAGTGGCAACATTTAAAGCTGGTAAATTCTGCTCTCATTCTCGGACTGTTTGTTATCCGCAGACCTACTCTGATAACCTACTCTGAGGGCATAATAAAGTTCAGTTACAAATAATATAGAAAAAACATGTTTACTATAGTTTGTTAACAGCTATTTGCGGCAGTGTTTAGTTCTTTACTTGGCTGTATTTGATAGAGCTTGAAGCTTACAGCCGCACTTGAAAAAATGGGCAAGGGTGGCCTACTTTTAGCATCCATTTGGCTTGTACATCGCGCTGGTTAATCAGAACCACATTCATTTTCCAGCAAAATTATGAAGCTTTGTCCAATTATCCTTAATGAGTAGTCCTTGATTTTATAGTATTTATTGTAATTGTCCTGTTATTGATCATGTGAAGTTTAGTGACCTGAAGCCACTTGCAGAAAACATCTTTATTAAGAATTTTTACACAGTTCACTTAAGGTTAAGTGAAAACCTAAGGCTGAAAGTTAAGGGAAATGGTTAAGTGCAAGGAAAATCAATCGTCATTGATTTTTGGATTCATAATCTGAGGAAAAAGCCATTGTGTCAAAATGGGATTCTTTTTTTGTATCATAATGAGCAAATATAATACAAAAAAGTATATGCCTGACACCAGCCCTTTCAAAAGCATCCACGTTCTGAGTACTTTGTGGCTGCTTTTCTTTGGATAATAGGTAAAACACTATGTGGACAAAACTCATCCAACCATGTCTTTATGGAGCTTGCACTGGGGCATATTGGAGTCAAACAGGTTCTTTCCCAAACTGTGTCCACAAAGTTTGAAACATGGTGCTGTCCAAAATTTCATGGTATGCTGAGGCATTAAGATTATCCTTCACTGGAAGTAAGGGGGCTAGGCCAAACCCTGACAAACAGGTGTGTCCCAATACTTTTGTCCATATAGTGTATGAACTCATGGTGCATACTGGCAGAATAAATGCCTAGTCTGGGGCAAGGTCGAAGTGAGTAGTAGCTCTTAATTACAGATACCTAATTTTAGTGACTATCTCCCTGAAACATGAAAACTTGATTTTTAATTATTTCATTCCAAGTTAGACCTGTGTCAAAAGTAATGAGCGATTTATTAGACCTCCAAATGTGTGCTGTGACTGGACGGGTGACAACGAGATGACATCAGACGGCGCCGACCCTTCAGCGCATAATCAGACCTTGTGCAAGGTTCCCCGGCTAACACTGACAAGTCTTCATTTGCGCAGGATCCATAATTAAAAGTATGGCGTTGAGGAGAAAATGGAATGGCGAGTGCGGCTGCACATTTTTTAATAAGCTTGCATAAAAATCAGACAGATGAGGCTCTGACGTGCGCCAGCGGAGTTTAAAATTAGCAGCTTCGTTATCCTTTCATATCACATTAATAGGAAATATTCGTGCATATGCGAGCCACGGTTAATGATAGCATTACTTGTACCATTGTAACCCATGTACTTGCTATATTATGGATGAATATATATTTGATTAGCAACAAGGTTTATCAGGACAAATTAGCATAGCATGCTAAGCGCAAATTAGCAGAAAAACACAGGCGCCTTTCTTTGACACAGGCTTTCGAGATGTGCCTCCTTAGTGTGTAAAAGTGAAGGGCAAAGTTTTGGTGCAGCTAATCAAGAGTCAAGATTCACTGACTTAAATCACTGCCACAATCAGCATTAGGGCTTGTTGGCTCTCCGTTCTGATTATCCCATCGTTTTTTCTCCTCTTTTGCATTGACTAGACAAATATGTGATGATGAAAAGTTAGACTGTTAGACCAGAAAACCTGGTGAAGGTGTTAACAATGGGATGAACAGAGTTGGACAACAGGGGAATCATTAAACCTGGGCATCTGGGACTACAACCTCAAATGTTTTATGAACTTAAAATAGCTAATAGCCCTGGGTCTAATCATTGTAATCTATCATTCCAAGCCTTCATGAAGATGTGATGACTTACGGCTGGTAGTGAGCCCTCTTAACCCGACACCCGCATTCCCCTGCCAACAAATCTAAACTAAATTACACCACAGCAATGAGGCTTCCCTGGCCAGTTGTCAGAACAGTACTACACCGCAGCTACAAGGTTTGCTGGGAACATGAGCCATGCTACATGCTACAAGACTTTCCAGGTCATCCCTCAGAGCAAAACTCCACCTCTCCTCCAAGGACTTCCAGGCCAGTCGTCAAAGCGGTGCTACATCAGAGCTCCAAAAACATTTAACCAAGTATAACTTCTTAAACGTACATGAGATATTCTGAAATGTGACCATGCTTTCTGGTCAGTCCAAATGAAAATAGAGCTGTTTAAAAAAAAAAGCAAGAATGCCATCCATCTAAAAATCTAATGAAATGGAATTTGTGGTGTGAAAAACAGAGCACATACCTTTCCTGTTACAAAACAACACACTGTTTTGTGCTCAGTCACCTTTAAGGAACAGGCAGTATATTGCCTGAACAGATTCTTTTTTCATATGGTCAGCCTGTATTTCACGTTTCAGTGACCAGCCAGAAACGACATGAATTATCTTTAGGTTGGGTGATGCTGATCTGAATTAAATGAGATGATTCAGCCTTTAATTTGTGTGTGTATTGAAAGAAAACACATTAGGCTGCCACAAAGCTGAATAAAGACTACTTTAAATTTGGACTCTCTACAGCTTCTTGGAGGAACAGTGGCTGGAGAGAAACGTACTGGAGGAACAGAACCGGAGGGAAAAAGAAACCAAAAAAAGACCAGTAGATCTCCAGTAGACTTTATAGAGCTCACAATGTATCTGAAATTAACGTTTACTTTAATATGGCTGTAGTTAAGCAGGCAAACTGTGCACAGGAGTGCTCGCGAACAATGCTAAGGGTATAATCAGCTTTTAAAAGGTGCAGTGAAATAGTGGAGGAAAGTAGAGAATTCATAAAGAAAATGGTTCACTAAATTTTAAATATTATGTTAACAGACTATAAAAGACAGAATTTATTTTAATAACTCACCATTACAATTGAATTAAGTTTAAAAATGTGCCCACAAAAATCATTTTTGTGCAGTACTCTCACATTTTGCATATTCAAATGTTGCATTCATATGCACACACATAAAAATGTATTTCTGTATCCAATTTCTGAAAATATGGGATTTTTTTATTTTTATAGAAAATCAGGGATTTTTATTTTATAGAAGCAGAAGGTAAAATACATAGCAAGTACATAATGGCAACATAAGATAAGGGGACTAGGACAGTTCATTTTTCAAGTATGTATACTTTTGGGGTTGAAACAAAAATGCTTGTATAAGGGTTTTATTCTTTTTCTTCCTTAAAACGAATCAACCAGACCAATCCATAAGTCGTATGAAACTTGGTCAATATTTAGTAGTTTTCCTACTAGGAACACAAGCTCGGATCCATGGTGGTGCAATACGGATGTGTCACATAAAAAAGAATTCAAATTACTCCCTATCACATGCCACAAGCCTTTGACTGTGTTTTATGAAACTTGCAAATAAATGTAATATTTGTGCTCTTGCATCCCTAAAAGTCCCTTATAGTCAGGAAAGGAGCACGCCACACTACAGCACACAGTATGAACAATGATAAATTCTTTCTCTGCATTTAACCCCTTCACCAAGTGAAGCAGGAGGCTGCCACCACTGGGGAAACTGGGGAGCAGTGTGTGGGGACGGTACCTTATGCAAGGTACCTCAGTGGTGCCACCTGCAGTCCTGGAATTTTAAACCACAACCTTCCAATCACAGGGACAACCACCAGGCTACCAGTCACCCCAAGCACTCTTGATGGAAGCAACTGAGAACTCACATGTCTAAACACCTGGACGGGCTTGAACCCATGACCTTCGGTTTATGAAACCAACACTTTACCACTTGGCCGCAACAGCCCACACTAACGGGAGTTTTCCACTGACTGGTACCAGCTCGGTTCGGTTCAGTTCAGTTCTACTCAGATATAAAAAACAGATATACAGTTTTCCACTACAACCGGTTGCTATAGCGAGCAAACATTCTGAGAAGCAGCGCGAACGGAGCGCTCCAATCTGAGATAAACAACATCATTACAAACAGGCATCATTACAATCGATAGCATGGATGAAATCAGAGGGATTTTATTTCTTATCCTTGGTTTTTTGCTGAGGCAGAGAAAGTTGTATTCTGAGATAAAGTATTCTGAGGTAAATGCCGGGCATCTCGTCTGGGTTCAGTCAACAACACTGACGTAACAATAGCACGTACACGTCATCATTTAGTATTGGCTCGGCATGCTTGGGACCTCGACCAAGGTGGTACCAGGTACCAGGTACCAGATTTTAGTAATGGAAAAGCAAAACAAGCAAGTAGAACTGAGCTGGTATGTGGAAAACCCACATAAGGGGCACTAGAACAGTCACAGTTATGTTATGTCATGTTATGCATGCTTGCAAAAAACAACTTGGCCGCTAGTCTTTTACATCAAAAATGCATCCTACTTTCCTCTGAAACCTAGTACATCTGGCCCTAAGAGTCTGCACTGAAATGAACGTGTGTGTGTCTCTTGTGATCTGGTGGTGCCAGTTCACCGCTTGTCCTGCCATGCCATTTCTACCCTACTTGGCAATTAGGAGTCAGAGGGGTGTATTCAGGATAACAGACCAATCTACACTGGAGATCTGCCTTACTCTCTCCCTATCTCTATCTCGATCCTCCCTCTGTCCTTGAAGCTATGCTTACTGGAGGCCACATTCAACCTAGTCCTTCTAAAAGCATACAAAAAACCATCTACTGCCAGATTACAAAGGCCAATCTAAAAAAAGGGGTTTGTTTGTTCTTTTCCAATTTTGTAGTTTTCACTTGTTTTTTTACTTTTGCATTTTACCGCATGCTTCTTTGTTTGGTTTGGTGGAGGTACACAATGGAAGGAGCCACATGTCCACTCTTCAACTCCTCCTAAACACTATCATTGACCAATTCAAATCATGTCCATTGAGATTACCTACGTCCCATTAGTCCGTGCTGTAAGTAGGCCTGATATTTTTGCAGCATGTTTAGTATATGCTGCTTGTCCTTGTCCTTGTCCTCGCTGCTTGTCCTTGTTTTTGTTTCGTTTTCTTTGGTTAGACCTTCTTACTCCTTTCTGGTTATTTTCTTTGAAAAAAGATGTTTGCCATTTTATATTATATCCCTGAAAGCATGGTGAATATCGCATCAACAGAAAAGGCTCATACTTAAGAAGAAATGTTCCATAGGTTGGAAAAGTTATGTAATATTTACATCATGTTTAGATTCTTTCAACTTAAAGAGCTGGCTTCCTGGTCTTAGAATAAATTGCAGTAGCAGAGGTGAACTCAACAAGGGGAAACTGACCAAAGGCTTTTCCACTCATACATCTCAGTTACAAAAGATCCCTTTTTTTGCAGTGAAAAAAAATCCTTTTTTGTATTTTACTTCTTTATTCCTCTTTGTGTACAAAACAGAGTCCTATTTCATTTTACATGAGCAACCTCTCTTTGTGTCTTATGCTTACGGAGTTCCTTTCAAACTGATACATATGAATGTATCACATCTTGGTAATACCCCACACAAGGTCTAACCAATTGACTCATCGACACTCTGACCCCCGCTGGGTTCTTTTGTTGCAGTTGTAGCAAGATTAGATAAGCTTTACGTTTGTAAACATCCCTTCAACCATAGTGAGAAACTGCAGCAGTGTTTGTTCTGACTCACTGATTTATCAGTTTACAATGTTACTTTATTGTTATGAACTCTGTTATATTAGCTATTCAAAATAGCTTGGAAATAGCTTCCAATTATGATGGATTTGGCACCAAGCTAACATTAGCTCAAATAACCAAAAACAACCTTTCATGTCCAGAATAAATGTAGATATTTGAATCAGCTGAATTGCAACAATTTCCCAGATGGGCTTTATTTGTTCTGTTATGCCTGTCCAATCACGCATTGGTTGAAATGAAAGAATATATGTGTGGGAGGACCATGCATAGTTCAGTCCTGGTCCAGGAAAGCCCTTGTCCTGTAGGATTTTGCAATCGTTCAAACACATTTAATTCTCCTCAGCTGTAAATTACAGGGAAATGGCAAAATTGCACTATACTGCTGTCTTGTACCATAACATGGGCCCTATATGGCAGAGGTTTGGAACTGTACAAGCAGTAGGGACACTTGGCTCCAGCAACCTACCCGGACGTTTCTTCCGGCAGTTCACTCCAAGGGCAGGCGCCAGCAAAATGAAGTATAGCAAACAGTATCGCTTCTCAGGCTAAATGACCCATGTAATAGCTGGGAGGCCTAAAAAGAGCCGCAGACTGTGGGTGGCTTATCCACCCTGAAGACTTCATACACTTCACTTCATATAACACCCCACCCACCGCCTGCAAAATCATATCACCACACAAGCGCCCATGGCCTGAACGGAAGTGACACACTCTATCGCAATCAGTCTGCGAAGGAAGCCTCCCTCGCTCCCTCCGCAGCAGGCCACCGCTCACAGGAGAAACCCCAACAGGGGCGCTTTATTTGACAGCTCATACCGCTTTGAAATTCCGCAGATTAATGCACAGGCGCGCGCGCACACGCATACACACACTGGGAGAGCCTCACAACAGCCATTTACCAATAAGAGTGAGTAATTTAACTCATCCTGCACTCTCCTCTCTCTATGGGGGAGCCCAGAGTCGATGTGCCGTATTGATTTTTATTTCAGCGAGCTCACCTCACCTGGAAAACATTTCATCTGCTTGATGAAATAATGATTTCAATATCCTTAACAACTCCCGCCGGAGACCTGGGGGCCAGGCGCATCAAGTGAAAAAGTCTTGCAGGGAAAAAAAAAAATATATATATATATATAAATATATATATAAAAAATTACAGAGTCAGCCTCCGCAGGGCCAGGCCAGGTGGCCTCAAAAAGCAGGTGATACTTAAGCTTAGAAAAAGCCAAAGAACGCAACAGCAGACGTCCTTCTTTGCTTACGACAGAATACTGGACCAGTCCTGAGAGGAGAAATGTTGTTTTGTGAGTAAATATTCATCTAGTGTCTTCAAGCCTGTGCCTCCATCTATCAGTATCAGAATCAGAATCAGAAAACTTCATTGATCCCAGAGGAAATCACTGATGTTATGGCTGCCCAGAGAGACAGAGGCAAGAACAATATCAAATATAAAGTCTAAATAAATCCAAGAAAATATCTGTAGAAACACACTGTGCTCACTGTACACTGTGTATATACACAAATGTTGCATATAAATACTTTAGATAAGTAACTTACAGTTGAGTGAATTCCTATTATTGATATTCACATGGTTAGACTGCACATAATAAGTTATTGCACATAATAAAATGATTTAGTCCCTATCTAGTCTCTATGACTGTTTGTATTGGTAAAGGAAAAATCTGAGAAAATTCCATGCAAAATGGAACACTTCTGTTTGCTCAAACTTTAGCACATCTAACAGAATATATAAGCCGTTCCATTTCCAATATCTCCACCCCTTTCTTGCACGTTTTGCATGATCCTCCCTCAGATGCATGCATACCATGTTTTTCCTTGTACTCGCCCTATAAACGACATGTTTCAGTTCATAGGGACTAGCGTGGAGGGGTTCCCTGCACGTTATGCAAAATAATTACTGATGGCATTAGTGATATTGTATGATCCACTGATATTAGGTTCATCAAAAATGCACTTTTTATCCATATATTCAGTTCAACAGAATCCAGAAATGACACATTGACCTTCCCTGCCTACATACATTCATGAAGTTTTTTTTTTTTCCTAAAGAATGTCTCGTATTTCCGTGATAAGTTAGATCTGTGACAATATGGTAACTCTAATTGCAACTGTACTCTTGCTCCTAGTTTTACATTGGAATTACTAGATGCAGGCTTTAGCTCACTGACATTGGCTCTCTGACTTGTCACACCAAATTTGCACCCTTAGCCAAAGGCACTTTTATACATAATGCATTATATTTTGGGCAGAATGCGTCCTAATAGAACATTTGCCCTTAGTCCCATTGAGACGGTTCCCCACTGCCCACTCCAAATAACTCATGACCATCGCTCATGCTTCCATTTGTTTCCTGACCAGTGTGGAAGCAACGCCACACTCAGGTAATACATCATTTTGTGAACACAATGCAGTGCAGATCCAAGCATGGCAATTTATTTAACTTGAGCAGACACTGAATACTACACTGGTGTTCTAGTGGTTAGGGAGTTGCCCCTGCAATCACGGGGTCATGGGGTTGAATCCCAGGACTGCCAGTGGGACCACTGAGGTACCCATGAGCAAGGTACCATCCCCATACACTGCTCCCTGGGGGCCATAGCTAGCAGCCCAATGCTTCACTTAGTGAAAGGGTTAATTGCAGAGGACTCAATTTTACTCTGGGATCTGTATAGTGTATATATAAAATTGGTCTCTGTTATTGTCCTTTACACATAAATCAAATAAGGACAAGTCATTCATATAATGTTGGCATTTTCGTTTTGTCCACAGCCCAGTTCAGACCTGAGTGCATACATGTGTAGACCTCTATGATAACACAAGTCAACAGGTCAAAATCATTAAAGATACGTTTTTCATTCTGATTTCAAATCTGTGTTTAGTTTTTCCTGCATGTACAGTTTTTGTGATGAAGTTAGTTATATATTGCATGATAGTTGGTATAATTAGTATATAATAATCATATGCTGAGCGTTTTTGAAGAGCGTCTCCTTGACTTCACACTGAAAATATTGAAACAGTTACTTGATTAGTGCCGTTTTAATAAAAACCGCCTGCAAGTCTATTGCAAATCTAATATTACTCATAATTCAAAAAGTTGATGTAACTGAAAAAAACTGAAAGCAGATCTGCTATCAGCATGAAAACTGGTTTAGAAAAGTGTTGTTGTTTCTGATGATTACAAAAAAAAATTGTTGACCTGTGTAATGAGAGACTTCATAAAGATTGATGTATGTCATGAAAGGCTTATGAAGGCGCTGTGCAGCCTTGTTGCCCTTCAGTAACATGTGATCAAAAAGTACACACTAGGGAGCAATTAGCCACTTGCTAATACCACTTATAGCAAGGAAATGAACATTCCACCATGCAAATTCAGGCCAATATTTTGAATGTGTAGAATGGGTGAATATCTTGGAGCCACACCACTGGAGTGCATGGCTGTCATTTCCTGTGCTCTGGACTCTTTTCTTTGCGTTTTGAGAGGCATTTGTAGCAAAACAAAGCTGCTAACAGCAGTGTGAGGATCAGTGGGCCAAGAACTGGAAACCCCAGTGTCCAGTGTCCGGTGCCCAGTGTGAATTCTTCAAGTATCGGCGGTGGTGGTGCATTGCAGTCTGGGTTATGGACAGAGGGGTAAGCATTTTGCGGTGAATCAAAATGGACGGGGAGGCACTGGTTCCCGATCTCGTCACAAGCCAGAACGAGGTACTTTGTCTGTGATGTGACACTCGTCACACTACAGTTGTTGTTGTTGTTGTTCACTCGAACAGTAGTGAATGTGAATGTCAGTTTACTGACACACAGGCTGTTCGCATATTTTGTACCCCCAGAAGAACAGACGTCGTCCACTTGTTGTTTCTGACTGAAGGGGATAAAGGACTGGACTGGTCGATTGCATGTATTGATACTGCTGATAAAATTCTGCCATTGGTTTTGGTTCAGGCCATTTGGAGCAGCACTGTTTACGTGTTTGTACAAGAACCTGGCGTAAGCGTTCTGATCCCGCGAGGGCATGCAGGGTCTGGGGTTGTGCAGAATCTCTGTTTCCTCAGCCAAACAAACGCTGACACACAGGGTCACCAAGATGTAAAACAGCATAATGGTGCTTTTACCTGTGAAACATGGATAAAAAGCTTGTAAAGTTTAGCACAAACATTTGGAAGACCTTGCAGATAGAAATGCGAACATGTTACCGGTAAAGGCAGAGTTTTCTGGCTTCTCAGCAGAGATCCGCTCTCAGATTCCTCTTCTGAAGTGGAGATGTTTCAAGCTTGTGAAGGTGAACAGGAAGGGCTACATCTACATAAAGCTGCAGGGGTGGAGCCTTAAACAGGTAATTCTCTGGTTAGGGAGTGGGATGGTTAAGGAAGATAAGACAAGAGGGGGGCATGGTCCTCTCTTTCACTCCACCCACAACATGGTCAACAAATTCCACCCGTCAACTGGTGTTGAAATGATGATCTTGAACACTGCAGTCACTCAATCCCATAAACATGTTCTTTATTCATTATTCTTTGAAATTATGTAGAAAAGTAGCATTTAAATTTCTGATTTATTATATAGGTATCTGCCATAGTAAAGCCTTGCTGTACTGTACTATTCTACACTTTACTGCACTAAACAGTACTGCACTGCACTACATTACACAAACAGTACTGCCCTGCACTGCATTACATGAACAGTACTGCACTGCACTACATTACACAAACAGTACTGCACTACATTACACACAGTACTGCACTGCATTACACAAACAGTACTGCACTGCATTACACAAACATTACTGCACTGCATTACACAAGCAGTAC
>JBBPCY010000082.1:24195104-24214085 GCA_037974405.1 Brachyalestes nurse | reverse complement strand
GTGGCATAGATATAATGATCAGTGTCAGTCAGACACCACTGTTTCTTCAAAAACACTCAGCATATGATTATTATATACTAATTATACCAACTATCATGCAATATATAACGAGCTCCATCACAAAAACTGTACATGCGGGAAAAACTAAACACAGATTTGAAATGAGCATGAAAAACACTACAAACCCACATAAACTGGTCTCTGATGATTTTGACCTGTTGACCTGTTATTCTTATTGATGATAATTATATTATTATTATTATTCGTTCTATATAGTGATGTTGTTGTTCCCCCATGCCACCTGTAATGGTTGAATATTGTCTGAACAATAAAAAAATCAGTGTTTACACAGTTCCACTCTAGTGCACAGGAGTTCCATTAAAAGGTATTAATAAAAACAGTTAATATTAAATATTAACTATCTAATATGAATGGTTAATATTTAATATTTCTGAGATTAAGATTAGGTGTGCAGTCCAAATAATAACCAATACTGAATACCAATACTTAAGACATTAATTGTATTAGAACTATTTTCTGGATGTTAATTTGACAAGAACCTCATTTTAGATATTTATTACCAGCAGAAAATTCTTAATTGGATATTAAAGGGGAAAAAAAGAATCTAATCCTGTAATAAATCTTCACTTGAATCGCCACACTCACACTGTGTAATGCCATAGGCTGAGCTGTGTGTTTCCTGAGGGGTGGTAGAGAATGATAATGTTCATCTTAGAAAAAGCTCACATTTTAAATTGATAAAAATATGGAGTCTGTATCGCCGGATACTCCAACTTTCAAAAACTGTACAGGTATCGGAAAAGAAAAAATGCTTTTGTTACATCCACCCCACACCATTTTGTGTATATAGTGTAGTGTATTTAGCACTCAGCATTTCCACAGTATATTTACACAGTATTATTTATATTTTATAATGTTTTATACTAAACTTTTCGCAGGGGTGACGTTCCAAGGGCACCCATATATAGTGGAAAAACCGCGTTGTTGTGTTTTGGTAAAAAAAAATGCCTAAAAATGCCTATTTTTATAGTATAAACCCTAAATATGCCCCCAAATATGCTCCCAGAACAATTTAATTTCATTTTAATCAAATTCCTCACAGAGAAATGCAACTCGGAAGGTTGCGTGACAAAAGTATTGGGACACCATGGCGAGGTGAATGGGTTCCCTTGTATGAAAACATCGAGAAAAAAAATATTTATTGCCACAAAAGAGCAAAAAAGGCAGAGGATATCTGCAGTTTCTGCCTTATTGTGCGGATTTCCACGTAAAACCATGAGTTCGGTTCGCAAAAAAATCCGCGTGTGACTGAATCCGAGAGTCCTAATCCGCGTAAAACTGGGGGATTACTGTAATGGCATCACAGTTAGGATCGTCACTATAGCTGAATATAAATTTAGAGTGCATGACATCAAACCACAGATAATGAAACACTCATCACGGTTCTTAAATCCAGCTCCTGAGAAAGATCTTCCTCTAATCTCAGCCCAGTTTAAGATCTTAAAATTCTTTTCTCTCAATGCTCTGATCTTTATTCAGCTCAGACCATCAGATCTTCAGATCAACCAGAAGATCCAAAAGAAAACCTGATTGGTTCCTTAATGAGCCTGAAATTTGTCTTAGTGATCAAATTCAAGTCTCGACTCCCAAAGTCACAGTTTTGATCCAGAAGTTTGTTAAAGAAACTGAGAAGTCGATGAGAACAGCAGAAGAACTTCTGTCCTAAGTTGATTTTTTATTTTGCTCCTTATTTCTTTTAAAGTCAAACTCAATAAACTCCAAATAAGAAGATTATTTATTTCTGAGACAAAGAGAAGACTGTTGTGAGCAGTGAAATCTTCCTCTGGGTCTTACAGACAGCACCAAAGGATTCATTCAGAAAGCTGACCGAGCAAACAGCACTTTGGTTGAGCAACGAGCGCTGTATTGCAAAATTCAACAAAAAGCTGGCTGGCCTTGTTAAAGCCAACCAGTCAGGTCTGATCCCGGTGACCTGAAGGTTAAAACCAGTTAGTCTTCTTCTCGGGAGTCACTTTACAATTCAGAGGCACATTTCTGTCTCTGGTATTTACCCAGAAACACATTCAGCTGCTCGATGATGCTAAAGTGGACTTTCTATCCAAACACAAAAAGTGTAAAATAAAAAGTGGATAAAATAACCCTTACGGTATACAGGGGGTCCTGGAGTTACAACAGTTCACAGCGCTCCCTCCCACTCGACTTACACCATTAGCCTCGTACTCATGGACTACGTGGGTGAACTAGTTTGGTTGCGCGGTGAGGGAGGTTTCCTTTTCCTTTTTCTGTGTCTTAGTTGTGTTTTTATGATTTTACAGCTTTGTTAGGATCAGTGACTTAGGCTAGGGTGTGTTTCAACTTACACCAGAATTCAGGTTCCAACACTGTCGAAGGTGACCCCCTGTCATCATATTTACTAATATCATTTATGCTTGGGGTCAATTTGACCAGAAATTTAAACCTTTTAAACCTTAAAAGCTGAGATTAAAATTGCCACCCAACTTTACGTTTCTTTGTTGACCTAAACAGTGCTTTAAATAAAACATACTCTGGAAAAAAAATAAGGGAGCACTGCAATAATGTTCAATTTCTCAGGTTTTATCTTTTATAGGTGCAAGTATTGAACTGAAAAGCTTTGTCTTAGTTTTTAAGAACTGCTGAGAAGATTTCTCCCAATTTCCAAATAAAAATATTGTTCTTTAAAGCATCATTTTAAAGGAAATGTAAAATCAAATAAGAGAAATGATGCAGCGTTTACAAAACTTGAATAATTCAAAGAAAACTCTCTGGCAATAATTACCTTTTGGAACTTCTAGTAGTGTTTTACCATCCGACTGGTCTCATTGTGAGAGGAGAGTGTTGATTACAGCAGTGTTTTTATACTTTTCCTCATTAAATAAGATGTGATCAGGTGATCACTAATCAGTCCCTCATAAAGCAGAATGAGGTGCTTGTGGTATAAAATGGTTCTCATACTCAGAGATGCTGATTTAAAAATAAATTGCAGTGGTCTCTATTTTTTTTCCAGAGCTGTATATCCTTACATTTTGCAGTTTAAATCACATGTAAGGCAAAACAACAAATACTAAACTTCCATATTTTAAAATACACATGTCCAGGACATAAGGATGTATATGTTTCCACATGGCTAAGTCTGAAATATAAAGCAATTCCTCAGAATGAAAGCCAGACTAGGCAAAGCATCTGCTCCAGGGAGGGCTACAGAACGTGCCAGTGTAAGCAGTGTAAGCTAATGTTTTTTTCAGGGGTGGGGTGTGTGTGTGTGTTTTTTTTTTCCACAGTCCCTTGGTAAAGCTGTAACTCCATCTGCTAACAAGTCGAAATCTCTCAACTGTAACCAATCGCTTTTAGGGAGCGTGTGTGCATTCTGTGCTGTGTCTTTTTTTTAATTCAGTCATGGAGAGAAAGAGAGCGATAGAGAGGACGTTGTTCTTCCTCAAGGTCGGGAAGAGATGTTTGTCAGATGAGAGAAAGACAAATGGAGGAGAGGGAAATTATCATTTTTACTAGGAGAACACGAGAAGAGGAGGTAACGTCACTTTCCACTTTTCTCGTCCGCCTGGGGAGTGTGTGGCCTTGGCCAATCTTCTAAAATGCCAGCCTGCTGAATAGTACAGCTTGGGCTCTGTGTAAAGCACTATGGCTGAAGCCTACATTTTTAAAAAGGTAGGTTTCCAGATGGGTATTGTCTTGGACGAAGAGTAGAAAATGTATGTAGTACAGAACCTTAACGTTATGCGGAGGTTCCTTAAACCTTGGCATCACTGCAGTGAAGCCACCACTTTTTAGAAGGTACATGTTTCACACAGTACAAACCTCTTCATGCCTGATAGAGATCATTTTTAGTAAGAGCAGAATTATTGGTTTTCAAAAAAATAAGATAAACACATCTGCTTTACCCAATGGAAGTTTGACTTGTCACTGGTGATAACGGAAACATGGTGTAATTCCAAATGATTTATTTCTCACTTAACAGAAGAGCAACTTCTGTTGACAGTGTAAATTCTACAAGCTTCATCAACACCATATCTATGTTTATAAGAATGACTTAAATTGGTTTTGTCATGTTTTATCATGACTTAAATTGGATGAAAAGTTATGGCTGTGTGTATCAGCTTGATTTGTAAAAAAAAATCAACATTTTCCAATGTTATGCTAATGAAAAATATACATATTAATACAATTTCATAGTGGTTAGCAAGTGGTGTTGTTAGACAGTTCACTTTTTTTTTAAATATTCCATCCTTTGATTTGTAACACATGGTTTCGCACATACCACTGCAAACAATGTGAAATTCTTTCTCTGTATTTAACCTATTCACCAGGTGAAGCAGTGGGCAGCCACCAATAGAGGATGTGTGCTCAAGGGTACCGCAGTGGTGCCACTACCTGTCCTGAGATTTGAACCCACAACCTTCCGATCACAGGGGAAACTCCTTAGCCACCAGACCACCAGCTGCCCCTATTTTGTTGTGAATTGGGGAAACAAGAAAAATCAAACACTGAATTGAATCTTGATCTCGGGGTTCTTTTCGTTTCAAATCTGAAAATGTGTATCAATACTTCACAAAACAAAGAGGCTCATGACTGTAGTTTGACATTAAAAAAAAAAAAAGAAGAAAAATGACAAATTGCGTAGTAGATCTTGAGTACGGAAAATGATTCACCTTGTTATATTGTATTATGATTACCAGTGTCAGACATGTGCCATCCTCCTCACTTTAATTAGGTTACAGTTTGTCACTGACTGTTCATCCAGTTCAACATCAGACCAGACGTATTTGACAAACGGGCTCGATTTCAGCCGAAAAAGGACAGATCAGAAAAAAAAGGGGGTAGAAAATAATGGGAGGAACGAGAGGTCTCGGAAAAACGAATGAGGACTGGCCCCTGGCTATCGGCTGTCCAATCGGCAGGACCGCTCAATGAGATAGATGTGTGCTCCGAGGTCGTCCAGAAGCTGAGACAGACACGGTGTAACCCACTGTGCCCCATAGCTGCATTTTAATTAGGCGCTCTTCAGAGCAGATCTGAAGTCAGCACCGTGGTTTAGAATAGAAAGGGTCAAGGGTAAGACAAGCCAGAGGAAAACTGATCCCAGATCAGTGAAAAGATGGGGACCGACAGGGATAGAAGAGAGGCTGGGAAACTGTCACGTATGGGGAATGTTTTACTTACATAAAACCACACACATGTTAAAAACAGTAATCAGAAGAAAAACACATATTTCCAATGTGTAAATACACTATGTGGACAAAAGAATTGGGATGCCATTACACCACCAGGGGCTTTAATGACACTCCGTTCAAATACACAGATTTTAATATGAAGTTGGTCCCATTTTCAACTATTACAGCTTCTTGGAAGGCTTTCCACAAGATTTTGGAGTTTCTGTGGGAATTTGTGTCCATTCATTCTGTTGAGCATTTATGAGGTCAGACACTGATGTTGGATGAGAAGACACATCCAGCCAAGACCTCGCTTTGTGTACTGGAGCAGAGTCATGCTGGAATAGAAAAGGTTCTTCCCCAAACTGTGTCCACAAAGTTGGAAGCGTGGAAGAATGTCTTGGTCTGCTGAAGCATTACGATTAATCCCTTCACTGGAAGTAAGGCGATAGTTTTGTCCATATAGTGCATGCAGGCCCGTATTTTATTCATAGAAAATTATATAAGTTGCTCATTTGAAGTAGATACATCACTTTTTTTTAGGACGTAGGCTCAACAAATCCCCTGCATGTGGCCCATTAGCGGACACACTGAAGTTTTACACATTACACTGAAATTTCATTATGAAGTATATTTCAATTTCCAAGTACACTCCTCTCTCTCTGTCTCTCTTTTTTCCATCCAGCAGGTAGACAGAGGAGTAAAATATGCAGAATATAGCGCCTTTAAGATACTCGCTCACTGTATATCTGTCGTTGCACAAAGACACAGACATTTCTCACTCTTTCTTTCTCTTTCACACACACACACAGACACACACACACACAGGCCTTCTTGATCCCTCATATTCCACCTGGTAATCTCAAAGAAACACACACACGCACACAAACATTTTGTCTCTGCAACAGACTCCACAGGCAGAGGTGTTAGGCCTCTCGGTTTGAGCAAAATGCCCCGGTCAGATCTGTCATATTCCAAAGGTAAAGGAAAAGAAAATAAAAGGCTAAAATCTTTTCCACCCACCATGTAATTGCAGACAGAGTGGACTTGCTGATAGTGATCAGGGAGAAGAAGAACAGGACAGATAAAGCATGTCATTCTTATCTTATTGCATGTGTGTGTGTGTGTGTGTGTGTGTGTGTGTGTGTGTGTGTGTGTACTGGAACACCTTGGCTCGTTTTGAAAATAACCTCATGTTTGCACTCTCATTATTTTTCAAATTAATGGAGCCATATTATTAAAACCTAAACTTAGCTCCCATTAAAAAGGCTGTGCAATTTATTGTTAATTATTTAGTTACAGCTTATTTACTAAAGCCAGACTGCGAAAGAGCCTTTAATTCATCATGGTTGTAATGTCACACGAAAATGTGGGAAGTTTCAATTTTTTTTAATATTACTATATAAGACTCACTGAAGTGGCAATGCAGATTATTCACCCCTAATTTATGAGGTTAATAAATGGAAACCAAACGTGATGTCACATCTATGAATGCAAACGTCTCCAGCCTACAGCTTTTTAGACACCTTTCAGCTGTGGGCATTAAGTGTTAAGTATAATCATCTCAAAAGAACTGTAACACAAACAGACTGCTTTCTTTTGAGAGATAGAGGTTAGAGGATAAAAAATGGTTGTGTAAAAAGTAATTATGGCTATTATGACTTAATTATGACTAATCATGATGTAAAACCCCCATAAACAATACAGATATACCCTCTAACCAGAATATATATATATATATATATACACAGTACTGTGCAGTACTGTCTTAGGCCCCTATGAAAATTGTTTATAAATCTGTTTATATCAGCAGTGGGTTTCTTTCTGCCAGCAAAAACACAAGTGAACATTACAATAAACTCAAACGAACAAGAAAGCAGTAAAAAAAAGTATCAAGATTTCCTTTTTTCTAAATAGGAGTTGATATTTTGTGAGCTGGTTAGAAGAACACAGGTTTGGTTTCAGATTTCTGCTCATTGCCTCCGGTCATTGTGTGGATGTAAACCAGGTATTTGATTGTAGTTAAAATGAATATTGGACTTCCATGAGGAAATGGTTAGGAGAACACTTTTAAACATATAAAGCCACTCTTTACTGTAATAATGTTAATTGTATTTATTGTAATTTGTAATATTCATTTAACACTAATTTAACACTACTGTCCAGTAGTAAACAGGGTTTAAGTATAATTTTCCCAGGTGACTAAGATTTTTGCACAGTACTGTGTGTGTGTGTATATATATATATCTATATATATATATACACACACACACACACACACACACACACACACACACACTGTAAATAATCTATATATTCAAAAGTGTTCAGTATTCACCCACTCCTTGTAAGTAGTGAAGTAGTGGCTTATTTAAAGTATCCCTTTTGCTGACACAGGTGTTCAGCTGCACATGCACAGCTTGAATAATCTCCATGGAAAAGCATTACCAATAGTAAGAGACGCTCTGGAGCAGCCACATATGAGCCTAAGGTCACCATCCCTAATGCCAAGCAACAATTATAAGTGGAGAAACTTCACTCTCTGGAGTGATGAAGCTCCATCCAGAACCTTTGGGATGAGCAGGAGTGAAGGAGTGTAATTCTCCAACATCAGTACCTCACTTCATAATGCCTTCATGGCTAAATGCAATCAAATCCTCATTGCAATGTTTCAATATCTGTTAGTGTAGGAAATATATGCAAAGTGTCATGCCAAGGTAGTACTGAGATGAATACCGGCACAAATGTCCATGCTTTATACGTTTTTCCTGCATATGTAATGCATTCACACACCTCAGTATTAAGTATGGGAAGTCACTGCAAACCAACAAAGAAATCAAGCTCTTCTGCATTAATAACACTTTGAAAAAACTAAGAGTGCCAAAAACTTTTGCAAAGAATTGCTGCATGTTGTTCATTTACACAGTATGTAATAACTGTCTCTCTCTCTTTCTTTCTCTCTCTCTCTCTCTCTCTCTCTCACACACACACACACACACAAACTGTCAAATAAATGTCTGCATTCTCATAGAACACTTTCCAGGCCGCTGCGCTAGCACTCCCTAGCTGCTCTCAGGCAATGAAGCAAGAAATGATAGTTCCATAGCTTCAGTGTATGCAGATATTTCCCATGCACTCATCAACTCCCACCTGTGTATGTGTGTGTGAGTGTGTGTGTGTGTGTGTGTGTGTGTGTGTGTGTGTGCGTGCCTGCAGTGGAAGCTTTTCCCTCCCTAACAGACTGCCTCTCCAATAAGCATTTCATTATCACTATAGAGACACTGCGAGCGCTATTTCCTAGGGTGACTTTGGAGAAATGTAACCTATTTTCCAGACTTCAGAACTATGCCTAGGATGAAGGGGACGTCTTTACTCAGTGACATGAACCACGTCATTAACCTCTGCTGTAATTTAACCTACATTAACAGCATGCCGATAAATCACAGATCTAACTCTTATAGGCTTATAAAACAACGAAACGGGAGAATAGTGTAAGTCGTATATCATGCCGTTATATTAGGAACATATTACTGTGATTGCCACTTTTATGGTTTTGCAGCATTACTTGTTAATAGGTTACATCCCCAGTCATCGCAAGGTGCCACAACTCATATGTTTAGTCTTAAAGGGCCCATACCACTGGGGCAGCCGGTGGCCTGGTTGTTGGGGAGCTTTTCAAAAGGCTGTGGGTTCTAATCCCATGACAGCCAGTGGCACCACTGAGGTACCCTTGAGCAAGTACCATCTCCGCATGGTGGTAGTGGCCTAGTGGGTCAAACACTTGTCTGTGAACCCAATGACCACAAAGTTGCAGTTTTAACCCCCCTGCACCCCCAACCCCACTTTCTACCATTGTGTCCTTGAGCAAGACACTTAACCCCCAGTTGGTCCAAGGGGACTGTACCTGTAACTAATGACTGTAAGACGCTCTGGATAAGAGCGTCAGCCAAATGCTTCCTTTACCCTTTACCTACACTCTGCTCCCCAAGTGCTGCATCAGGTTTTTCTAGAATATGCATTTCATATGAAAGCAGTCGGAATGCCTTTGTTTACTCTGATTTAATTATTTAATTGTGCAGTCATTTTGATAAACTCCAGCAGACGTTTCGTTCCAGGATGGAATAAAGAATGATTCGCACGTCCATAAGAACAGAGATGGAATACTGACTGAGACGTTTCCTTATGATTAGTGTAGCTCCAAGATGCTCCCAGGCCTGCTGGTTAACTCCCTTTTGGTTCATATTATAAGAATATTAAAAGGCGTGTCTCACTGCGGTACAAAAATAATCCCCCATGACCAAGTACACCCTCCAGAACCCCCTGTCCAAGTGTCAGTGATTGGTTGAAACCACCACACTGTGGCCTTTGAGCCTGTCACATCTGCTTGTCTGGGAGGGGGACCACACGGCTCTGCCGCTTTTGAACCTCTGCTGACAACTCCAGGCTCTTCAAGTGTGGAGAAAAACTCATAAATATTGCATCACGAGGGCATGGTGACAAGTTAAAAAATGACATCTCAGAAACAATCGTCTTGTGGTGACTTGTTGTTTTTGAATTTTTTTTTTTTAAATAAATTTTGTTCCGTGACTGACACAAGCTAGAACTGTTGGTAGTGACACGGCTGCATGTACTGCAACTGTCCTTCCCAAGTCAACGTAGCCCATCCCAAGTAAATGTAGCAGTCCTGCTTTACGTTTTAATCTGATACATCCAGTAATAACCAGAAACAACAAAATCGTTTATGTTTGAAAGCAGATGTTTCTACCATCAACACTGAATTTATTTTTTGAGAGTACAAAGCTACATTTTTATTCCTAAAATTCCGGTAAACTTTTTCAACTTGTTTAGTTAATAAAAACATTGATACGTAAAAATATACATATAAGTATACTCAAGTAAATATAGGTATCATGTAATTTAACAGGACAGTCCAGATGAAAGGTCTAATTTAACCAGAGCTTCATCTGTAGCAAACAGTGGTGCTATGTGTAAAGTCTAGCCCTGGACCAGAGTCAGGCACTAACTCTTCCAGAGAATCCTCTCCGGACACCCACCCCAGTATTTCGCACAGCCCCATAACAAGAAGACCCGGATCACCTGAGTACTAGCGCTAGGGGTATATATAGACTTTTGTTTTGGGTCTGTATTGTCTTCTCATGTTTCTCTGACCCTTTTCTGGATTCTTGCATGCCTCTTTTGCCATGTGGACTTGTCTTTGATTGCTTCTGGATTTACTGGTTTTGTTGCTACGTTTTTTAGACTTTGCCAAAATTGCATGTTTTGTGAATTGTATCTTGGATGAAATCTACTCAGTGTTTTATGCATTTGGTTCTATATCGGAGTATCATCGCACTATAGTAGTGATTTAAAAAATGAGTACATTTTCAAAAAAATTAAAACTACAAATAAAGTAAATAAAATTCATTTAAAACAACTGCAATTGGAAGGTTTTGGGTTTGAGTCCCAGGGCTGCCAGTGGCTCCACTGAGGTACCCTTGACCATGGTACCGTCCCCACACACTGCTTTCTGGGCTCCATTGCCGGGAGCTTCACTAAGGTGAATGGGTTTAATAAAGAGAACTCAAATAATTTCCTACAGGATCAATGTAGTATATTACATTTTTTTAATTCAAAAACCATCTGATGATGTATCTTGAAGGTGGAAAGAACTACAGCTCCTTTGTTCAGTGACACAGGTAAGAGATACACCAGTAGCTTGTACTTGTACTGTAGATCAGTAGCTAAGGTAGGAGTCAGGATCGGGAGACACCGCAGGGATTACCAAAGATTGCATTTGCGTAATGCATGCTAAGTATCGAAATAAGATAACACTAATAAACAGAAACATAGACACGAGTTAAAGTCTAGAATTCTGTTAAACCAATAAGGCTGAAGGATAGAATGCTGTGCTACAAAATACTGCTCATGACAAAGAATAATGCTTCTTTAAATACATATAAAGGACGATAATAGCAGGCCTTTGGAAGGCTAAAGAGAAGCTGCCTTGCTAACAGCAATTACTTTTGTAATTACCTCGGTCTGTGTTTGGGAAGAGGGCAGAAACAACAAATGGTGGAAAATGTCAGCCATTTGTTTTATTCTTCTCGGCTGAGTGCAGAGACAGTGTGGCAGGAGGCCAAAGTGCTGTTAAAGCTGTGGCATTTACCTGCGCCGCCGCTTCCTCAGACACCTTTGGTGACCCGTCTGTCACCTTCTATTTACTATAAATTACTTGACTAAGGGTTTAGCTAAATAACATGCTTTCCGCGTAAACTCTCCCTCAGTCGATCCCGACACGCCCACACGCTCGCAAATGTCACTTGCGCTCAAAACAATGTTGCAAAGCAGAGAGGCGAACGCAGCGCAGCGCGATTCAGTCTAAAGAAGAGCTATTTTTAACATGGCGCTACCGGACTAATGAGGGGTGCTACATGTTCCATATGTGCAAAATAATCAGCACGGCACCTAATTGCACATTAATCCAACCTGGCTCGCGTTCCTCAGGCTCAACACTCCCTCTGCTGAGCGAGGACGGCACTGCCTCAGGGCAGAGGAAGCCCACCAGGGCCAAGCGAGGAAAACATGAGTCAGAGCGTGTGTCTGGGAGGTGTATGCACGCCTCGTATGTGTGTGTGAACTTTATCCGAAGTACGCACTCATGTTCAAGCAAAAGCTTCCCCCTGACCTCTGCTTCATGTCTTATTGAGAGGATTCTATGCCAAATCACATACAGTCCTATGCAAACGATTAAACACCAACAGTCAAATGATGATGGTTTTCTGAGTGAAAGTTAGTACACGTAATCCAGAGAGAATCCAGAGAGAATAGGCTGTTTTTCTACATATTGTAGTACATGGGCTCAATATTCTGGAAAAATTAAGCATGAAATACAAAATGTACCATAAGATCAATTTGGATGTTTGATTTATTTTCCCAATATGTGAATTTCAGTAGGCAATAAATGTGCAAAACCAAGAACAAATGCCATTTGACTGGAGGTACTCAAAGCTTTGCAACTTATGCCTGTGGCAAGTAAAAAAAATAAGACATGAAATGCTAATCACAATTTGTGATATATTTCATTCATTTGCAGAAAACTGAAGAGCAAACTCTTAATTACATGCTTAAGTTGCTTAATCCCTTTACTGAGAGAAGCAGGATTAAGCTTTTTAGGAATTAAATGCGTCTGTGTGTCTGGGGTGAACGTAAGCTTCCTTGAAAAGAAATCTTGATCAGGGGGTACAGTACTCCCCAATACCCTCCGTAACTCAAACCATGGTGTCTGGTTTTATTGGACCGATGTGGCTGCAATATTTTATTATAACAAAGCAGCAGCTCACCTGAACTCAGAACATTTGATTTAACAAGAGTTCATGTTTATGATGGGAGGTCCCAATCAAAGATGTTTGCTTTTGTCCATGTTGGACATTTCTAACCAAAGAAACCACTAACATCAGTTTCAATTACTGACACATCTAGAATTAACAACCGTGACTGAGAAGCCAATCCTGTGCTGCCCTAAAGAACGATGAGGGTGTCTATGCCTAGAAACGCCCTTAGTGCAACCTACAACAATATCGGGTCTCGAGTGGTATCAAGGTTTTAACCTTATTGTCATCAGCAACTGTGAATACGTACAAAGTGTGATGAGACGTTTCTCCAAAGACTGCGGTGCAACATATAGCAACATACCACAATCCACAGTGCAAGTTACAACAGAAACAATTCAAACAACACTATAAATAGACACCACAACAATGTAATGGCAACATAATGAAACAGCACAGTGTGGACACTATGTAAACCTTCCAGAATGACTAGTATTGCACCATAAGTACGATTATTGTACAGGCAGTTAGGAACTTTGAACAAAGTGCAAGGGATGACAAAATCCCAAAAATCTGAAGATACAGAGTAGGACCAAACAGAATGGGTGGTTTCGTTTACAGCTGATGGATAAAGATGGCAGAGAAGAAGACAATCAGATGTGAAACATATTTGTTGATTAATTTAACTCATTACTGAGCTTGTAATTAGAATTGAGCCACTTTACATAAACTAATAAGCCCATTTTAAAGTATGAATACCACCGATAACATTGTCTTACCAGGTTATGCAAGTGCAGAACCAGCACAAGTCTGTACCAAATACACATTTCTAAACCGAGCACCCTTTTGCTCTCTGTATCCACGTATTGGTTTTGCTTTAAATATTGGCACACAGTAATAAGAAAAAGTAGAATTTTTCAAATTGCACATTTTTCCACTGTTTTGGTTCATTTCCAAAATTAAGGTGCTAAAAATGATTCCTTGGACCAGTTTCAAAAAAAGAAGAGCCTTTGTTTTTATAAAGACCTTTTGATGGATGGTTCTTTTTAACAACCATCAATGGTTAAAGGTGGTTTAAAGAATAATTTCTGTAAATGAGCTATGAGAGTATGAAGAACCATTTAAAGAGTAATTTCAAAAAACATTTAGAAAGCTTTTTTATAGAGTGTGCTTTATGGTCTAGGATCTTCTGCATAAACTGCTCATGCACACATAACAGAACCTGTTCGCTTGGAGACCAGCTGTATTGCTTGCTTTCTGCCACACACTCATGCAATAAATAATACAGCACTTCCTCTGACGGCTGACGGTTCGGCGCTGCTGGATCAGCTTTAAGTGCTGATACAAGGTGTCCTTTAGTACTGATCTAGGACTTCTTCCCCCTCTCCAGCTCCTGGCTGTAGTAAGAAAAACAGTAGGCTCAGATCAGCATCCAGCATTTGAATAAATCCTACCAGCAATGCTTCTTGAAGGTGTAGAGTTAGTGAAGCTGTCCAAGTGCCACACTACAGGGACAGAAGTATTACACTGACAGAACCGTTACACCAACAGGGACTTTAATGACACTGCATTCAAATACAGAGACTTTAATATAGAGTTGGTCCCCCTTTACAGCTATTACAGCTTCCACTCTACTTGGAAGGCTTTCCACAATAGTTTCTGTGGGAATTTGTGCCCATTCATTCTGTAGAACATTTATGAGGTCAGACACCGATGTTAGAGAAGAAGGCCTGGCTCACAATCTCTGTTCCAGTTCATCCCAAAGGTGTTAGATAGGTTAGGGTTGAGGTCAGGACTCAAGTTCCACACTGAACTCCTCCAGCCACGTCTTTATGGAGCTGCTTTGTGTGCTGGGACACAGTCATGCTGGAATAGAAAAGGTTCTTCTCCAAACTGTGTCCACAAATTTAGAAGCACGGCGTTGTCAAAATGCTTTGGTATCTTCTTCTTTTACTTTCAGCTGCACCTGTTTAGGGGTCACTACAGTGGATCAACTGTTTCCATTTTCTTTGAAATGTCTTGGTCTCTGTATCCTGTAAAGTATACCTCTTCACTGGAAGGAAGGGGCCTAGCTCAAACCCTGAAAAATAGGTGTGTCCTACTACTTTTGTCCATATAGTGTGGATACCTTTTGGAATTCCAGTCACAACAGCTTGTTTATTCTGCTTTCATAACATTTTGACAAGAACTTGACAAGAGACGGACCGTGGGAGTGTCTCTGGAGAAAACGTGCTTCGGAAACAACTACAATGACACCGATGACTCATGTTAACGCCTCTCACCAACTCGTCCACCAACTTTGTTTTTTGAACGCAGAAAGTCTGCGCTTCTACTATAAAGACCATCGGGACGACCTCGCAGGCGAACTCTGGCAACGAGCCATGAACCTTGGCTTTCAAGTGTTTTTATGTTACTCGCCCAATATGAAACGCTGGAGAATGAGACAAAATGAAATTATTTTCCTGACTGGAAGGTGGAAGTCTAGCTGCATGGAGGTCCTGTCATTTTAACCGAGAGCCGACGAGGCCGACAGAAGAACGTGGTGAGTTAACTACCCCTCAGAACTCCCAAGAACCTTTTATTCCATCTGATTACGGCACAATTGCAAAAAATTCCCCAAGCACATTATGCAAATAAATGGGTAACCCGGGTATTTTCATTGAGCGATATTAAATGATTACTGGCATAAAAAGGTCAAACGCCACACTCGAGGTTTGACAAAGCTCAGAAATGGAAAGCGAGCTCAGGTCTTGACGACATACTCAAGCCAAGGAAGTAATAAATAGAAAGAAGAGGAAAAAAGAAAGTCCACATGTCTCAAGCTTCAGTCATCTCATCCAAGTCCATTGTGTTTCATAATTCACAAATTACATAATTAATTTCTGTTTTACGTAACAATTTGTTCCCTCCATACATATAGATTAGTCAGTAGTCATATGGTAATTCATAGAATTGTCTCTTGTAATCATTGTTTTTAACTTCAGTATGTTGCCTCGCACTGTGCTGGGCTGCGTTTTAAACTACATAAGCGTGTATCAAGAGGTCAGAGTCAAAGTGTCGCCATTAGTATACACATTAGTATACACGGCGATGAGGATTCTCAACTCTTTCATACACAGATTCTGTTTTCATGCTACGACACCCTACAGGGTTGTTGAAGCTTCTGCGCGGCGTTTGTGTCTCACAAACGTTAAATGATCCGTTGCAGGGCACCGCAGGAGAGATGCACATTTTCTACCACTCTGAAAGCTTGGCGTCTGTGGA
Source organism: Brachyalestes nurse (assembly GCA_037974405.1). Taxonomy (NCBI): domain Eukaryota; kingdom Metazoa; phylum Chordata; class Actinopteri; order Characiformes; family Alestidae; genus Brachyalestes; species Brachyalestes nurse. Next base: position 24,198,265 of record JBBPCY010000082.1, on the reverse strand, counting down.
CGAAAAGTTTTGTGTACCTCAAAAAGAGCACGCCTCATTTGCTCCAGAGTTGAATGAAGCCATTGAAAAAGTGATAATGGCCTTCAAGTTCACGTGCGCAGCTCTCAGTGTGCTAGTTAGCAACCTGACGAAACCTGTCAGTCTGCAGCAGCTTTGTTCAGATCTTTGCTGATTGCGAGCAAACGCCTTCATCAAATGCAAGGATTCTTTTGCACCTGGAGTTCAAAACTGGGCCTCTGAACGCTCAAGGAAATGGAACAAATGAGCCTGTGAAAGCACCCTTAGTGCCACACTTTTAAAATCTCAAAACCGTTCATCCTTTTTTTCATGCACGGCTTTTAATACATTACTTTATATTTTCGAGTCTAGAGGTTGCTATTTCAGTGTATTTACGGTTCCCTATTGCTGTCCGATGCTTAGTGTTCTTCATCGGGAATGGAATCTGCTGCTTCCTCGCTATGCTTGCAGTTTTAAACATGTACAGCGAGCCCCAAACTCCACGGCAGCTGGTTTAGACAAGTTTCCATGACTTGAAACCGATTTTAGGATTAGAAAACTGAGAGAGGGGGAACGTTCCACATTGCATTTCTTTGTTTAAGAATGCAGAAGTTGTCTTGGGTGCTACAGCATTTATGCTCCATGCTGTGTTGAGCTGTAAGTCTGGACTTCAAAAGGGCTGTCGCAGACACTGGCGAAAGTGTGTGTGTGGGTGGGAGCCTGCATACATCTGATATAAGTCCTGACAAATAAGACAGAGCGACAGAAAACGGGAGATGTGGTTAAGGATCAAAGTATTAAGGGAGTCTCACATATCTGTTGATTTGTGTGGTCTGCGTCTCGGCCGTGTTCCGAGGGGGGCGGGTGCACAGAAGGGTGGAGGGGTGGGTGCTGCATCTCGGCTGAGAAAGACCGGATGACCGGACCAGACTTTTCCAGAACGCACAGATTGCCAGTCCGCCCTTGCTGAACTGTCAACATGTTTAGGCAGACACATATAACAGCCTATGACTCTTCTTTGTTATAGTATGTGAGGTAAACATAGATTGAATGTGTGATTACATTAAAGAAATGGGAGCAAATGGCAAATGTTTTACTGCAACAGGCTGCAAAGTGCCTATAGATACAAGGTGCCTAGATACAAGGTGTTCCAACCACTCAGCATTTACATACATACAGAATCAGAAAACTTTATTAATCCCTGAGGAAATGAATAAAAATGAATAAAAATCCCAGAGGAAATTAATACCAATAGCAGGAAAAGCTAATAGGGTCCTAGAGGTTATAGCTGACCATGACGTTTCCTGAATAAATTAGGCAAAGTCATGGTCAGCAAATCAGATGACTGAATATGAGGACTTTCAATTCTAAAAAAAAATGTAATGGATCATGTAATTTAAAGTTCTCAGATATTACATTTCATATTCTGTTTAATACTTCATTTCATTTTAATTAACTTATTTATTTATTTTCATAAGTATGCACAAGTGTGACAGATTTTACTTTTACAGTGTTATTATTACTTTTTTTTTCTTTAATTTTAACTTAAAGAAGACTTTTTTATGTGAGATGTTTTGTCCCTTTCTTCAAGAATCAGTCTCTTTTATATATATATTTTAGGGCTGTAATGATATCGTGGTGTGAGGAGGTTGAATCGCGACACACTCCCACAAGTTTACAAATGGACTCTGTTTTCCTCCAACACGACTCCTCGTGCGGTTCACCGAAGCCTTGTCCTCAGTATGAATGGAAAGGAAGCGGTATTTAAGCGTTTATTGGTTTATAATTTTGTGGTAAAGATAAGGTGTCTCCAAACAAAATGGCAGAATTTCTCAGAATTTCTCCTCTCCTTCACCGCAAATGAATTGTGATACCAACCGAATCAAGAGTCAAAAATCGCGAAACGAACTGAATCGTGGGTTTGGTGTGTCGTTACAGCCCTAATATCTATATATATATATATATACATATATATGTGCGTGTGTGTGTGTGCATATGTGTATGTATAATCTACTCAATATGCCGAAGATAAGAAAGTTTGATGGGATAACAGAGTATTTTTGCCCCAACAAGGTGGTTCAAGGCAAGCAAGATACCATTAAACTATGTGTTCGATTGTGCCTCACTCCTGCTCTACAGTGTATAATAGGCACTGTGTTCGTATGAAAGCGTTTTATTTGTGTGTGTGTGCGGACACATGTGTTTGTATTTCTTTGCAACACAAGACATTGCTTTAAGTGTTTGTACACATCATTTTAATTACCTTCTCCTGTTTGGCTCGTCTCTGGCACTAGAGTACATCTCAGACGTGCTTACATCCATTGTGTTGTGAGAGAACACACTCGGCTCTCTTCCTGCCGAAGGAGTGTGTCCTCTCACCCCTCTCTAATTTTCTCTCTCTCCACTTTTAAAGTCGAGCTGCCTCCCTTTGCCTAACGCCGTCACCGTCACCATGGCAACTGAGTCATTCTAGTGCCGCTCTTCAGCAGCTCTGTTAATTGTGCACCCTAATCGGATGCTCACAATACAGCGCACGCACACACACGCATGCATAAGCGCACCAGTGTGTACTTACCCACGACTTTTAACACCTACAGACAGTGTCCCATACTGACTCCATCATTACTCATCCATATATCATCCATATACCAACAGCACAGGATCACTCTTTCACTTTTGGTTTTTGGGCCGGTTTGAAAAATAATGACTTTACGACAATAATAATGTTTAACTCGACTGTAATTTTTAAAATATTTTACCATTTTGGGGAGTTTTCTATCATGTTGATGATCAGTTGCTGAAGTCACATGGACAGATACACAAACTCTGGTCACCTCTTAGCAGTGTTGGGCAGTAACGCGTTACTAAGTACTAATTTAATAATTTTTTAGTAACGCAGTAATCTAACGCGTTATAATTTTAAAATGGGTAATTAGATTACCGCTACAATTCAAGTAACGTTGCGTTACTCATAAAATCAAGTTCACAGTAAACCGTCAGCGGCAGGCAGATGTCTGTCTGACAGGCACACGCGTGACGTCATCTACGGGAGACCTGCGTGCGACAGCAACTCAAACGAAAATAAACAGCATGGAGAGTCAGAAGTTCACGTTCAGTAGCTGGAAATATAGCCTTTACTTTAAATTCATCTCGGTTAAAGGCAA
>JBBPCY010000082.1:24168475-24182936 GCA_037974405.1 Brachyalestes nurse | reverse complement strand
AGGTGATCAGTAATCAGTCCCTCATAAAGCAGAATGAGGTGCTTGTGTAGGAATTTAACAGACTCTGGCATGGAATGGTGGTCCTACTCATAGAGATGCTGATTTAAAGATAAATTGCAGTGGTCTGTATGCATATATATAGGATTTTCATTTTTTCATGAGATACATTGTGAACCATACACATGAATACCTCCTTAAATAGGAGAAATAATCTTATTAATAATTTTGATATTTACATTTTTTCTAATACCGTGGGATTTGCAGAAAATGTCATAAATAAGGTTGTTCTGTTGATAATGTGTTTTCATTTTTGACAATTATTCCCCCATTTGACTGATGGTCATCTGTCTTTTGCATACAACTGCGTATATCAGATTCTGCACCCACAGCAACATTACTTCATTACTTCTTGGGTTCAGAAAGCAAAGAAAATCAATTCCATCACTTTTCTACTGTGTATTTCTCATGGTAGTGTGGGGCTGAACTGAAACACCTGAGAGTCCTGACACAGTGGAGCAACCCCAAAGCAAGACAGCCCAGTGAAGTGTGTGTGTGTGTGTGCGCGTGTGTGCGTGTGTGTGTGTGTCTGTATGTGTGTGTGCTGGGGGTGGCAGGGTGGCAAGTAACACAATGGAGACGCAAGCAAATCAAGTTTGACACTCTGTTATATCAATATAATTAGCACAAGGGGAACGTGTTTTTTTGGCACCGTCCTCACGCGCAAGTTTAGGATCAGTGGCCAAGCGTGTGATTACACTCGGGTGTTCTCAACTAGAACATCCCTCGCAAGCTTTACCACCGCAGAACTCCTCACAATAGAGATAATGAGGGCAGTTAGACCGTTGAATATTGACTCTCCAAATCCCTCATCCAAGCAGACTGCCTTTCTTCCAGTAAAGTGCATGAGTTATACATGATGTTGCCTGCTGGGAATGTGGGATCTCGAGGAGAAAGCAAGAGCGCTGTTGCTCACGTGGGAAGAAAACGGGTCGACTCTGAAGACGAGCAGTGATGAAGCGTTCTCTGGCTGGCTTTTGTGAAGCGTTCTCAAAATCATTGTCTGTCTCTCCCACAAACAGGGCTGAAGCTAGAGAATCCCCTAATTATCTACCTATTGTCTCACACACAAATAAATAGGTAATGGGGCTCAGCAGTTCCACAGCATGTTGAAAGTGATATCTACCCACCAACTTTGCCTTGGCAAGCCCTGCTGCCCATTTTGGAACGAACGTCAGCCAAGATCTCGGCTCCCAAGGCGACCCTGAGGTAAATCCTCCAACTTTGAGCGTGGCGCTGCGCCATGTGCTACAGCTAGCAAGAGAAAGGGGGCCAGGAAGCAAATTTGTAAACACTAATTAGAGGAGTGGGGGGTACAGCGAGGTTTTTTGGATGAATGCAGTATTCATGATGTCCCATTGCCTCACTCCTACAGTGGCAAGCAGTGTTAAGCAAACATCGTTCTTCACAATACATTAGCACCAAGGAAGCATACCTTTGTGTCTCTGTATCTGTCCTCCAGAATGGCCTGTACACTTCACTGAAAGTGAGAACTAGGTGATTTATTACATATTTCCCTTACACTGACCAGCATCTAATAATTGTTTCTTTTGCTTGTTCTGGAGCTTCAAAAATGGGTGAATAATGAATAATAGAAGTTCAGGTTTCAAGAATATATATAAGTCAATAAGTAATTTGTCCAATTTTATGATTAGGTCAACTGAGTCATGAACAAAGCTAAAAACAGCAGTTTAGCTACACAATGATTAACTCATACATCTAAAAACACAAATTGTATCCATGCTTTTGCCATCCTGTAGAGATAACAGCAAGTCATGTGGCTTTAAAAACCACAGATGCAAGTAATTTTTGAGATTAAGAAACAACTTGATGCACTTCAGGCACATGTGTGATTATTTGCACGATGATTACAGGCCAGCTACTTTACATTTACATGTATGGCATTTATCAGACGCTTTTATCCAAAGCAACTTTCGTTCCCTGACTACAGGGGACAGTCTCCCTGGAGCAATTTGGGGTTAAGGGTCTTGCTCAGGAACCCAGTGGTGGTATGCTGAAGGTAGGAGTCGAACACATGACCTCTTTGTCCAGTGGCAAGTATCCAACCCACTGAGCTACCACCACTCCACATAGCTCCAGTACAAGACTGAAGACAACATGTACTGGCTGATCAGCTACATTGAAAATATGATGCAAGGTAGTACTATTGCTTTAAGCTCAGTGAGGTCAATAAAAGTTCCTCACACTTGATGGAACTAAAGATGGTTCTTTGATGGCATTACCTTCTCTGACAATTAACTGCTTATGACTTTTCATTTTTAAAAGTGCATTCTCAGAAAAAAGGGTGCTAAATTGTCTCTGGAATGGTTCTTTCAAGGATATGAAATAAGTATCTTTAGTTGGGGAGTATAATTGCACCATATTCTATTGTAATTATATTTTGAAAGTTGCCCTGACACCACGTACCCACTCCTGGTTCTTTTTTTATTTTACTACTTTAACATTTTAAGCTAAGAAAAGGTACAAATCTGCCCACTTTACCTGGGAAAGTGAGCAATGAACATAATGTACCTTTAAAGGTCAATTAGGGTACATGACTGGACTTTAAGAGCGTAGTTATTTACATTTTCTGAATCTATAGAACCATTTAGTGGGTAAAAGGCACAAATCTTTTTTAGGATGAAAAAGATTTTGGGAGAAAACTCTGAGGCTGTTGTTCTCCAAACCCACAAAAGTGAAGATTTGCTCTTTTGTGAAAAAGAAATGTGTACTGAGTGAAACCTGAGGCTAATTACTTTTCTGAATAATGCCTTTGCACTTTCAACATGCTTAGACTAATGTGTGCCTCCCACTGATCTAAAACTCTAAAGCTTATACACTGAAGCCCTAGCACCAAGCAGATCACGGGATTTTCCCGCATGATCGCTCGGCTCACGTGACGAAAAGGAAGGTGAAAAACTTTCCCTCAGTCGCTTGTGGTGATAGAATCCATTGAAAAAGCTCAAGATGTCGACACTTTCTACTTTGCCTCCAGATTTCCGCCGAGGCGCCGGAGCTTCAAAGAAAGCCCTGAAGCGCATCATGGTGGAATGTATGAGAATGACCCTCATCTCTGTGAAGCGAGTGTGCATTAGGCTCCATTCAAGTGTGGCGGGGCACCACCTTGCATCTTATGCTAATCAGTAGTTTTGATTTTCTCATTGAATGTATGACATCAAACCGCGACAGGATATGTGCCTCTTGGGTTGGGGAGAAAAAAAAATGCAAAACTGCCAAGACATTAAAATACTATTGATCAACTTCCCTCTTTCTCGTTCTGTCATTCTTCCTCTTCGCTGATCAAAAAATATGGTGCTTCTAAAGACCGTCAACTCGTGCGCCAGTGAGTTACGAACTAACTTGAGCCCAGAGAGTCCGCGATAATAACAGAGAACAGTGGCGAGGTAATAGCTGTCACTTCATGTCTGTCAGAACGACGCAGGCTGAAATATTGCTCATAAACTGCCAAGATCACGAAACTCCAGAGGGCCTTGGTAAGTAATAGGCCGCACAAAGAGCAACAGCGAAGGTAGGGGAGGGGAAAAGGAAGGAGACACAAACGAGAAAGAGAGCGCAAAAAGAGCGCAAGAGAACAATCTAGGCGGACCACAGAGAAAGCAAATGATGGAAGGCGAAAAGAGACCAAAATAGAGCAGTGTTGACAAGGGGACAAATTAGGATAGAACGCAGTGCCTTTGCCTACTTGCCAGGCCATATTGCTCTGGGGAGTTAGCTAGCCGGGTCACAGCGTGGCTGACAACCAGAATGCCATTCCCACACTATAAAAAACATAAAGGTGCCAGAAGAGTTCACTGAAGCAACGCTACAGACGATTCAGCTTGGAAACCTTTCGATTTATGGTTCTATAGAAATAAGATGAAGCACTGTAAACTCTGAATGAACCTAAACAGAAAGGAGAATTCTCTTGATGTTTCAATATTTTCTGTAGAAATAAACAGCTGTAAAAAAACAGATGTAAAATAAACTTATTCAGAGGGGTTTGATGAGAAATATTCCATTCTGGAGAAACTTTAATTGCCAGTATCCCCTACAGTGGTGGAATAATGGAACCAGATATCATCTGGTCATCTTGAAATGGTTATGAATATTCCACCTGCCTTTGCCTACTTGCCAGGCCATATTTCTCCGGGGAGTTCGCTAGCCGTGTCACAGCGTGGCTGACCATCCCTACACTCTAAAAACATAATGGTGCCATGAGAGTTCACTGTAGAAGTGAGATGTGCCACTGCAAAGTCTAAATTAACCTGAACATTAAGTAATGTTTCTATATTATATATCTAGACAAAATAGCTTTCAAAATTTTAAGAGTGCAATTGGGCAAAGAAAAAAAACCGACCCAGAAAAGCAAAGGGGAATTCTGGTGATTTTTCTAAACTTTCTACAAAATTAAATGGTTAGTCATTCAGAGTGGCTTGATGAGAAATACTTCATTCTTGGAGAAATGGAAATAGCCAGAATCCTTCACATTGGTGGAACCAGACATTATCACATGAAATGAGATACCAGATCTTTCACAACTGCTTTGAGAGAAGATTTGGCCTAAAACAAGCAATTTTTAAATCGATGAATGACCAAGAAGAATGTGTATGGGGGCCGTAAAACAAAATAATAAAAAGGTTTGCTAATGTATTATAATTGTTTCCATTACACATAATATTGACTGGGAATTGTATATATAAAATGGCTACATAATGGATAAAATGGCTGAACTTGCATTGTAGATTTTGTTCTACTGGGTTACTATCAGCATCATTGTGAAGAAATCTGAGCTGGTAAGTACTCTACAGTGGACCATTCTGAATAGCTTTTTTTCACATCTCAATGATATTTTTAAAAATCGTTGACTTTAACCTTTAATTAATTATACTGATATGGTAACAGCAATTTGTGTTGTGTTGAATTGCTATCTAGTGAAGTCAGACAACTCTGTTAAGCCGTTATGAGTGCCAGGACAGAAAGACTGGATCGCTGACAGGTCCTTAAAGACCACAGACCAACAGACCAACCAAAATAACAGCAAGTCTGATGCTGATAATATTTCACTCACTACATCCTAAAGCTCTTCTTTCATTTCCCATAAAACAAGGAAGCAAAAGCCTTCAATGGAGACAAAGCACTGAGGCTGGACAGCAGGCAGCGAGAAACATGCTTGGGTAGGCATTCTGCAGGCCAGGGCAAATTCTTTCAAAATGGATGCTTCAGTCTTCAAGGTAATTATTGAAGATTTACAGCTGCGGGGATGGAGAAAGGGAACAGTCAGGCAATAACCCTTCCCCAAAAGTGCCGCGCCTGCTATCACTGACAGTTACAAAACGAGTTCCTAAAACTGAGCTTAATGTCTCCAGACAGGGCCTCGATGCAGTGGGTTAGCAATTTAGATCTCCAACTGGGAGTTGTTTTGTTTTGTTTTGTTTTTTGTTTTTTTGCGTTTTTTTTTCTTGACTGAAATGGCTGAGGTGGACTTTAAGGATTCTGGCAGCACAGTTGACAAGGCAGAGCTGCTGGGAGGGGCTGGAGTATTCCAGAGGGGGAAATGTTTAATTGATAAATTGATTAGCGTTTTATTGGCCTCGCGAGTAGATGATGAACAACTGCCATCTCAGTTAGTACCGAAGCCATTATACAGGCAGAGATAGTGTTAGTGATTATTTCTCAGATTGTAAAAAGGGCCTTGTTAAGCTAAAGAATAGCAAAACCTTAATAAATGATTTGCCTAAAAAGAGTGGTAACTACAGTTTTGGAAAAAAAGAACAGCCCACTGCAATTTATTTTTAAATCAGAGCCTCTATGAGTAGGACCACCATTCCATACCAGAGTCTGTTAAATTCCTACACAAGCACCTCATTCTGCTTTATGAGGGGCTGATTAGTGATCACCTGAATCTTATTTAATGAGGAAAAGTATAAAAACACTGCTGTAATCAAAAATCTCCTCTCACAATGAGACCAGTTGGATGGTAAAACACTACTAGAGGTTCATCAAAGGTAATTATTGCCATTTTGTTTAAGAGTGAACAAGAGATTTGTTTTCTTTGAATTATTCAAGTTCTGTAAACGCTGCATCATTTCTCTTATTCTGATGTTTTGTCATTTCCTTTAAAATTATGCTTTAAAGAGGAATATTTTTGTTTGGAAATAAGGAGAAATTCTTTTTCTATCAATCCTGATCTATGCAGAACAAATAAAGAGACAGAACTGATTACTTTAATAGATAATTTGCTTGATTCATTTTCCCTCTCATATCATTGTGATTATCCTTTGTTATTACGTTAGCATTTATTAATGCAATTTTCCTTGCCATTAATGAAGTGTGAGTTCTCTTTCATTCATGTAGGTGTTTGGGGGTTCTCCATGTAACATGCTGCTTATCAGAATGATCAGAATGATCAGAAAGAGCCCTTCACAAAAGCACAAAAGCAATTTGTGTTTCGCCTGACTCCATTAAAAGGTGAGGCTCTCCAACCTTGGCTAGTGTTACTCGTGACCCAGAAGTGTCAAAGCCATCCATCGCAGTCATTGCACTTCCCACTGAGCACGCTCTGCGAACACTACAGCGAGGCTCCGCAGCAAGATAATAGCTGGGACAAATTCGTTATCGTTGAAACAGCCTTCAGCTGAAGAGCGTCAGTAGCAGTAGCAGCATGTTGGGTGACATTTGGAGGATTCTACAGAGTCTATCACTTCCTCGCAGATGGACGAAAGTGATAGCTAGATAGCACTCCCCCACTCCAAATCTGAGAGAATGCTTTTGACCAAACCTACACTCCAAAAAAATCTAGTAACTTCATTTTGAGGGGGGATTTTTAATCCAGTTTCTCCCAATTTTTTGATCAGTTGTTGAAATAAACTGCCAAAAAAATTAATTTATTATGATTTATGAATGTTGTGCCATATCATTGTCAACATTCCCCCCAAAAAAGTACATTACTTAATGGTGTTTTCAAAAACTGCCACTATTGGTGAATATCCCAAATCAGACACATTTTTCCTTTGCATATTTTACCCCAATGTCACATGGTCCTCTGAATGAAGAGGTTGCTGATATATGAATATCGCTAACCTGCTATACCCACTGCTACATACATGCTGCAAGCCAACACTCCTACAGGTTTCATTGACAAAGTTACATAAGACAAAGCTAAAATCAACACTATTGTATAACAACATCAGATACTCAAAACTGTAGCATACTACTGCCAAAGCCACTTGACTACATTTGATAAGCTTGCTAGATTCTATTATGACTACTCAACAAACCCTTTACTTAAATTACAGAGAGGTTTAGAAATGAAAAATGTATGTCGGACAAAATAAATATGCTTTGGATCTCATTGGTCAATTACACAGTGCAATATGGGCCATTAACAAAAATGGCATTCATTCTTCCCATAACACAATATAGCTTAAATCAAGCCTCATTTGGAAGCTGTTGACAAACTAAGATTGTTCTTTTTGTGGAATGGATAAACAAGGGATGGGGGCTCAAGGGTTTTCAAAACAGGTCTCCAAGTTCCTCATAACATGGAAACACAAAGTGACCCACTTGACATCTCTGGGTCACATTAGCATTTTTGAACGTAGCAGCACTTAAAGGCTTGTTCATCCATGGCCATGTAAACTCGCCTTTCTTGGTAAGAGGGTGATGAAAAGCAGTTGGCAGGGCTGTAACAGTTGAAACTCGGTGTGATCACAGCCTATAAAATGCACCCTAGCTTCAGAGCAGGCATGACAAAGTTGGAGAAATAAGTGCTCGGACCACGTTGCCATGCCACATCGAGAGCGGCGTCACAATCCTCCTCATGCGATCTGGTTTCTCTTCACAAACGCTCTTTGGCAAAAGCGTGACGGAGGCTGCCGTGTTATCAGCTGCACAGGCTGACACACTTTTCTCCCTGGGTCCCTTAGAGCTGACACAGGCTCTGGCCATGTGACGGCAAGGCTAGAAGATGTCTTCACCCCACAGGGCTCGGGGAGAGTGGAGCAGGAGGGCAGAGAAGCTAGAGCGGGAAATAAAGATATCAGCGCATACCGGTGCTCACCAGGAGCAGAGGTGTTTAGAGTGGCCTAAACCCATATTAAAGTAAAAGTATTACACATGGAGAAGTGAAGCTGCAGTAAATTTGGCCACAGAAGACATACTTTTGGTTCTATAATAAACCTTTCAGTGGGTGTCTTTCAGTCTTTAAAAAAAACAAAGAAACAGTTTTGTAAATAAGAGGTGTAACTGTAAGGAATGTTTAAAGTGTAAAGAATGTCCAGATGTCCTCTATAGTCTAAAAGTTTATTTGTATGATCTTTGTCAGGTAACAGTGAGGCTCCAGTCTTGAGATTATCTATCACCCTGAACAAAGCTCCAATCCATTAACCCAGTCCAAATCTCCACAAAGACTGTAGAGAACGTGATCAGGCTCACTTCAGTTCTAACCAACAGCTCAAATACATTCATTTCACATGTAATACTTTACACATGTAAAGTATTGCCAGTGTTTCTACCTTCATATCGAACATTCTTGTTTTGTTGGATATATTCGGGTTAATGGAATGGAGCTTTGTTCAGGGTGATAGATAATCTCAAGACTGCAGCCTCACTGTTACCTGACAGAGATCATACAAATAAACTTATAATTATAGAAAAACTATAGAGGACATCTGGACATTCTTTAAACTTTAAACATTCCTTACAGTTACACCTCTTACACCTCTTTGTCTTTTTTTCCTTAACTCGGATTCTTGCCCCTGTCTGTTATGTTTGCTCATTGGATTGCCTAAATTGACTTTGACCTAATTCTCTTGGATTATACGATTCACTTCTCTTGCCTGCTAGTTCAGACTAAGCTTGCCTGAATACAGGTTTTGAAACACAGCTTGTTCCTGGTTTTTTGCCATTCTCCGTTTGTTGGAATAAACTTGTTTGCTGGTTTAACATGTTTGGGTCCATTCTGGTTCAAATGTGACAGAATCTGACTGAAATAGGGCTTTACCTGCCTAAACTGCATGCGAATTACTAGCAGCTGTCAGAGCCCTGTTGGTATCTCCCCTGTTCTCCCTTGTCTGTTTTCCTGTGTGTTCATTAAAAGCCATCACCCTGCACTCCAGCTCCTGCATGTGCTCACTGACAGCAATCGTGACAACAGAACATCCTACTATGAGCTATAAATGATTTAAACTGTATTTTTATAGAAAGATTTGGGTAATTAAATATGTGTTTCTTAGCTGTGTTAGCCTGGTGGCTCCAGTGCTAAATTAACGAAATGAGATTTGTGTGTTGGCTGACTAATAATACCTGAGGTAAATGGAAGCTTCTACTATAGCTGGCATTATTTAAGTAGTGTTAATCATTTGATCACAGTATCATACATATACAAGGTCACTTTACATGTATAGAGTATACCCACTTATTTCAGTGAAAAAGCTTTCTTAGTACATCCAGTAACTATCAGTATAGAAAAGAACATTTGTTTGGTGCTACCACCTCATGCTTCAAAGTGGGAATGTGCTGGGGTATGTGTCATAATCTAGCTACCCAGCTAACTTTGGCAGCTAATGGTAGTGATAATGGTATTCAAGTGAGGTTTATCACCTCTCTTTTGCTGCTGGGGTTCAGTTCTTTGGCCAACCACCGCAACGGGTGCTTAATCTGCCAAGTAAATGTGTATTTGCCCTTAAAAAGCATGTGGAAGGTTTTTTTAGAAGTTGTCTCTCTGTTGGGGATGTCACAGTATTATCATTTGAAAATGTCAAAGAAGTGAAAATTCAAACTGAAAAATGAATGTGAAATTAAGAGAGGGAAGAGACAGCTACAGGAGAAAGCTGGAGCGAAGTTACAGTAGAACAACACAGGGACGTGTGGAGGGGCATGAAGACAATCGCTGGATTCAAGTTTAGCAGCCGGGGGACTGATAGAGGCGTTGAGAGGGCTAATGAGTTTAACCTGTTTTTTAACAGGTTCGACAATAGGCCTCAGCCCGGCATCCCCTCCGGTTCCAGCATGACCCTCTTGTCACCCAATGTTCCTCCAGCTTTCTCCATCCGTGCCTCGCCAGAATGCTGCTCTCCATCTCACCTCTCTCCTTCTCCCACCTTCTCCGGTCGATGACTACTCTGACACCCATGGCCTGTCTGTCACCATTACTGAGCACCAGGTGAGGAGAGAATTACCCAGACTCCATCCTGGTAAAGGGCTGGGCCCGGGCGGCATAAGGCCACAGGTGTTGAAGTTCTGTGCCTACCAGTTATGTGGAGTACATTTCTAGATACTGAGAATCTTCAGTATCAAGAAATGTCTGATTCCTTCACCTGAGTGCTCCACTGGACTACAGGCTAGTTGTACTCACCTCACTCTGCATGAAGGTCTTTGAGAGACTAGTCCTGGAGAAGGTCTTCCTGTGGTTAGGGCAGCACTAGATCCCCTTCAGTTTACCTAGCAGGCAAAGTGAGTGAATGATGCCATCATCTACCTGCTGCAAAGTGCTTGTAGCCACCTAGGCAAGCCAGGAGGATGCCTAAGGATTATGTTCTCAGGGAACAGTTGTGTCATCGGTTCCCTTCACCCTGTATATCTCTGATTTCAAGTACAATGCAGACGACTGCAATCTGCAGAAATTCTCCAATTACTCAACAGCATTCGGATGTGTCAGAAATGGGGATGATTCAGAATATAGGATGGCAGTGGGTAGTTTTGTTGACTGGTGTGTGCTGAATCAGATACAAGACTAAAGAACTGGTGGAAGACCTTAGAAGATCGTGGTTGTCTGTCACTCCCCTGTGGGTGTGCAAGAGAGGTCAAAGTAGGCTGTACTTTCTCCAAAGACTCTTAGTAAAGTGGTATTTGGTCGTCACCCTTTTCTAGAGCGACATTATAATCATTAGTTACAGGGACAGTCCCACTGGAGCAACCGAGGGTTAAGTGTCTTGCTCAAGGACACAATGGTAGTATGTTGTGTGGTTTGAACCTACAGCTTTGTGGTCATCAGAAACCCAGGAAAGTATTTTACACTACTTCCACCCACTCTGAGTTAGCAACACCATGCTGCAGATGTTCTGTGAACTTGACAACTTAGAGACTGCGGCTGAAAGAAGCACAGTGTCCAGACATCAGTCCATCGTGGACAATGCTGATCATCCACTCCACAGTGCTGTGGCTGAATAGAGAAGCACGTTTATCCATAGACTCACCAGTATAAAGTGCTCCACTTCCTCCCCACTGCATCATACTCCATAACTCTTCCCTCTGTCACACACGCACAGAACAAACTGTGCAATAACCTGATGCTAAAAATATCTCATTGTGTGCTTAATTATTTTCATTAAATGCAATAGTCTATCATGTGCAATATCACTACTCATGTCACTATTATGTGCAATAATCTCCAAACCACCAATCGTGTTAACTAGTAAACTACTTGTATTACTTCTAGCATTTATTTCCCTTATTTATCTATAGTATTTCTATTCACCTCTCTTACCGACCACAGCATTTAGTTAATAAAGCATTGTACATTTAGTACAGAGAATTCTTTGTGTTTTGAGTGTTTTATTGTGATTTTATATTATGTTTTGTTGTTCTTGTCTTTGTGTCTCCATGTGCCTGTGCAGTCATAGCATAAGCAATTTCCTTTGGGATAAATAAAGTTATCCAATTCTGAGTCTGAATGACATCTTCCCATTTACCAGAAGTTGTAAGATTGTTCAGCTTTTGTAGATTTTTTAATCGTTTTTGAGTAATTTATCTAGAAAACCAGGTCTCATAAAACTGGCAGATAATCTTGATTTTTTTAATGAAATAAATAAGCTATATTGTCTGAAAATGGAATAATAACACTTTTAAGTGGCCTAATCATGTTCTTAAAATTGCAAAATAAAAAATCTGTTCAGCTATATTTAAGAAAAAGTCACTCGCCAAAAAATAGTTTTATTTGGTCCGCTACACAGATAGAGACTTAAATAGAGCAAAAGACCCTCAAAAATAAATACATTCAATGCTAAACTTTACTTTAACAGAATAAACCTCTGCACCAAAAGACTTTTTCAGACAAGCTGCTACTCCATACAACAATAGGTGATAGTAATGACAAATAAAAGGCATGCATGTTTCACATCCTCCGCATCGTGTGAGCAACACAGACTGTCTAGTATAGCTGCTTCACAGCCCGGACAATCAGAGCAGCTTAAGTGCTGCTGCATCTTATGAACAGCCTCACCCTGCAAAGAATTAAATCTTAGTTATAAAGACTAAAGAAAATCAAAACAATGCAAATGGGCTAAGCAGGATTTACATATGGAGCAAAATAATCACAAAAATAAAGAGTTGTTGCCATAATTTGAGATCATTGTTTTTCTTATAATAAATATATTAACATAAATTATAATTAAAATCTTATTTCATCTAAGCATTGACATCTCAAAGTGCACAAAAAGAATACAAATATGAAAACATGAATTCTGCAATTCATTAAAGCAGAATTACAAGAGAACATATTTTCGAGTAGATCTACAGACTTGTTCATGCAGAAACTGCTGTGTGTGAACTCATGCATTCTGCTCTTTTATGAATGATTCATCGGGTTTATCAAAATCATCGCATGAATTCTAGTGCTGCTTGTGAAGGAAGGGAGGATGTCATGTTGGTCAGGTTTAAAATGTAAGACCTGTCACGGTTTCAAACTGACCCCACAAACTGCATAAAAGTTTCCCACAACTCTCTAACATTCCAGCCTTACGTGACATTTCATTATCTGAAGCGTTTTGAACATTTGCATGGCGTAATTATGTGAAGCCATCTGTCAGCATGCACCCCAAGCACAAACAATGCTGTCGGGTTGTCCTCCCCCCCTCCTTTTTCCGCCAAAGGTGAAATTCTCCATCGCAACAGTTGGACCACCCTCACTCCTCCACCTAATTAAATCAATTGGATTCATCACAAGTCTCACATTCGCTGCAAATTCTCCCCTCTAATGGAACTGTCTCTGAAGAGTAGCGGCGCCTGCCACCTTGCCACTCTGTTCCTCACACCTTATTACAATCAATTATACACCAGAGCCAGCCATTCAGAATGCAGGAGAGAGCTGGCGGCCGAGCTTGACAATCACCGTCATTACACGGCAGCCCTGTCACCATGGATATTACTGCGGATGACTGTCCAGGCCCCACTCTGCTGCTCCGACGCTTGCATTAGGCCCGTGTGCACTGATTTGTTTCAGGCAGATGCCGCAGAGCTGCGATGGCCAGCTTTGTCCGTAGAGGTGGGTATTGTTCCAGAGCTACGTGGCTAATTGAGGGGAAAAAAAGAGGTTGCCATGGTTAATGAGAGAGAGGTGAGGCAGCATGTCATTTAGGCAGTTCTCCTTTTCACTCATTGTTTGTTTAACCTTGCTTGGCAATGCTGTTAGGTTATCCATGGATCTACAAGAACGGACAGCGTGGCACGTTATGCTGCACCAGGCCTCAGGTCCAAAGTGATATGAGGTCTAAAGTACAGTGCTCACTTTATTAGAAGCATAACTCATGTAGCTTCATCTTGCACCTGTCTAAATTCTTCACAGTAGTGGTGATGGAAACCAGACGTCTGAAGAGTTTAAAATTTACCTCACATAAAGTGATTACATAAATCAGTTAAATACGTGGCCTGATTCCTGAGACAGGGTCATTTTAGGAAGGTTTTGGATTAAAATGTGGTTCTAAAATCCATTCACAGGTGAGAGTGTTATTATGAAAAAGAGTCCCTATTAGTCTCCATTATCAGCATTATGACAAAAAGACATGTGTAGGTTCAATGGCAGTTTTGAATAGTACGTAAATGCTTATGCATATGTCTTAGACATCACCTGGTTTCTCTTGTACCACCATTTTAAGTTTCTGAAATATTTAAAAGCAAAACAGTGAACAAAATTAATTATGTTGAAACTTTGAAAAATGGATAAAACCCCCCTTTAACCCAGTGCTTTGTCTGTAAAGGGGTCCTGTTGTTCAGAGTCAGTAACACTGATCATGCTGTGAATTGCAAATGACTTGCGCAGGTTGAGCTCTTATCGAATCAGTGGTAGTTGGATTCAACAGGCCAGACGGTATATTAAAACTGGAGGATGGTTTTAGAATGTAGGGTCCTGCCAATTATGCTTTGTTGTAATTGATTGTATCTACTGAAGTCCCTCATCTTCCCTAGGCTATTCTTGATCCTTCACATTGTGCTTATCTTTTTAATAATGTATGAGTGGTTGTCCAGGGCTGCTTACATTAGGTTTGCTCTTTAAATAATGCACAGTTGAACTTCTCTCAGGGAAGTCTGTGAGCGACAGGCATGTGAAATATACACTCTCTAGCAACTTTATTAGAAGTATCTGTTTGCTGATCACTTCACTTGGGTGCAATTACAGATTATAGCGTAT
>JBBPCY010000082.1:24147073-24168375 GCA_037974405.1 Brachyalestes nurse | reverse complement strand
CAGAAAGTTTGAGGAGCACAAACCTTATGTGGGGACACACACACACACACACACACACACACACACATACACACACTCACACACACACACACACACACACATACACACACACACACAGACACACTCCACATAGACAGACACAGTGTCAGGGGCAGGACCATGTGAATGGTCTGAATCAGTCGCTTAAACTGAGTTCAAGAGATCTTAATGTGTATCTGGCAAGCAAAAAACACCAACCACACACACACACACACACACACACATATAATATTTACAGTAAAATCACTGCTAAAGGAAGAGGATGCTCTAGAGCAGCCACATGTCAGCCTAAGGTCCCCTGGCCCTATTCCAAGTGCTGGCTGGAGTGGTCTAAAGCCCCCCACACACTGACCAGTGGATCTGCATTCGATGAAGCTCCATCCAATACTTTTGAGATCGGCTATAGGGATGTCTGTGATTCAGAACTAATCATCCAACCTCAATAACTGATCTCACTAATGTTCCTTTGGCTGAATGCAATCAAATATCAAATCTTCACAGCAATCTTTCTTCGTCTAGTATAAAGTGTTCTTATTAGAAAAGGATTTTTTTATTGAGAACTAATTACTCTGTCTAATATAGTTTGACAAACATCCCTTCCACGTTCTCATTACTGGGCTAGGACAGGCTTGTGGGGGCCAGGCGTGCAGGGGGTGTGTGAGACCACTGCCTGTGATATGTCACATGCGATGAATGTGCTGCAAATTTAATGAAGGCTCAAAAAATAATAATATTAATAAAAAAAGTTCTATATAAAAGGGGAGGTTATAAAAGGATCCTGGCTCAGGCTTTCACATTCTGACAGTAGTCTATAGTGGAAACTAGAATAATAGTGAAAGCACCACATCTGTCGTATAAGGAGGTTAGCAATGGCTGCAGAGAAAGCCAGCAAAATTAAAGTTCAGGTGGGTTGGGGGCACTTAATCTCCACAAAGGGGGCCCTCAGACTGCTGCTAGACATTTCTCGAGACAGTTGCGGTTTACATTACCTCACAAAATGGGCTCAAACTAGATCTGGTCTGAGAGAGTGGCAACAAAACAATCCTTCATTCTGGTGCTGGGAGTACGTTGGCAAACTCAGTTACCATAAAGAGTAAACACATAAATGTGAAAACAATTAGAGAAGAAAAACACTCTTAAATTCTAACTATAATCGTTATATTGGTGTAATAAAAATGTCACGCATCTTAAAGGGCAACTGATGCAAAAAATGAGACATTTGTACACTATATTTATATATGTGTGTGTGTGTGTGTGTGTGTGTGGCCTAGTTTGTACCAATATTCCCAGTCTGGCTCTGTCCCAAAAGAAAAAGTTTTGGCTCTCATTTTGTGAGTCTGTTTTTTTACTGTTTACCTTAACCTCCTGAGACCCGGCCCATTCATTTATGTCCTTTATAGTGGACATTTTGTTCACCTGTATCATCCTTCAGTATTTGGAGTTACCCCATCAAACCCTATAGAATTCTGCAGAGGACATCCTGGGCTTTCCAGTGATGCGTCATGTGATGGGTTTGCATGCTGGGAAAAAGGACTGCAGTGGCAAGACATACATGAGGTGCAGCAAATGCAAAATGTTCCTCCAAGGACTAAGTTTTGAGGACCTTAGTGAAAATAAGATTTGAGCTCTTTTTCAACTCAGTAATTTACATGTATAATTAAAAGGACATTTTCCATTAAAGCTTCTATATTTGTTTCAAATAATTGTCAAATATAGGCACCAGACAGCCATACCACATTAAAACCACTTGCCTAATATTATATAGTTAACCCTCATGCCACCAAAACAGCTTTGAGCCAATGAGGCATGGAGTCCACAAGATCTGCAATAAGGTGTTCACAGCAGATTCTTTAAGTCCTGTAAGTTGTAAGGTGGGGCCTCCATGGATTGGAATAGTTTGTCTAGCACATCCCAGGGATGCCATATCAGATTGAGATGTGAAGAATTTGGAGAGGCAGTTCATGCCTTAAACTCTTTGTCCCGGTCCTCAAACCTTTTCTTTTATTTTTGCAGTGTGGCAGGGTACATTATCCAGCTGAAAGAGGCCACTGCCATGGGGAATACCATGCCATACCGTGTTCATGATGGTCTTGGTCTGCAACACGGCTTAAGTAGGGGATGTGTGTCCACATGAATGGCAGGACTGAAGGTTTCCCAGCAGAACATTGTTCAGAGCACCTCTGCTGTCTTTTCATCTTGACCAGGAAAATGGTGCATAATCACCTGGCCATCCACATGATGTAATAGAAAACATGATTTATAAGATCTGACCGCCTTCTTCTATGGCCCAGTTCTGATGCCCACTTGCCCAGTGTACTTGCAAGGGGTCTACAACCAGTCTGCAGCTGCACAGGCCCCTGTGCAGCAAGCAGCTGAGGGACTCCTTGCTTTGCCAGCTGTCTGTGCCTGCTTCTTTAAATTAATCGACATAATAAATAACATTCATCCTTACCTTTAGGTAATAAACTAAGCTATCCATTAGATAAAGGGGCAAAATAAATTGCTGAAGGGGCAAAGCTATTTCCACCCAGTGAACAGCCAGTGTTATAAATCAGGAACCCCAAACAAGGTTCCTTTTGTCCCATAGGGTTTTCTTCCATCTGATGCTCTGAATTCAGTCCCTGATGGTCTTGTTTGTTAGTTGATGACAGTAATCAAGTGTGTTTAATGAGGAAGAACCATACTGCAGTGCTGTGGCCCACCAAGATTGGAGTCTGACATATGTGATATACACTATATGGACAAAAGTATTGGATTCTTAATTAATGAATTCAGGTGGCCCATTACTACCAGCAAATAGGCTTCAGCATTAAATGCTCTACAGAATGAATGGGCACAAAGTCTCACAAAAACTCTCCAAAACCTTGTGGAAAGCCTTCCAAGAAGAGTGGAAGCTGTTAAAGTCTATGTGTTTGAATGCAATGTAATGAAAGTTCCTGTTCACCATATAGTGTAGAGCAGGGGTCGTCAACTATATTTGTCTAAGGGCCAGAGCTTTTCTCGGCAGACACTGTGAGGGCCAGATGGTCTCCTAAAATAAAATACAATTAATATTATATCTTAAGTAATATATTATTATTTGATATATTAATTTTCCTTCCAAATGTTCCTGTTATTTTTTTATATATTTGTCAATGTCAACAGACTCATATTACATGAAACTTAGAAACTGGACGAAACAAACGGTAAACACACGGATAATCAAAAACTCAAAATAAGGCCAGTTAGTCCACTGTCCTCAGAGGAGATAAACAATGATTCGCACCGTAGCATCCGTTTTGGCTTCCTTACATACACATAGATATCGGTCTTAACTCGGTACGGCTGAAAGTCATTTCCATGCGCATGCTGCACTTAGTGCACTCTCCCTGATTCAGTAATATCAGAGAAATTTTAATATAAGGAGAACTCCCACTCTCAGAACACTTATGCGGGCGAGTTCTAGTTCCTTAGATTTCCATTTGACGATCCGCGGGCCGCCAGTTGACAATCACTGATGACATGCACTACTGATGGTGTGGGTTTCTACTAGCTCACAAAAACGGTATTTATAATTATGCTAATAACCCTTATGGGGGAAACCCAATTAATGTGGAGGAAATTAATTATCTGTACATTTCTGAAAAATAACATTCAGATTGGAACCTTTTGTATTTTTTTCCTGGAGCTAAACTGGCTACTTGCTCCAATTTTAGAGTTAACGTGCAATTTTTATAGCACCAGTGCTGCCTACTCAAAAAAGTGTGAGTACATTCCAACTAAACATTTGGTTTATTTAATATAAGTCTATAATCCTAATCACTGCTCCCACACAGTTCTGCACTGAAAACAGTACACACACATCGCTAATAGGGTTTTTATCTGTGTGCGTTTCTGAAAGGCTGTCGAGAGCTTCCTGTGACAGAACAAAGCCTGCAGTCTTTAAAAGGCTCTTCAAACTTTTTAATGGCTACCCCCTCACTCCCCATCGATTTCCACCAAGGTTGAATCCCGGTGACAAATGTGACTTTCAATCTCAATGATTAAGCTTCCTCTGTAGGTTCATGCTAGGGACGATATACACAGAATGTTATGAATGGCGCTAGGAGTGTGTTTTATGTTCCGCAGCACTAAACCTAACTATTATGTTCCTGGCAGTAAATATCAAAAGCGCTTTGGGTCAAAGTGATCCAAGTGTTTAGTAATCCAAATGTTTTGAAGCTTGTCCAATATAGCAGCAACAATGACAAATAGGGTGGTCGGTCATTACAATTTCACATTATCCTGAAGATAATATACAATTCTAGAACGATGCAATTATTGACAGCTATGAAGGACTGCAAAACCAGGAGATGATCTTATTTTGAGCAGTGTTCTGGCTCCTCTTACTGTTTTCTGTAAAAGAAGAACTGTTTTATTGGATTTTAAATTCACTGGTCACACTAGGTGAAGCAAATTTTACACAGATGTACTGCATCCACCATTACATAGACAAAAATATGCTACTCAGCTCATGAAAATGGTAGTGTTAGTCATTTTTAAGTCTCTAGAAACATGTGGGTTTATTTGCCATTTTTTATCAGATCTTGTCCTTCATTTTTGTGGGAAGAAATCCAATAATCAGGATTAAACTTCCAAACCACCAACTTCCTTAAGCCTTAGACCTCATAGCGCATTAGTAAAATCAGATTTAACAAATATATATGGTGTAAAACAGTCAGAAACGGGTGTTTGTTCTCCTACACACTCGCATTTCACTCAGCAGCTCTCTGGACCCCCTCCCTCTGGGTGTTTCCCCCACCCACTTAAGGGTGGAGACTATTCTGAAAGTTCTCCCGGGTTCAAAGAACTTTTTGTTTTTTTTCTGTGTGTTTCTAAGACCTAAAATAAAAGAAATTTAGGCATTTTTGTTCTTTATGGGCATCTGTGTGGGATGTTATTATTATTACAAACTACAATAACTTTGGTTCTGCATGACCTAAGAACACCAGACAAGGCTCAGCACCTCACGCCTGACACCTCAAGTATCAACACAAACCAGATTAACTTCCATTTGAGTTATTTTGCTGGATGAATTTATCACTTGTTGCACTTCTGCCAAGACCCATCCCACTCATGTTCTAAAGGTTACATTTTTGGAGGTGTGCATGCTCCTAATAAATCTAGCAAAAAGACCTTTATGATTTCAGAAGGCCAGAAAATGACATAAAATAATGTGTTAGGCATGCAGGGGTATCACACAGAGCAAATAACTAAGATGTAAGGGAATATTTGTTTGGACAAGCCCAGAGATGACCACTGGTCAAGAATGTAGCAAACGTTTGCCTTTCTTTGTCTCCTCAAAGGATGACCTTATCTTAATACCCGACACCTTCCCCAGTGAAGCTGGCAAAACTGTCAAACTGCAAAGTTTCATTATCCTCAGCCGCAAAAATGAATATCACTGCACTGCCTGATAACTGCCCACACACTGTAACATTAAGAAGAGTATAAAAAATCTGGGAAATGAAAAGGATATGATCTGAGATTAACAGCATGTAGTACTAGTGTGTTTAGTGTTTATTTATGCAAAACACATCTTCGAATATATTAAAATATGCATGTAGTCATTTTCTCTAAAATGATTCCTTTAAAGTCTTCATATCATGGAAATCCCATTTTTTAAGTACGCATTTGATATACTATGTAAACCTTGTTGGCTTCCAAAGCATACTGTTTATTCCTCAGTCTCTGGAGCCCATATATCATCTGTCGGAGCAAAATCTTGTATCTGCATTTTTGTAGCATGCCATTTTTTAAAGAATTTGAAAATGCCGGTTGAAAGAACCAGTAGAAATGGCCCAATATATTGGGGAAAAAAACAATTTATTTGACAGTTCTGATGTTGAATATTGAAGGTAGAATAAAAAAAACAAAGTAATATTGGAAACCAGGAATGTTTTTCTGCAAAGATAACCCGTTTTCAACAGCCAATTATGTCCCAAAAAGCAATACTTTTAAATATAACTATATGTTCAGCATTCCATAGTTTAGTTCTGCCCTGTGTCAAAGTGTCAGGGAGTATTTCAGTCCAGATAACTTTTTGGATGAGAAACAATACAGAGCAGCCAGTCAGAACAGAAGTCATCTGCATATGTTAGTTTTAAACACACAGCAACAAAAACAGCATGTTTAAATCAAACGGGAGATTGGAAAATGAAAAAGTATGAACTTTCGGAACATAATGTCAAAAGTGGATCTCTCTGCTGTTATGAAAAGAAATTAAAAGAATGAGGAATTAAATTAAAATGTTACAAGATTTTGACAAAGATGGAAAAATACATATTTTTAACATAACTTTCTATACCGTCACTTGCACACCCTGTTTGCAAATGCACACATTATTCATATTTCAAAGGGACTTCCATGTTTATTCGATGCAAACTATTCACATTATTCACTATTCATATTATTCACTATACATTTGTAGTGATATTATTTCTCGCATATTTAATATTTCTTTTGACACTAGCAACAATGCAAATTGCTTTTACATCTGTACCAGGTGAAAAAAAATGCCAGTTCTGGCCGCCAGAAAATGATATTCAGTGTTTCGAGGCTTTAACCTTTACCGGGTTTATATGGGAAGAGTCTGGATTGCTTTTTTTCCTAGAGGTTAAAGTTACAAGCCGGCTGAGATAAGCTGGTCTTACATCAGTGTTGAACTGCGGCACAGGAGTTTCTTACCCGCGCTGCACTAAATCAAGATGATTTTAAGAGTTTTAGCCTGTCAGACTGCTCCTCCATCTAGTGAAGGCTGCCTGAAGCTACTCTGTTTGATCCTCAGTCTGATCGAAGCCTGGCTAAAACACAAAGAGACAAGAGCACATCTGCTTAAAAAAAAAAAAAACACAGAAAACTCACTTAAGCAAAAGAAATAATGCAAAGAGTTCATCAAAGGAATTTCTCAAATTGAATGCTGGTGAGGAATAGAGGGATAGCGTAAATGCCCAGGGGAGGATGAGAGGGAGGAAAAGAGGAAGAGAAAAAAAGAGAGAGCAAGAAAGAGAGAGAGAGAGAGAGAGAGGGACCCTGATATAAATGTTGACATTTTGAGACAGCTCATATGGATAAACTTCATGTATCTAAAGGTCACAGTCGGGCAAACTGTACCCGGCGACAGCCACGATTGACCTTTGATTTGGAAAATGAGACCCACAAATAGACACTTTCTCTTATGTTTAAGCACATTAGCCACTGAGCTAGTCATAGTACTATTTTCTGAGCCCTGTCAGACACTCTCTATGTGCCTTCCATGATCTACTCTGAGGGATACCATTATCTAATAAGCATACTGGGCTACCAAGTAATTCAAATTGGTCCAAAAATCAGAGATGAGTGAAAAAATGGGTAGTGTTCAGCCCTCCTTCCCTTTCAAGAACAAAAGGCATCAAATAACTATTAATTTTTGGAATCCCCATGGTTTTATTTGCTGCTAATAAATGAGAAGCTGATTATTTAGACATCTGTGGGCCTACAAACAATTGATCTACCAACAGGTTGTGAGAAAAATATGAATTTTTCATATCGTTCCTATCAGTTACATACAATAAGACTGAGTCCTTTCAGAAGGTAATTATTGAGCAATCGTGGACAACATTGTAAATTGTACATTGTTAGTCACTTTGGATAAAAGCATCTGCCATATGAATGTAATCTAACGTAAAGTAACATGAGGGAAGCAGAAAATAATGCATGTTTGAGAGGGTAATGCAGACTTGATGTTTTATACGATATGAAAACATGTTTTACAGGCACTAGAAAAGTCTAAAGTCATTACTTAATAATAGGACATGCTGGTGAAGTTAGCATGTACATTTAAACCTCATAATATTTAGATACTGTTAATTGCTGTGAAGGAAAAGGACATATTATTTATATACTGTTAATTTTTGTGAAGGAAAAGAAGAACTAAACGACGAATTATGATTTGGTATTTTTCCAAGAGTAAATTATTTTTTACTTGTATTGCTGGTTTACTGAGTCCTTTAGCATTGATTTGAAGGGGCTTTCAAATGTGGTGCAACTCAAATAATTTTTGAATCAATATTATGACCAGACACCACTGCGACTAAGTCACCCAATAAGCAGCATATTGTAATTATGAAGGGAAAACAACATGTACAATTGACCATTGCTATTTAATTTGCCATTCTGTTATCTTCTTTTTGTGTCCTTTCAGTCCAGACCCCTTCATTTTAACAGTGGCTTTCAAGCCAGTTTTGCTGTAGTGGAGAACGGCTGCCTACAAGCAGTGGGGGCCCTCAGGGCCTTTTAGGCCTTCAGACAAGACCTAATGGTTTCTGTTTAAAAAATCATGTCTCTAATTTCAGCTCATTTGTTTCAACAGAATAATCGTGACTGTTGTATTTAAACTGCGAGCATCGTAGTATCACTCTTGGTTTAAGTGTGTAAAGTGTCCGTTTGTCATACGTGAACACACAACAGCACACAGTGTGAACACCACAAAATTCCTTCTCTGCATTTAACCCATTCACCAAGTGAAACAGCAGGCAGCCAGGAACTCAAGCACCGTGGGGGGCAGTGTGTGGGGACGGTACCTTGCTTAAGGGTACCTCAGTGGTGCCACTACCAGTCATGGGATTTGAACCCACGACTTTCTGATAGCCTTAACTACTAGGCCACCAGCTTTATTGTTAACAAAAGGGCTACTTGTCCAAACTGGGTTTTGTCTTCTAGTGGTGTGGCAGCTGGTGGCGTAGTGGTTAGGGAGGTGTCCCTGCAATCAGAAGGTTGTGGGTTTGATTCCTAGCACTGCTAGAGTCATCACTTTATTTTATGTAGCCATGTGAGATCTCAGGGGCAGTCCTGAGATTATGGGCTGTGACTTAGAGGGATGGCAACAAGCTGAGGGCCAGTGCAAAATGTGCTTACAATTTGTTGAATTAAACGTTTGATTTACCATAGTCACCACACAAATTGCACACAGCCCCATTCACTAACTATGCACTTATAAGATGTAAGGTATAGTGGAATAAGTCAACGAGCTTAAGAAAAATAGAACTGTTGATAAATGAAGTTACTAAAACCAAAACAAGCATAAATTACCATTGATGTAAAGGTGTTTTTCCACATTTGTCGTTACAACATTATTTATACCACAATTTGATATTTATGGTCTCAACTGAAAGTCTACCTCTAATGGTCATAGTTCACCACCAAAAGTAAAAACTAATCATGATCTACTACACAGTGCCTAAAAGCATTTCTTGGAGCGATGCCACACTCACGCCATCACAATGAATAATTTTTTAAAGACATATTTCTGTAAATTACCCTTTAAAGAACCACCACATAACAGTTTCTACACATTTGTCAGTGAAACCTACATTCATAAACCATTTAGGAACCTTTCTTTTTAGGCCTGCAAGTTGGAAAAGCATTACATGGCTGACAAAGTCTTCTATTCATTCCTTTCCTCCGAGCTCTCTTTCCTCCAAGCTCACATTCACAGATCAGCATCAGATCAGGTCAGCATCAGCGTCAGCATGAGCCAATGACTGTTGAGTTCGGTGTCAATAGTATCGACAGGCCAATCGAGACTTTGACGAGACCAGTCAAGCCAACCTTGAAAGGGACACTGTCTCAGATTTGAGATGAGCAAGATTCAATGAGTGATGTGACTTGACGGGCCGTTTAGAAACTACTGATCTAAAGCACACTAGCTGAAATTTAGCATTACTTGTTTATTTATCCATGCACATTTGATGTTATAATCATAAACGAATGTTTATTAAATAATTCAGTTAATTGTAATTTTAACTAAATTTAATTCTGACACATCTCATTCACTATGTAATGTAGTTCTTAAGCAGTAGTTGCAAAACAGTAGCCAAAGATCATTGAGTAACCGCTGCCAAATAACACCCATGATATGCCATGACAGACTTTAATATGGAGTTGGTCCCCCTTTGCAGCTAGAACTCTTCTAGGAAGGTGTTCCACAAGATTTTGGAGTTTCTGTGCCCATTCATTCTGTAGAGCATTTATGAGGTCAGATACTGAAGTTGGAAGGACTCACAATCTCTGTTCCAGTTCATCCCAAAGGTGTTGGATGGGGTTGAGGTCAGGACTCTGTGTGGGACAGTCAAATTCCTCCACACCAAACTCATCCAACCAGGTTTAATGGAACTTGCTTTGTGTACTGGGACACAGTCATGCTGGAATAGAAAAGGTTCTTCCCCAAACTGTGTCCACAAAGTAATGCATTGTCCAAATGTCTTGGTACACTGATAGATTAAGATTACCCTTCAGTGGAAGTAAGGGGTCACCTGAATTCAGTAATTAAGAGGTGTGTCTCAATACTTTTGTCCATATAGTGTATGTCATATGCTGTTGTTTGCTACGAATACTGTATTTAGCCATCAAACATTTGACATCTCTCACAATGGTCATAGATAAACTAAGTAACTGTTAAATTATAACAGTTCACTGCAGAATGTAACATCTGCCAAGTCAATGTTCAGTGCTTGGACCGACCCCCTAAATCATATTGTGGTGGTGTAGCTAATCAAAACTATGCACTTGGGAAAGACTTTGCCGCCATGCAAATGTTAGCTCTGTTACATGAAAAAAAGTACAACAGATCTAACTGAACAGTGTGACTGCATTTGTGGGCAGAGCCTGGGTTGTACAAGAAACTGCAAGGCTTATCTCAGTGTAAGAATGACTGCTCCTCTCTCCGAGCCTTCTTTCCAAGCTGCTTTCTTTCTCTTTTAGGAAGTTATTTCTCTTCTTTGTGGATTTAGAGGAGTTTTTTTCCCCCTTTCTGCCTCTAGCGAGGTTGCGTAGGCTGTGTGGAGTCCCACTCGCAATTTCCAGCAAGCACCTGAAAGCAAATGGAGTGCTCCTGACATTAGTCACTCTATTGTGCAAATCTAAAATTCATTCCTTCCGCTGCTTTTAAGATTCTCTCTCCTATTGCTTGTGCATTTTTTTAGAGAAAAAGATGAGGAAATAAATAAAGGGGACTATTTTATGTCAGATATTCCCTTGAATGTCCAGAGGTCTCTTTATCCTTAAAAGAAAAAGAAGCAGTTAAAGGGGTCTTACGTCTGAGCTGAACAATATTGTTCGGACAGCTTTTCGAGGGACAGTGCAAAGTGAGGCGCAACTTCAATTCTCAAGGTGAAAACAATCTTTATCGACTGAATAGCACGGAAGCCCCCCACTCCCTGAATTTCTTGTACAGGCGGAGGGTGGCACGGTACAAAAGCTAATCCACCACTGTCTCCTTCTAAGTGACAGACAGGCAATGATTTTTCTAAGCATTCCGAGTCACAAGCTCATGAATAAAATAACTACAAAGTAGTCTCACTCCAACAAACCAGGCAGTGTTTTGCATTGTTATCTCCCAATATCTTGCTCCGCTTCAAGACCTATGACTTGTTTTATTCATTTTTTCCCTCTTTAATGTCACAAAGGAGCTTTCACTGTTTGACTGTACTTCGTCAGACGCCCCTGTAATGCCTTGAGTTAGCAGAGCTAAAACTGAGTCAAAAACTTCCCTCATTACTTCTTTTAGCTGCTTTTATTAGCTCACCACACTTCTTTTTTAGGTGCACGATTTTAATCTTCACCAATATGACTGCAAAGGACTGTCATGAAGTAAAGCTCTGCAGTCTAGAGGAGTTACAACACAAGTGAATTAGTAGTACGTAGCCTTTCTCTAAGTTTAGCTTAGCTAGCTGAAAAAAAAATTCATTTCATGGAAAGAAGAGCTAAACTGCCAGAAATAAAGGCACTGCAGTGATAGGGGGTTAAATTGCAAAGCACTGGGGAAATATTACTGGTGTGCTCTTAGCTTTCCCCAAGTTTAGTTTAGCTAGTTTCCCAAATTTTATGCAAAGCTAATATACTGTCAATATAGAAAGCTGTGCAGCCTTTAAGGAACTTTCTCAATGCAGAGCGGCACGTGGAATATTAGTGGTATGCCTGCAGCTTTTAGCAATTTTCCAACAAGCTGGAATACTCTGAGGTGTAATTCCAAATAAAGTATGGTAAAGAAAGCTAATAAAGCTCCTTATTTAATACAAGCTAATAAAAACCAGCTGTTTGCCACAGTATACAGCTCACAAATCTATGGCACCTTGCTAGCTCTTAGAACCTAGGAAGCTCATCCATAACCGAAGCTGTGTTTAATTGCATTTGTGTTTCACATTAGCACAAATAGGATAGATCTCTGTTATTGATTATCACAAGAATTCCCAATGCAGGCAGTAGGCTGTGTGGCTCAAGACCTGGCTGGATCCCCTGTTAGCTGACTCAGAGGAAACGTGTCTTGCTAACAGGCATAGCGGCCAGTGGCAGGCTGTGGATCCAGAAAAGGACATCCATCCCCTGCCCCTGGGGCCTGTTTTACTGTAAGCTGCTATGTAGACCTAATAGGACTGGCCAGTCTGAACTGATGAAGGGTGAAGTATTTCCTAGGCTAGCGTTTAGCTCCATACACCGATAATGGCTGAAGGAGAGGAGCGATTGTAATATCTTGTGGTCATTGGAAGACAAAAGTCACTTTAGAGAGTAAAAAAAGAAACTGTGAAGTATAAACACTCGAGAAGAAGCGGTTTGTCTTTTGTCTGACTATAGACCAAAGCAACATGTAGTGTAAGTGGGGTCTTATGTACTCCAGAGCAAAAGAAAGAAAGAAAACAATGATTCCCCATATGAAAATACATTTAATATAAGAAAAGACGGCAATGTAATGGGCTTGTTAACTTGCTCACTATCTCAACTCAGCTGGATCTCTAAAGTAGGGTGAAGTCCATTATTATCATAGTTATGAATCACGGTTGGAAACTGATATAAGGTACAATGTAAGGGGTCCAATAACTATGGCACACTGTACAGTTAATTGCTTTCCTGCAACGCTGGTAGTCATGCTGCTGAACACCACCCGACTAAACCATAATTAAGGTCAGCTGTGGCACACAGCCATAGTGCATAGTCCATGATACCAGAGCTTTTTCTTACTTCATTGCACTTAATTCTCAATGATAATTAGAAAATAAACTGAGATGTTCAATCATAAACTCTTCATATGCAGAGTGAACGAGCCTCCCATAAAAACAATGAAAATGACAGCCTTTACAATACTTAGACTGGTCTTCTCTCAATACCAGAAAAGCCAGGAACAATTCACACAACATGGTAACTACTTTGTATTCTATCATTAAAGATAAGCTGAAGGTCAAAGAGTTTATAAGTCTGCAAACTAACAGAAATATTTTGTCTCTGATTATTTGATATTGTATGAAGATTCGTTTTATAGTTGGTTCAACAGACGTATTAGTATTAAAAGTAATGTTGCATGCACAAAGGAGACAGAGGTTTGTCATCTGTGTTGAATAACTGAAAAATCTCTAACTTTGTAGTCATTTTGGCTGTAGGCAGTTTACACAGCATGTGGATTTTCTTGGCATTTTGGGCCTGCTCTCCCACTGGTAGACCCATCAAGTCTACCCACTGTACTGAAAGCCTTAATTTGTTGAAAATCAAATTCAAATAATTTTCTTTAACTGTAGTGGATCAGCCATAAAATGTTTTCAGTCTTTGGTTTGCTGGAGCTACGAGGCTTATACAGTCAATGGTTTATTACTACTAATTAGCATCAAGCAAGTCTGAAGCAACAAACTTCAAAGATGTCGGACGAATGCCTTTGGAGTGAGGGGGAAATTCATTACTTTTTGAAGAGTTCCTTTTATAAACTGTGAGTAAAACCATTGTTTTAGTGTTGCTCTGAAGCTACAAGGCTAATGTAGCTAACAAGTACTGGCTTAAAACCACCGTGCAAACTGACGAGAAGCATGCCTTGCCCGATTGGCTGATTGACTGCATTACATGGCTGTAATGTTTTTTAGATATATGTAGTATTTTTTTTCCATACATTTTTACCAAACAGTGAACATAACTGTGCATGTTTTCTGAACTATTCATTTTTTTTTGGTAATTCTGTGTTGAAGTGAATGGATGATTTTCAGCTCTTTAAGTTGGGAGAGCTGTCAGGGACCCACCGCTGAGACACTAGAGAAGCACAAAACCACACGTTGTTGCTCCACCTCCTCTTGCTGCAGACATCTCTTTCAAAGCCCATAAAAAGTTTCCCTCAGTCTGAGGAAGAAAAAAAAATGGGAAAAGGGCACCTGTTCGTTGTTGTCTTTCTATATCTGTCATGACTGCAATGCAAAGACTGTACCTGGGAGACAGACAGAGAGAGAGGGAGGGGGAGAGAGAGAGAGAAAGAGAAGAGACCAGCTAACTGTTCTTATCATCTCATAACAAAGTGCCAAACTTTATTTTTTTTTCCTACCAAGAACGCCAAAAGAGCTCCTCCACTCAGCAACATTTAGAAGTAATTTCTTTATCGCGTAAAGAGAGAAATATTCATCATCCCGGCCTTTCATTGTTCATTTGTCTTCGCTCGCCCCCTTTAGTTACGGATAGGAGGCGGGGAGTGGAAGGGTGTTATTTCAAGCCGTTGAATTATTTATCGCGCGTTTTTTCGGCACCCTTTCACAGTGGCTGACTCTGTGAGGAGGACACGATGCTCTCTCGCTTTGTTACAGAAGCGAGGGAGACACAGTGAAGAGGAGAGGGAGAGAGAGAGACAACAGAGCAAGGAAAGATAAACAAAATTGACCCTAATGGCAGACTGTGCAGATGACCAGTTTGGATGTTCTTTTTTTCATGAATGTTATTCACCTCTCTGCCTCCTGCTCTCCTTTTTTTTTCTATTGCAAAGTCAAAGACAAATGGTCTGAGGAATAAAAACTCAGGTGTAGGCTGCAGTGTAACTGTGAGGCTAATGCGGCAAACAAGTAATAAAAGCTAAGTCTCAACTAACCTGCACTGTGTAAATGGTTCAAAATCGTCACACACCTTTCATATCAAACCACATCAAATTGTTTCAGCTGATGTACGACAAAAAAAAAAGGCAAAACATTCAGCAAAATTCGGGCTTTGGGATCACTGATAGTATTGATTTCAGCTCTGCAATGTAACATTCGCGCATTTTATCTAATAAAAAAAAAAAACCAGTGTGCAGTGTCAGAAACCACATACTCAGTCTATTTCAGGTTACCCAGCAACTCAACACATGTGAGGCGCTAAGCCATCAATCGACACCGAACAAATTAAGATTAAAATGAATTAAGATTATGTGCATCCGTACTGGGGCCGTAATGAAAAAGTAAGCAGTGATGGAGTGATGACCTTACCATTCCCTATTTCCATCATATTTCATACAGAAAGAGAGTGTATATTTTAGCTCTGATGTCCAAAGGGTCCTGGCAAAAGTCTTTGAGACTCTATGTGTGCATGTGTGTGTGTGTGTGTGTGTGTGTGTGTGTGTGTGTGTTGAATTGATCAACCTGGTAAAATATGGCCGGAACAGAGAACACAGGAGTGGGAGAGGAGTGCATCTCTGAAGTCTGCTGATATTCATATTGAGCCATAAATATTAATGACACAGTAAAGCACAGCCCTCTTTAAACTCGCAGTGTTATTATTGAGCTCCGTCTCCGTAGTGGCGCGCTGTAAATGACACTTTTGTTTACTGTGTGCTTGCGGAGTTTCATTACGGCACTAAATCAATGTTGAACAGGTTGAACATGTTTAGAATAGAGTGTATCAGGGACTGGGCTCTGGTGCTTCGTCATCTACATGGCAGGTCATTTGGTGTACATATTTACGCGTACGTGTATATTATATATATATACAAAGCCTTGTCTAAATACCATATATACTTGTGTTTTATTGCCAGTATCACACTCACGGTAATTCCAGCAGAAAGTTAGAAACTGAAAGAACCCTGTAATAAATTGTATTTAATATCAACAGTACAAGTACAAAATAGACCACACTTTATCATAAGAATAATGAGGAGCAAAGTATTAAAGTCAGGGCTCAGAAATAGAATATAAATCACTCAGAGCGAACTGATCTTTTAAGTTTGTGTTCATCCATTCCGACCTTGATGTAATGTTTCTGACCTGGTTAAAACAATATTGAAAAAATGAGTTCCTTTTACACCAGCTGTGCAGGCAACTAATACCACCAGGGGGTTGGGAAACTATTAGATACAGTTTTTGTTTTTTTTTAATAAGTTGTCCTCCAATCTATAACTATGAATCAGCCTATAATAACTGAACAGAGATTGCTACCATCAATCATAAGTCAAAATGGAATATTACATGTCATTTCATCAATTCATTCATTCGTTCATTCATTAATTAATTCATTCATTCATTCATCTATTTTCTGAGCTGCTTATCTTAACCATAGTAGCAGGGGGTGCTATAGCCTGTCCTGGACTGTCCTAGAAACACCCTGGACAGGTCTCCGGTCCATCACAGAGCAGACACACAAACACATTCTTGCACACACAGTCACACCTAAAGGCAATTTAGCATCTCCAGCTTGTCTGACTTGTCTTTGGACTGTGGGAGGAAACCGGAGCTCCTGGCAGACCCCCATGCAGCCATAGGGAAAACATGCAAACTCGTGTTGTCAGTTGATTTTGCACATTTCCCATGATAGCTGACTAAATGGTTTCCCATACCATGACATAACACGAAGAAAAACGCGTAATTGCACGAAAAGCACAGAGGAAATTCAGAGCTATTGTCATCTTAGTGCCGTGGTCTTCAAACAGGTTCCTGCGAGTCACTTACCTCCATAATATGTTTTAAGACCCCGTGTGTTTTACAATGAGATCCATTAATGACATTTACATGGGTTAAGAAGTGTCAGAATTAGTTTTTTACCAGACCATTTTCCAACTACATCTGTTAGAATGAAAAAGGCTGTTTTTGTTACTGTGCCTTTAAGACTGATATTTTTTAAGTTGGTTTATGTGACATCATATGAGCACTAAATTCAAAATGGGTCGTTTAGTTTTCTCAAAAACATAAATTTGGAAGAGAAGGAAAAATATTCCTGAAACTGCATATGGCTGTGTAGGTTTTTAGTGACATTGTGAATAAAAAAAACTGTCTGTTTTGGCAGCTTAATTTTTCATTTCTATACCAAATTGAATGATGAATGTGTGTTAAATGTTTACATGCTCCAGTGAAGTCTTATTTGAAAAATGCAAAGAAGCTCCATGAAATGGATGCTTTCGATTGTAAATCACTCTGGATAAGAGCATCAGCCAAACACCATAAATGTAAACAAAGCACAAAACTGCCACAAAAATGCCAAATAAATCTCATAAAAATGACACACTGAATGAAATCACACTAGATGTCGATCCAAAAACATTCATCACAATGCTGTCTTCTGTGCTGTCTGAGACAGCTGCCTTCTCTTTCAGATACAGCCGAGGTTTCAATAACACTATAAGGGAAAAACAATATTGATCCATTTCTTATACACATCCATGTTTTCAAGGTTTGTTCAGTGGATATAGAGTTTCTTTTTGTTCTTTCTCACCTTCCATCCTTTCATTCCTTTCTACTGAAGCTAAAAAGCTATCTTCATTAGCACCGTGTTGTATTTGTCAGTTTCCCTCACACACAGACACACACTCACACACACACTCATGTACACACACACTCACACACACACAGATGTAATTATCACTCTTTCTTTACCATGGTGATTGTATTTCCTTTATTTGTCCCCCCTTTTCTTCCCATCAGCTCTCTTGATAGAAGTAATTTACCTGAGCAACTGCTGTGGTGGCCTTATCAAAGCAGATGCTGGCTGAGACTTGACCGTTTCATTATCTTCTCCCACAATTGAGAGCATCTAGCTCTGGGAGCAAGGAGTCACGCCTGCTCCCGGTTCAAAGAGTTGCCGTGAACAACGCGGAACTGTTCGCAAATATAGAACTATTCATGCAAACTGCTGCACATTTGGCCCGAAATCTGCTTTTTAAACGCATCTCCATTTTGATCCTGGCTGAGAACAGCGATCAAAACGAGTCTCTCGAGTTCGCTCCTGCTCCGCCGAAGCTTATTTGGAGGCAAAAAAGGTAACATAAGGTGCCTTGAACCAGCCTTTGAAGTGAGCTTCGACAATGCATGTTCCCAAAAACAGGTTTAGCATGTGCTTTCTCTTTGTGCTTTCTCCAAAGTTTCAGGTACTTTGGAAATGGGCAAAGTTAATATTGTAGGATCTCCCATATGTTGCACTTATCAAACAATCTGCTCTGGTAAAACTTACTCCAACTATTGTTTTTTACACTTTCCCTTTACTCATGGATATAATTGTTTCTCGCTCAATCTACCCTGTCTATATTACCCAAACAATACTTTTCTTGTAGCGTTCACTGGCTGTTGACCACTAGCTAAACAAATTCACTTGTAGCATCTTCACATCAAAGCTTAATACAAACAGCTTTGCTCATTAACCAACAAGAAACAAATCAGCAATCCACATTTGGATGACATCTGCATCACTAATAAAAGACGAATGGAGGTTAATAGAGACCCTCATTAGCATTTTCATCGTTAATTGCCGACTCATTACAATTTTTATCAGTTCTTTTGAAAGCGGCTATCTGGAAACACAAGCAATCTTTCTGGTCTGTGTCACAGTCTGGGGCTTTGAGGCTGAGCACTTACCCTCCAAAAGTGATGGATTCATTTTCAAAGCCAGGAGGTGGATTGGGGTGTAATTATCCAAGGTGCTGGCCTTTGATCTGTGCTTCTCACCTTGTCTGTCTCAAGGTGCCCAATTTAAAGAGCATAATTTAGAAGGGGGGAAAAATAGAGTGACAGACTACCTTTGTTAAAGTAGGGTCTCATTAGAAAAGGATATTCTATGGTTTTATTCAAAAGAGAGACAGCTAGGTGATACAGCATCTGTTTTTCACTCATAAAATAAAACGTATAGGGTCAGAACATAAAACGCGTGCAGTTGATTATGAAGAGCTTTGATTATGACGGTTGTCTGTATTAACAGAGACATCAGCGCTACTGATATATATATATATACTGTTCTTTACATTTAAATCCATATTGCGTGCATGCATTGATTTCAGTGGATTCTGCAGAAAGCAACTGTTTGTCTCCCATATGTTTCACTGACTGGCCCGAAGATGGAACAGGGTCTCAGTCTTATCTACAGATTATTATTTCGTTTGGGCTTCTCTGTTTGAACAGGAGAAGTTGTGGTGGTGTCACTTCTACAAATGAGACCATGACTGCTGACCCCCATAGCCTTAGGTTCTTGAATCCTGACAAGCGCCGTTTGTACGTTTTTTGGCCTGTGCACCCTGATTTCCCAGTCGCCATCGGAACCCATGTCCAATGTTTAAACAATGCCTGGGCCATCATAATGAGGCTTGATGATGCTTAAGAAATGAGCTGGCTGGCTCTATACATGCCTGGTGGATTTCTCTAGCCTTTCGCACAGAGCTGTGACCTTTTTAACTACCGGAATTAATTGGAGCTAGCTAACCTTTTGGATCCTAGCGTCGAGCCCTGTGGTACCCCGATAGACTCATTAACACTATAGCCTTTGGATTGAGACTCCTGCTTGTCGTTTTTTGGGGCAGTGGCTGGTGGCCCACTCAGAAAGGGAATACATTACCAAACTGAACAACCAACTACAGTTTGAACCAGTGCCTGCAGCTCTTTGCTGGACATTTTACGCTTGCAGAAGAGGGCACGGGACGCTCTGGGAATTGAAGGCAAAGCTTCTTCCAAATGCCTCTAGGTTTAAATTATACTTTTTCCTTCATCTAGATACCCTTTCCTCTATACAAATCAAAACCTCCTATTATGAGAGAAGATGAAAAAATGTTCAACAACAAAAAACATTAGTTAATAGTTAACTACCCCA
Organism: Brachyalestes nurse; assembly: GCA_037974405.1. Classification (NCBI taxonomy): domain Eukaryota; kingdom Metazoa; phylum Chordata; class Actinopteri; order Characiformes; family Alestidae; genus Brachyalestes; species Brachyalestes nurse. The sequence goes on along the minus strand of JBBPCY010000082.1, from coordinate 24,148,509 downwards.
ACATAGACCTTTTTTTGCTGAAGTTTTTATCAGAGATCTTAAAGGTATCTATTCATAAACTCGTTCAAATAAAGGTTCATAAGCGGTCTTGGCCAGGATTTACGGTCCTATGTGAAGCTTAACAGGATATCCTTGACATCTGTGATATTGCTTGGAAGACAGTGTGTACAGTGACAATTATGACATAATTACATAAGAGAGTACATACTATTAGACATTTATAGAAATGGAAGTATCTTCACCACCATAATTCTTGAGAATAAAGATCAAAGTTTTCAGATGTTGCCATAGTAATTATACCTGTCTAGATCTGCAACTTGCCACAAATTCACACTAAGCAGCCTCTTTCAACGTCCTAATGCAAGGCAAAAGAGACACCAGCTAAATACATCAGGCAGAGCAAATTGCATTTATGAGAGATGAAGATTATATGGTTGTGCTGGACACATATACAAATGGTTTTCCACCACCATCCATCAGTCCATTACCATATGCAGTGAGTCAGTAGGATCTCAACCTCACGCTGCCGACAACAATACAGGCCCATTGTAATGGTCAGTCAGCTCGCAAGCCACCCTTGTTCTTTTCGTTTTTTTTTTTTTAAAACCCTTTCAAATGGATAGTGTTGGCTTAATAGGTGCCTAGCTCTGTATGTTTTATTTATTTCTTTACTTTTCCTCTGAACCATTGCCATCGTCTGTCCTTATTGATTTATAGCGTCATGGGTGAAAATTGTTCTGCGCAAGCCTCGCCTGCCCTTGTGCTTGCTCCACGAGGCGTGTTTATATGTAAGCTTCCTCTGTTCGTGCCCTACCAGCGCTAAGTTCAACTGTCAGAGCAGAGACGGCTTGCTTATCTCTTACCTCCCTATTCAGAATGCTGGATGGAAAGCGGAGGAGGCTATCTTCTAAGCCACCCAGATTACAAGCATTAAATGCTAATATACTGATATGAAGGTGGGTTAGAATTCAAGGAGAAGGAAAACAAGGTTACTTAAAGGTACAGTCCAGCAAAGAACGTGGACACAGCAAACCCACTAAGAACAGGACATAAGGATAGTTAGCAATAACTTTGTATAATGGTGTGTCCAGCTAGCATTCATTCATTATTAACTCCCGAAAGAAGAAAGTAGTTGTAATTGTTGTGGTATAAACAATGTAATTACGTCATTGCATGTTTGAAGGGTTTCGATCCAAAATGGATTTTTGTGATTTTTCTTTATTTCTGATGATGTATGTGTTTGGGAGAGGGCAGTACACAACGTGTCAGTGATACATTATGATTAATACCACCTTTATTAGAGGAAGAGGAATGTATTTTGTATTATATATCAGCTGTTATTGTTTTCAAACCTATTTTTATTCAAAATTGTGACAAATGGATATACAGCATATTGGAATGAAACTATTCATTTATTCACATTTGTGAGATTGGAG
>JBBPCY010000082.1:24129464-24146973 GCA_037974405.1 Brachyalestes nurse | reverse complement strand
AACAGAGACTAAGACAGGACTGAGCCGATGAGATGGAGAGGGGATGGAGAGGTGATGGGGGGGAGAACGTAAGGTGAAAATAAAGATGTACAGGACATGATGCAAAACTTGCTGGTTATTGATAAGTTATTTCAAAGCTCCCTTAATTTTATAGAATTATTCATATTTGAGTAGATTTACAATCTGACTTCTGTCTACTTTCCCTTTGTTTCAGTGTCAAACAATGACAACAATGTAGCTGAAGCTTTGCCTAATTTGTAAAAGTGCAAGAATAAACACACATCAATAACTGTTCATCAAATTTAAGTCCAATCACATTACTCAAGTCAAATAGCTTCTCTTCTACTCACAAACACAAATGTGGTACTGGTTGAAGGTTTAAAAGTATCACTTCTTACTGACATTCTAGGTGTGACAAAGAATTAAAACCAAATAACAAGATGCTTTTATTACTGGTGATAATTGCAAACTCTAAGCATGAGTAATGTTCAAATATTTCGATAAAGGAATGTCTTTTAAGAAGGAAGGAGCTCACATGACAATGAGGATCCTACAAAACTGAGTGTGTTACTTCACAGAGTGCAGGGAAAGGGCATTGCACCAATTAGATATCAAGCTAAATCAAGCCCTGAATCAATGCCACTGGATTTGAGTAATTACAGAGGGTTTGCATGAGAACTGCACTCCAGGCTTGAAGAAAGTGGGTTGATTAATGTCCGTAGGACACACATTCTTCCCCTGGATGAAGGAAGGACAGCAGTTTTGTAATGACCTCCTTTTCCTGACTATTTTCTAGAGTGTTTTTCATTGCACAATCCAACCCAAACCAACCCAGCTGGGGCCCAGCAGGGGTTCTAGTTCCAGTTCATGTTATACTTGGAAACTGGAACCCCATGTGACTCTGAAACATCCAACTGGGCTAATTAACTATTGCCAGCTAGTTATCTTATTAACTTATTAGCTGAACTCATACCGAGCAAAGCAAGGCTCTCACACAACAATTACACAAACACTCAAATGTAGAATCAAGATCATTTTTGAGATGTGAAAAATAAGAGCAAAAATATTAATTCTATGGAGGTCAGTTAAATGCTAATAACTGCTAAGTTTCTTGCCTTAGCAAATACCATATAATATAATTGTTCTAAAAATACACATCAACATCTCTGTGATGGTAAGGGGCCACGTTACTTTTTGTTGATCTTTTTGGTAAAGAATTTCAGCTAGGGTTACAAAAACATATTTGAATGTGATTTGCTTTTCCTGATTAGGTACCAGAAGCTATGTAACTGGACCACTTGCTAAAGGAAAAAGCACAGTTCCAGTTTTTTTCTGTCAAAAGTTTTGGTGTACTGTGCAGTGGAAAGACACCCCCAAAAAATATTAAGTATCGTGTTTGTTACATTACCAAAAAAGTAGTTTATGGTAATGCCAATTATATATAGAACCATGAGCACTCAACCACCCATATGAATGGTTCTTTGTCAACTTACATGGTTCTTTCCAATTATAGAAACTTGTTCTTTATGGTTCGTCATAGTTTCACTGCTGTGAGTCAAATAACCCTTATGGAGAGCTACACAGAAAGAACCCTTTTTGTAAAAACTGTATGCAGAGGGTAAGCCATATAGCTGTCGATTTCAGTTATGTAGTACATCCCTAAAAATAAAGACTCCTGGTTCACAAAAATGGATCAGTAAAGGAACCACTACTGAAAGCTTCTTTAGGGAACCAAGTGTGGAACCGTTTATTTTTACAAGTGCTTTAATGATCCTATGCTAACCTTTAAATAATGTTTCATCTTTATAAAACAGAATTTCTTTGTCTACAAATCTGAGAAAAAAAGGCAGACTACCTGCGAGCAGAAAGAATGGATCCCTTCCTCATCCGAAATGAACTTTTTACCACTGATTTAACGTATGCATAATGCATGATAGCAATGCTTGCTTGTGATTAATGTAACTGGATTACTGAATACAAAAGAAAATGTAGTTAAGCATACATAATGCATTTCACTTTTGTTTTTCAGTGAAACCCATATTCTATTCTTTTATTCATTATAGGACATACTTGTAGACTTTAATTGTTATATCTTGTGGGTTCAAAACTGGGACAGAAGAGGTTTTACAGCTTCTGTGCAGTTCCAGTGTGAGATAAACACCAACCTACACACCTTTATGCACGATGCAAACGATGGCTAGGTGACAACCCACTTTTAAAAGCTTGTGACATAGACAGGGTGAATTATAGGTTTGATGCCTCACGATGAATCTTGAGCACAGCATGAATATCACCAGATGAGTCTGAAATGTCCTGTACAATTTCATATTCATAACCCTCTGCTGTAGCATTTTGATATATTACATGTGTAGTAATTTATTCTTTTCTAGATGGCTTTTAAAAGAGCTCAGCACTTTAACAGACTGCCTTTGACACTAATACTAATGCTCTACTCTAAATTACCTGATACTTTAAAGCAAGGTTTTATAGGGATACTTCCTCCTGTCAGCATTGCTAATGCGAAATGAACATAATAAGAAGAATATTACACTTCTCATATATATTCTTTGTCCATTTGCCACTAAATTTGTCTTGAGGGCCCAAAAGATTTGACCTTTGAAAGTTTCAGTTATCACTGTCAATAGCAAAAGCTTGATGTAATTCAGTATGAATTATTTTTCAGGAGCAAAAACCTCTAAACCAAAACACTTATGACCAAGATGTCCACATAAGCTGCGAGTAGCAGAGCTCCATTTTTGATGGACCCCACATTCTTAATGTTTTGCGTTGCATCAGATTACTGTTCCATCTTATTTAAGCCACTTATCTTTCATCGAAACATGGTTAAATTGCCAGAAACAAATATCAACAGAAACTAATCATGAGGTAGAGAAGAGTAAGCTTTATACTAATGTTTATAGGGACATTAGTGTTTCAGTTTCAGTTTGTGTTTTTATACGGTGTGAGCTGCTGATATCGCATATACATGTGCTATTGTGTAGCTATTTCTCTTAAGCCGTTAGCTGATAACTCTGATGTATAAGTGGACAGCTTCAAGTTTGTTGTGTTGGGTCACTTAATGTGGTTCAACGTATCTTCTCCAATCTGCCACTAGACAGGAAACATTTTTCCTTGATGAAGGTAAATAAAATGTATTTTTGTGTTATCATTGTTTTAAAATGGAATGAACAGTGGTATGATTGAAATATTACACATAGTGGTAAAACACTTGCCTGTGAACCCGATGACCACAAAGTTGTAGGTTTGAACCCTCACTTTCTACCATTGTGTCCCTGAGCAAGACATTTAACTCTCAGTTGCTCCAAGAGGACTGTCCCTGTAACTAATGATTGTAAGTTTCTCTGGATAAGAGCATCAGACAAATGCCCCCTTTACTCTTTAAAGGGGTGCTATTCTACTGCCATAGCATCTCAGCACCAATATGTCAAGATGTAACACTCCTACAAGTGTATTATTGCATAAGTATCATGCAAACAAAAGGCAACATGCATGCTCTAAGCTACTGTTACATAAGGCAAAATAAATGTAATTATGTATCTACATACTTATATTCAAACAGTACTACAAACCAAAAACAATATCTCAACTTCAGAGTTAGTAAACAAGACTATTGGAATAGGATGGTTCCAGTCTCCTTTATTATTGTTCTTTTTGCTGACTTGACTCACCACGTCAACTCAGCATGTCTTATGTTTAATGACTGCCATGGTGAAAATGGTAAGATAATATGCAGTTGCCAGGTTGTCAACTTTCTGACCATTAGTAATTCTAAAAGTGGGTCCATCATGTGGACCTGTGATTTCAACCCAGATCTGCGGCTTTTTTACAGGCCCACTTTGCATGCGCCAACATTTAAATGTGTTAAAATAAAAAAAAAATTCCTTATCTATATGCAAATGAGGGGGGATCAGCTTCAATAAATGTTCTGTGAGATGTCTCCAAACATGCCAGTTTTTTCATTCGTCAAGCCAGCAGACTGGACCACCATGAAATGTAGCATTCTGCCTTTTACAAGCTTGCAACCCAGCCATTAGGCAGCGTACAAAGAAATAATGGGAAAAAAGGTCATTACTCTGCTTTAAGGCCTTGTTTAGCTATTAGACATTGTTTTCCTAAATAAAAAATGTGCTAAAATGTTTTTTTAGAGAACCTTTGCCTTAGAAAACCCTTGGATTTCCAAAAGAACCTCAACGGATGATTTTTTAAAGAACCGTTTTTGTAAACGTGTGTGTGTGAAGAGAACCTTCACGGGGTGTAACAGTTCTCTACTAATTACATACTTTTCATAGATCCCTTCACCTCAGCCAGAATCATTTATTCATTTATTATCTGAGCCACTTGAATTAGCCAGAGCCTGTCCCAAGGCTTATAAAGGTGAAGCAACTCCCTGGACAGGTTGCCAGTTGCAGGGCATATATACAGACAAACACATACATGCACACAGTCATACCTAGGGGCAATTTAACATCTCCAATTCACCTGATGTGCAAGTCTTTGGCAACTCACACATCCACAGGGAGTTCATACTCCACATAGAATAGACCCTGGCCTCCCTGACTGATATATGAACCCAACTGAACTTGCTGTACTTTCCGTTAGGCAAGAACACCAACCAATGTGTCTCCTTGTGGCTTTCCATAGAATATAAGACGCAATATTACTATACATTACACACAAATAAAAGTGCTAGAATAGGTTCTTTCTAAAGTTTAAAGAAAATGATAAGATCTTAAAAATTGTATTTGTAAGCTAAAATGATGTAAATACTTTTCCTCATTGGAATAGATTACTATTCTTAGATATATAATATGATGATCATTTTATAAGATAAGTGTTGTTGGTGTGTTGTAAGATAAAGTGCGGCATGCATTAAAATAAAAGTGTCTCAAAGTACATTCCAGTGTTGCTAAGCAAAACAACTACTAAAACAAAATATTTCATCCTAGTGAGAATGTTCCAACAATCATGCATTATATATTTTGTTAATTTTAACAGAAATTAGTTTTTTTTTTTGTTTTACAATGCACAAATTAAAATATGTTCTTTTATTATTCTTGGGAATCTTAGCATATATGACAATTGTCTGTATAATATAAAACAAACTACTCTTTCAGAATTTGAAGTATTTAAATGTGACAAGAAGGTGAGGACTCGCACACTTTTATGAGATATTAGTGAGAAATATGCCGCAGCTTTCATTTCATTTACCTTCTACTTTATCATACTGGCTACACTGCAACAGTGCTGCGATTTTCAGTTTCATCATTTCATTGACCAATAGCTCTGAATGCATCATGTGCCACTAAACTGAGCTCAGCAAACTGCTTCAAATGCCTCTTTCATTGATTTTCCCTGGTTGAAGGCCTCTAGAGCTGCCTTATATCCACATAAGAAGTCTCTGCAGAAAACAAAATATTTAAGCATGTTTTCCAAAAAACTCTCTTGGAAGTTTGTGCAAGAGTAAAAATTACCCACCACCCTTAACTACAGAAATGACTAAAGAACCTTTTTAAAAACAACACTAACCTGATTCGACAGCAACAGAAATTTAGTCTGATTCAACTTTACAGCTAAGTAACAAACCTGTCCTGAGGTGGAGATCCAAAAAATACTAAAATGTGCAGGATAGTGCTCAGTCCAGGACAAGGACTGACAACCACTTCAGAAGATACCTAAAGCTAGATTATCACAACGCAGTTCATTTATCTATTCACTTATACTAATTAACCAGTTGCCTTTATAAAGGAACAGTACATTTTCACATGCAATCAATCAGCCAAAGTTTATATGGAGTCTAAACAACTGCTTTTTTGGATGAGAACAGGACCTGTGAGGCCAAGACTGCTAACAAACACTAGAACTCGATAGTCACCCAAATAATTTCAAGTTCAAGACTAGTCAGGTTCACAGACTAGTCAGTGAAGCTGAATTTAAAACAACAGATCCAAACTTACCAACCACTTCAGGACCTAATGAAGAATCAGTTTTGCTGCCATAAATACACAGCAGTCTGATCCAAGATCAGTCTCTCTCTGCCATCCTTTATAATGCACAGTAGGTTATACTGTGTCTAGACTGTGAGACCTTAATTTAGCTCTGAATGTGTTTTACAAAAACAATTGAAATACTTCACAGACTAATTGTTTTATGTTGTTCCAAACTAAAAAAATAATCTTTAAAATATGGACCTACTGCTTCTCTGATGTGGAGACATCCAAATGGTCGCCTTCTTGCTATAGTTGCAGTCCTCTTCCAGTGAGGTCTGACAAGGTGGACTCATTGGCAAACCAGTTTCAGTGTCTAAGACTTTCTGCTGGTCACTTGTGACCTTAGATGAGATAAGTACATGTATACAGGGGGTCCTCGGGTAGTGAAATACTCAACATACGATGTTTAGAGTTTACAATGCTCACTCTCATAAAACCTTTAAAAATTGAGATGTGAGTGTTTCGTGTACGCCGTTAGCGTCGTAGTTACAGACTATGTGGGCAAACTGGTCTGGTTGCGTGCTAGACTGGAAGAATACATCGCTATCATAGGAACAAAACTGTCATAACTTTATGATGCTCAGGTATCATTTAGGTCATGCAAGAGTAAAAATTACCCACCACCGTTCACTACAGAAATGACTCAGGTATGATTTAGGTCATGCTGAAAAGCTGGTCTTATCAGAATTTCTTAGCATTGTGTTTTTTATGATTGAATTACTGTTGTGACTCTACTATTAATAAAATTACTATTATTAGTTTAGCATTATTAGGGAGATTTTTGGCTGTCTAGCAAGAGTGAACATAGCCCTCTCTCTAGAATAAGGGTTCAGAACACTTTGTCTTGGGTAAGTGCCTGTTCAGAAAAAAAGGTAGTTGAAGAATAATTAATCTTAGAGTTAAACGTTACCCCAGTATATTTAAGAAGTAGAAGTAGGCGAACTAGATTGACTTATAAGTACTTGTACTTTTAGCTTTTCTGAACAGGTTCACATAGCTGGCCAGCTATCATCTCAGCTTAGCAAGAGACATCAACTATCGCAGCAAAGCTTACTTTGGTGTGCTGAACTGGGGCACATGTTTAAACATATCATGGGATACAGGCTATTTTCACAATAAACTTTTTATAATCAAACAACTGACAAATTTTATAATCAAACAATTGAACTGTTTACTACTAGAGCCTTGACGTCTGCTAACTATCAGTAGGCAATACTCTCATGTTTGACCTTTGAATAAAACCAAAAAAAAAAAACATTTTTTGTGGTGTGTATGACGTTGTTTGGGCATAGCAAAAGCATAGGCCTGCAAAAAGTATATAATTATGATATAATTATTATATCATTTTTGCTATCAGCTATCTCTGTGACATGGATTCTCAATAACTGGCTCACTATTTCCTTTTAATGGCTAGACGTATCTCTCTCTCTTTGTCTTGGTTAAGTTATCTGTAACTGAGAAGCAGCCCACTCATTATTGTTGGTCCATGTCACTGCTCCTGAAATGTCAGGCACAATACCCAGCACTCGAACATCTCCGAGAATATTGATTAAGTTTCTATTAGTGCTCAAAGACATTTTTCAACATTAAAGATAATGAAATCGTATTACTTCAACTGTGAGCAAACACAGCTCTGACTTCCGCAAGTAGGGTCTGTTCTGGTTTCAACACCTCTGTGCATATTCATTCATGTGTCTTCTATTGAATTGAACTTGTGAAGACAAAGTAATTATAAGGAAAGATAACCTATAAGGTATTTTAATGGAATTAAATGTGATATGACTATTAGTGGCTCCATAATGAAATTCTGTCACTTTACTTAATGGTTACAAAGACACTACATAGCTATACACTAGAAATGGCTATGAGCCGTTATAACATCCCAGATAAGTGGTTCATAAGTGGTTAAAAGTATTTATGGCATGGTTCAGTGTTTATATATAATCAGGTTTGTTAGTCATAATGCATAATGACAATTTATAATGTGTAATAAACATGTTATAACTTGTTATGCAAAAAAAAAATATATATATAGCCAGGTTTATCATGCTTTATTAATGCATTATAATGTGTTATGTGTCTATATATTCTTAAAGACATGGCACTCACAGTCTTTTCACATTCACATTCTCCTTTTCAAACATGAATCTTCTATGGCATATGTCATGGTGTGCTCTTGAGGCAGGAAAGAAAAACGCAGTTGCAGGAGTTGATCTCAGTACTTTTAATCCAAAGGCAGGAAAGCAGACAAAGGAGACTGCAGCACTGGCTCGTAGTAACAAAAATACAGTTCAGATAACCAAACCACATATACAGCCCAAGTAATGAGTAGACAGCATCTATTAATCAACAAGGAAGACGTGATGTCTAGTCATCAGGTGACGATCCTTGAATGAGGTGAACACGAGCGGGAAACAAGGGACAGGTGAAATCGAGGTCATGGAAGAAACCAAAAGCAGAGGTAAGAACAGGTCAGAAGTGGAGATGCAGCTTTGACAAAGATACATCGAGGCCATTCCCCGAGTACCACAACCCAGCAACCAGGATGGGGCAGTGCAGGCCGATTCAGTCAAGCCCAGTGGAATGTACTGTTGAGATCCTTGCTTAGGATATCTTGAGCTGGGACCCAGCTCAACTTCCAGCGCCTCCAGGATTCCTCCTTTCCTCTGTTGAGGATTCCTCAAACTACTGGAATGACTTGGGATAAGATAGGGAAGAGACCGACATAACGGGGGATAGTTTAGAACATGGTGGCTTTAGACAGAGCTTTAGATCACCAGGTTGCAATTGGGGCGCCTCGCTCCTGTGCAGATCAGTTTGTTCCTGAAAAACGACAAATTGCTCAGCTGATAGAGGTATGTGCTCCTCTCCAGACCCAGTCTGCTGTGTGAAACCATATGTTCATCCTGGAAACTGAAGTGGGTGTGAGGTCTCACGGATGCAGTGGGGATTGACAGCTAAGCACATACTCAAACGGTGTTAGAACAGTCGCAGAGTGGAACAAGGAACTCTGCCTTTACCAGAAACTCTGCTTCGTCATGCTGCTGTTCATGGCAATAGGCCTGGAGCTTTGTGTGAAAAGCTTTCTACACCCGGAACACAAATGGGGGGCCAGGGTCTGACAGGACGTTCTCCAGGATGCCAGAAAGATGGAACATGTGCTGGAACAGAGCCTCTGCAAGAAGAGAGGGCAGAAAGAAGAGATTTGAAGGGGATAAACTGACAACCCTCCAAAATCTCATCCACCACCACTACCAGAACTGTTGTGTCGCCTTCAGACACTGGCAGATCTGTGGCAAATTCATCCATGTGCCCACGGACTGTTAGGTATTTGCAGAGACATGAGTTTATTAAATAGGAACAAATTAAATAGGTTTTTGGTAGAGGACCAAACAGTGAAAGAATGTACAGCATTACCAACATCATGGGAGCGTGCAGGAGAGTGCCAATATTTGTGCTGAATGATCTCTATAGCTCAGGAAATGTTTGGGTGTCCCATGGCAGGTGTAGTATGTGCCCATTCTGTCACACAGCCATGGAGGCCATGGGGCAATGGGTGAGTCCCTGCTTCCTGCCCTAAAATCCTCATTAAGGCTCCATGTTTCCAAGGCTACCAACACGGCTGCGTGCAGAATGAGCTTGGGCTCCATGTGAAAGGCCACTGAGGGATACATTTGTTTTTCCATTTTTTGAACCAGGAGGACATGCTATTTTAAAGTTGAAATGTGTAAAAAAACAATGACCATCGGGCTTGTTGTGAGTTTAGGCACTTTGTTCTGGTGGTTGGTGAGTTTTAGGATGGGATGCCGGGCCCCTTCCAGACAAAGACGCTTTGATAGTGAGCAGCTTGTGGTTCCCAACGTCATAACATCACTTTAATAAATAAAGGGGCCAGGAAAAGCTCTGCGACATGCTCTAGCACTTCTCATTTACATTCACTCAAGGCAACGAAAACGGTTCTTCTGTGGCATCACTCAAAGAACTGTGCTCTTACAAAGGTTCATAGATGGTTCTCAAATATGCTGGGATAATGTTAAGTTCTAAATAAAACCTTTCATTGACATAGAGGTTCTTCACTCTGCCACATCTTGTTTACCAAAAAAAATATGCTTCTTTAAAGAATCATCAATTAAAAAAAGGTACTTTAAGAAACCAAAAGTGGTTCTACTGTGGGATTGCTACAAAGAATTCGTTTTAGCAACTTTTCATTTAAGAGATTAAAATATCCATCCATTTGTACCTATAACAGTCTTTCAACCACTAATTAAAGCATTTTAGAACATGCTGCTGATGAGTCAAAATGCACAGTGGGTTGAAGCATATCCTCCGAGAGAAATATAGCAAACCACAAAGAACTTGCAAGAGATGTTTTCTATTATTCAACAGCACGGGAAGAAAAAAAAAGGCATTGTGGTGTTCAGTGAGTGAAAAGACTGTTTTAACATTACATTAATGTCTTCTGTATTCATTTCAACACCATCTTCCCTGGCTAATCTTCAGCTTTCCAAGCTACGATAAAATAAAATATGTTGCTTATACCTTAGAGTACTTCAACTACTAATTAAAGCAGATGGACCAAAATGTATAGGGTGAAAATTGCCCGGGGCAAAGATGTCCTACATCTAAGAAGTGAAGAACTAGCGAGTGATTTTGTATTGTGCAAGAAAAAAAAGCCATTATGGTGTTCATGGAGAACAAGTGGAAGTGAAAGAGACTATTTGTCCATTGTTATCACTTTCTTACCTTCCTTATTGTTTTGGAGGATTTTTTGTTTTGTTTTGTTTTTGTTTTTTTCCCAAAACTACACATTCCCTCCAAATAGAGCTCATTACAGCAGCCCTGGGGGCAAACCTTCCCGTGATCCCCCACAAAAAACAAGAACCAAAGCGGCACATATTGAATTATGACGCCATATCAAATCGCACAGCGCCGGAAAGAGCAAATTGGAGTTCATTTGGAGTGTGGCTGGAGACGGCCGGAGGAAAAGGAAAGCCTCGCTGTGGCCTCACGCGACTGAGCTAAGAGTTTTATTAACAGTATTGAAGACCACTCCGAAGTTAATGGGCAGACAACGGGACATTTGCATTTAAATTAGAGCGAGTCCTAAAAATCCTATCGAACCGGAGATGTGGAGTGGAGGAAGAGGACCAGAAAGGGATGAAGTCCTTGGAGGACGGATGGAAATGGAGGATGAAGAGGAGGAGAAGGAGGAGGGGTTGGGGGGGGTGCACTTTAAAAAGCAAGAAATGAAAGACTTCCAGTCATGTTTTATCAGTAGGCATCAGGTATACTCAAGAAATAGTGCAGATCCAGCCTGACTGTGTAGAGAATATACCCCTTCCTTTTCAGTACACACACACACACACACACACACACAGGAGTATACTTTAGCACAATGGTGTATCTGAATTATAAAAAGGACACTAAAAGTACTTTTCATTTCTTATATTTTATGACAAAACACCTTAAAATTTGAATTCCATGTTAGTGTGCTTTGAAGAAATGGATCTCTTCTGAAAAATCTGAAAAAAATAGTTAGTTGTTATTTTAAATTAAGCTTATTATTTTAAAAGCAGTGTTGTACACAAATGTGTTAAATGAACGGCGTTCATTGAACACGTTCCTATTTTTCGTGAATGCTGAACTGAACGAATCAGTTTACAAATTCTAAACGGGGACATGAGTGACGTTCACTCTCACGAGACTGTACCAGCTCACGTTTTATGTTTTGCTGATTACAGGCTAGCACAGTCGGACACCTCTGCAGAAGGTGTTTGTTTAAACATTTGAGTAGATTTAGATGGGAAAACCACAAGTTTTGTTTACTTTTAGTTATGTTCTTTTCTGAGCACTTTAAAAGATATTGTCTGAATGTTGTGTTTTAGGCAGACACGGTTGTTTACGTTTTGGGCTAATATTGTCTGAATAAAATTACCATAAACAGTAAACCTGCACCTCGTATTTTTACTTTCAGCATAACATGATGCTTGCTTAAGTGGTAAGATCTATTCTCAACCTCAAAATTGTTTTTTTAATGTAACTTATGTCTGTGATTGTTCGGTGGTATGACAGATGGAAGGAGAAGATTGAATGAGGTTCAGCTAGAAGGACGTTGAATTGAAAATGTAAAAAAAAGCCAAAAAAATTAACAAACGAACGTGATATAAAAAAAATCCTAAAAAACTAATGAACAAATGTGAACTAGTTCATTTTTGAGCTGTGAACTTAGTTCAACATGTTTAAAAAATAACCATGAATGTGGACGAGTTCATTTTTATTTGAAAGAACTAAACTTTGAACTAGTTCTTTTTCAGTGTGAACTGGCACAACACTGTTTAAAAGTATACTTTAGGTCATATATTATGAGTTGTTTTTAGCGTACTATATGGAAGTGCAATGCATTTCTTTACATACCAGTTTTATACAACAATATACAAAATATACCAAATGGAATTCATCTTTAAAATGTGACCTGGTCTGCCGTAATGAGTCGGAAGTTGCAGCTAAGCTAGCTGGCATCCGTTACACTCGTCACCCTAAATCTCACTCCCATTCGTGTCACGATGAGCTCGCCGTGTAGCTAACCTGGAACCCGCGACGCGGCAGCATCACGGTCCAGCGCGCTATTGAGTGAGCTAGAAACCCATGATGCCAGTTTCCCCTTACTAACACATCTGTTAGGCTTTTGGGATGGAGGTTCTACTCGCACAGCAAAGCTAGCTGCCATCTGTCACACACACATAAACACACACACACACACATGCACTGACATTAATATATTTATATATTAATATATTTTCCTAAATGCCTGTAGTAAAATTTTGTTGTTGAATACTGGGTGCATCTCTTTGGATGCTATGGATTGTTAAAGATATCAACAAAAAACTGACGAAAATGTGATTTTCTCCTTTTTGGAAAATGGTGCTGCGATACCATAATTCAAATGATTGTAACTTGACAACCATTTAAGATATAGCTTTGACCAAGATATCAATTCAAAGCTTATTTTCCCATCTTCCCCAATGGTACCAAAACCTCAATTTTGAATTTTGGGTCACTGTGACTCATTTTGCCAGATCTGGTCACAAACATTCAGGTAATTAAACAGAATTGGGAAGATGGTGTCTGTAGAGGCTACCATTATTGTTCAGAGTTGGTGGGTTGCAACATGACGTGTATGAGGCTAACAATAAATAGGAGAGCTTAAAACATTTGGGACAACATTACGATTATGCAAAAATTAGAACAGTATTCTGGAGGTATTGGCATGCTGGGAAAGTCCTGTATGATAAGATCTCTTATAGGAATTCAACCCCAGTTGTGCAACTAGAAAAAAAGAGATTTCTTTTGTAGTTGAGACTAGCCAAATGTTCCTCTAATGTGAAATGTTAATGTTGCATGAATCAAGTTTTGATTTCTATTTTATGTTTTCACATTTCCACTGAAATTCTGTATTTATGTAAGTAAATTATAAATGGTGCTAAATCAAAGACTATAATGCTATTTGCAAGCCTAAAGAAACTTTTATTGGTTATTTATTGGCTTCTGCAATCACACTACTGTTCTTCTTAAGTTTTATTTGATTTGATTTTTTTATTGCTGGAATTTGGTGTCTTTTCTCCGCCTACATTTTTTGAAATATTGGCATGTTTCCAACGTCAGAACGTTGATTTTTGTCGTCGAGTCACCTCTGTAATGTGTGGGGACAGAGAGTGGACAGTTGAATCGCATTAACATGTGTGTTGGAGAGAGAGAGTTGCTGCCAGAAAACAGCAAAACAATGAACAACATTTCAGTCTTATGGAGCACTCTTAAACAGACTCAAACAGATTTCAAGACACTAAAACTAAGGTCACTTATATAAACAAATGTGTGTTACTGATTAAAAATAATCAGCCTGTGAACGCAGCCACGTGTGCTTTTCCCACCTGTTTTCGAGCAAATGCGCTTCACTCCACCCATTTTCAGCCGCCCTTTACCATAAATGGCTTGGTAAGAGGCAGCAAGTTAACCCCCACCTTGGTGGTTCAGCAGTAAAATGCCAGACAGTGAAAGATGAGAATCACAACCGCCTGTTTGGTGGTCTCCAAACACCATACTATCACATATTACTATTACTATTACTAGCATTTTACCATTAATCCTTTCTTTTAAGTAGAAGCTAAATGCCTCCATAGCATTAAATCATTTTTATATGCTTTAATGTCATCTAGTCCCTGCAAAGAGCTAAATACATGGCCACACATACACATAAACATTTCCATACACACCTTGTGCCTTGCTCTCCACTACCCCACCCCACCCTCATTTTTCTATCCAAAATAGAGCACTCAAAAGGCGACACTGGAGCCTCGCTTGCACCCCTCCAGGCTTGTGGCCCTATCTAATTCACTCGCGGCTACAATCATTCAGATCTGCCACTCGCAAGCTGCAGTCGCATCAAAGCCTCAGACGGCACCGCTGCTTATCTCTGCGGCTCCTTCAGAAACTTCCAGAGAGAGACAGAGAGACAGAGAGGGGCAGAAAGAGAGTGGGGGGGGTGGGGGAGAGAGAGAGAGAGAGAATCGCTTTGACCCAACTTTATCACGTTCCCACTGGCCCCTCTCTCTGTGCACTGGCTATCTGCCACCCTTCTTTGAGTCCAATAGCAATTTCTGACAGAAAAAAGGCCCTCAAGAGTCTGTCAGCATTAAAGGGCAAACTGTGAAGGATGAATGATACGCATATATGAGCCAAATATATGCACCACAGAAGTGTCCATTTCCATACATTGCTTTGGCTCAAATGTATGCTAACGTAGCTACGTACATGCAGATTTAGCATGATGCTTTTTTTTTACCTATAGCCAAAGCTTCTTGATTTATTTGAACAAGCAACGATAAAAAGAATTCAGAGCCAAATGTGAACCTCGCATAACCCAGACGAGAATCTTTTATGATTCGAAGATTTCTCCAGTGTTGCAATTACTCCACCTCTGCTTGCAAGCTACCACAAGTGACGTGCTATAACTCATTCTAATTCATTCTCTTCCACTGTCCCTCACACACACACATACACACACACACACACACAAACTTTATATCTCACACACACACACACACACACAAACACACACATACACACACATACACACACACACGAACACACACGGACACACACACACACACACACACACACACACACACCTCTTTATCATACATACACTGCCAGTTAAGAAAGAACTGCTCGCATCATAACACATATAATAAATAATATACATAATATATATATAATCGTAACTTCAAAGGAGAAAAAAGTGATTTCCTATGTAAGTTTATGTAAAAATGTTTTTACTTCATGTCATTTTAAACCTTATTTTGTCAATTCATTATACATATACATATATATATATATATATGTATTTTTTTACATTACATTACCATCTGCTCTATATGAACACTCATATGATCCAACAGCAAGGATCCAAAACTGCATGAAATAAAATTCCATAACAGGTTTGGTCCTTAAAAGTTTCAGTTATGAAGTTTTTGTTACAACATTGATATCTACATAACTATTTACATGTAATACTAAAATTATAATACTAATAATAACAGCAGCAACAACAATGAACCATTTTGATGTTGATTTGGTCATATGTTTTCCATCATTATCCTGTTGAAAGACCCATTTTTTAGTTTTCTGGCAGAGGCCACCAGACTTTTATTTAAAATGTCCTGGTATTTCAAATAGTTCATGCTGCCATGCATTCTAACAAGGTTCCCAGGGCCAGTGGAAGAGAAACAGGCTCATAGCATCACAGATCATCCACCATGCTTAACAATAGGTATGAGGTGCTTTTCTGCCCATGCATGCTTTGTTTTACGCCAATTGGAGTCAATCTTAGTCTCGTCTGACCAAAGCACACGGTTCCAGTTAAAGTACCAGTAGCGTTTCGCAAACTCCACACGTTTCCATTTGTTACTGTAGGACAGAAAAGGATTTATCCTGGCACGCCTTCCAAACAACCTGTTAGCTTGTAGATAGTGTCTAATAGAGACTTGGTGACCCCCAGATGCCACTCTTTGCTGCAGTTCTGTAACCTTCTGTAGTTCGGTGAATTTTTTACCTCCCCTACCCTCCTCACTGTGCGTGGTGGCAAGATAAACTTGGGTCCTCATCCAGCCTTGTTTGTCACCGTTCCAGTTGTTTTAAACTTTTTAATTATTGCTATTTTCTTGTAGCCAAGATCAACACACATCTGCCTTACTTGATTGGCATGTTCCCTTTTTGAAGAGTGGCTGAGAGAAATGGGCCTCTGTGTCACGCCCTATTTATAACCTAGAAACATAGGAAGTCACGGACAGTATCAATTACAAAAATTCTTCAGTTAGATTTATTTTGCAGGAATTGTTAGGGGTGGCAACAATTGTGGCACTGGTAATTTTGTTAAAAATATCAAAATAAAGAAATAAATAAATGTCCTTGAGTTCAAGTGTGAGAATCTAGCAGTTCAATAAAAAATGAATTTAATTTAAGGCTTTTTACACATCTTTATAATATACATATTTTAAAATAATAAATAAGAACATGTTTTTTAGGCATGATCTACATGTGTCTGTATGTGAATTAACTGTAATCTCAGTCGCAACAAAAAAAAATTAATCATTAGCCTATGGCTACATTTACATTACCACACTGAAGTGGGGGGAAAAAGATTTTTAGCTCAACGTGACACAGGTCAGGTCATTTTAAGAATTTGGGTCTTTCACTTGAGGTCCTAGATCGGATATGTGTTCGTTTGTGGCCGAGTGACCTTCCTGAGAATGATCAGACCAGAATTCATGCGTTTTTTCTCATTGTGCATGCACCAATTATGTAGACCATGTAGCTTTTGTAAAAAGCACTTTATAGGTGCAGGTTAGCCCTGTTTTTCTCTGGTTTTTGGACATTTTGTACAGAAAATGTACAATCACACAAATACAGCCCCGCTGGAAAAAATCCCATAGGTCCTTTCTACTTGTGTGTACAGCAAAATTAATCACTTGACTGAAAGCTGTGAGCAAACAAACAGCATGAGAAATCCTCATATTTCTGTAGCACTCAGGATCATCATCCATTAGGGTAATTGACTGACACACACCACAAACACACAAACACACACACACACACACGTAGAATGCTGAATGGATACACATGTACCCTCATCAGTCAGAGCTTAGGGAACCGAAATTCTCTATTTGCATTGATCTCTTGCACACACACACACACACACACACACACACACACACACACACACACACACACACACACACACGAGGCAGTAAAGCACTCCCTAGCAATTTAAAGTGCTCTCTAAAAACTGAGTGAAAATTTGAGACTCAAACAAATGCAGAGCAACAGGGACTAGAGGGAGAGAGGGAAGGTGAAAGAACAGATAGTATTAATAGTTTTATTTATTAAGTTTTTAATTTTACAGGAATTAAAAAGATTGAGAGTAAGAGAGAGAGAGAAAGAAAGAA
>JBBPCY010000082.1:24111295-24128722 GCA_037974405.1 Brachyalestes nurse | reverse complement strand
GGGAGAGAGAGAGAGAGAGAGAGAGAGAAAGAGAGAGAGAGAGGGAGAGAGAGAGAGGGAGAGAGAGAGAGAGAGAGAGAGAGAAAGAGGGTATTCTTCAGGTTTTAAATGAAGAGCCGTGGGGGCAGGTAGTAGAGATTAATGACATGCCCATGTAGAGGTAATAGGTACTGCTGGGAAAGAATAAACTCTAGATCTATCGATGTAAAATTATTCTGATAAAAATGACAGTCCAAGATTTCAGTCCAGCGAAAGTACGTCATTAGAAAATGATAAAGAAGAGCACTGCAATGTTTTTATTCACTGCTCACCAGCAGGACGGGCTGCAGGCCTGCTCAAGTGTTTAACTTCAAATCCCATCCAATATCCATCTGAGAAGAGATGCTAATGAGCAAGAAATTCCTACAGGTCTTAATAGTGACCATGTGCATTACAGCCAGTATAGTAATACCTGGGATTTGACTCTCAGTGCTGTTGGATTAAATAATAGGTTTTTTATATTTGAAGGTCATTTAATGTGAATGACAAACTTTCCTACACTCCCTTTTAATACTATTATCAACATGCCCTCACCAGCTTGACCACTCACAAGGCGAGGGGAGAAGGGAGCGATGAGAAGCAAATTTTTCAAAAGACTAGTGAGCTAAACAGCTAGCTGATCACACTCTGTAATGCAAAGAAGTGACACACATAAATGTGGAAAATAATTGCTTTGCCTACTGCTAATTGCTTAACCTGCTTCATCATGGCCTGTTAGACTGCTGCAAATTGAATGGCACTGTTTTGAAATATTATTGTTATTGTTCTCTTTTTTGTCAGAAGTGCCTTTTCCACTATTTTGTCAACACCTCATCTCTCCAAAGGGTCATCAACAAACCTCACTTTAATGCACTAATGGAACAGACCTTAAGGTGAAGGACAAAGTCCAAGTTGGAAAGAGTATCAGAATGGGAGGGATATTTTTTCAATGCTGAATTGTTCCTAGGCGTGACAGTGTGAGTGAGTATGGTTGTCTGTGTGTCTGCCCTGTGATGGACTGGCAGCCCGTCTAGGGTGCTTCTCTTCCTTTTGCCCATCGACCGCTGAGAGAGGACCCAGCACCACCCTCCGAACCTGGTTAAGTATGAGTGGTTCAGATAATGGATGGATTGGTGGATATTGTTTCTTTTGTTTTTAGGACATGTTACCTCACATTTAAGCTATAATAAGTCTACTGATGTAGCGCAAATGCACTGTCTGGTCCCTTTCAAACCTAACAGCCATGTGAAGTATCTGATATTTTGTGGCACATACATGGTAGCATGCAGGGGCGTCGGAATCATTTTAAATGTGAGGGGGGGGGGGTGCATCTGTCTCCGTATGGGGGCGGGGTTTTGGGCGTGCGGGGCGGGGTTTGGGTGGGTGGGCTAATGGGTTGCTGCGTGAAAAGTCTTGGTCCTTTTTGGGGGCAGGGGTATTTGGAAACTGCTGTTGAATCTTGAATCTTGAATAATGAAGCTTTCGCGAAAGAAACCATTCCATCGATAGGAGAAAACACACACCACTGGAAATCCGCTCCAGGTTTGCCTCCAACTCATCGCATGCAAGTGGAGTGAATCGTCAGTGCGCAGACAGGCTGCTCGAAACGTTCCAGTGGTGTTTGTATGCTATTGATTAAGTGGAATGGATTCTTTCTCGAAAGATTTAACATTCAACAGCACTGGGTGAACTAATATTTTATGTTAAGTGTTGGGGGGTCCAAACGAATAATTATGAAATGTGAAGGGGACATGTCCCCTTCAGATTGAATGGCAGTGACGCCCATGGAAGCATGGATATACAACAATTTTAGCCTGTTGGGAAGTGTGCAGTGTACCCATGGCGTCCAACAGGTGGCAATGCTAGCAGAAATGCGCAATGCAAGCATTCCAATAAAATGGGGAGGAGTTTGCTCTTGGTGGGGCGGAGCCTACCCTGAAGGTTATAAAAGAAGACCACCGCCTCCTACCTAGTTCTCTATCTCACCCTCTAAAGTTTAGCTTAGATATGTGATCAATGTTGCAACAAAACATGAACAAAGTCAAGCTTGCAATCATCCTTTGTGAAAGTGGAGATAAGTCCTTCATTTGAAACTGCAGAGAACTTCATCATTACACCTCGGCGAACAACATAAATTCCCCAGAAATAACTGAAGGAAATCTGCACTCTAAACTTCCAAAGAAACTTTTTGAGGACGAAGGACTGGCACGAATGTCTACTATCTAGCATACCACGTCTTACCTTCAGATCACAAATGCTTCTTTGAACATGTTTTCATGTCCATGTCTTTAAACTGTAGTTAAACTCAGATTTATATGCAGATTTGTATGCAATTTAATCTTTTTTACTAATATCATCTGAAAGTCTCAGCACTTCTGAGAATTATTAAAACTCCAATATTTGGGAAGCTAAACACCATTAGTTTATGATAAGGCTGAATTATACTCAGCATAACACACACATTTCAAACTCAGCTTTTGCCTTTGATCTGGTAAAGACCAGATCAAACACAGTGTAATATGGAGTGTAGTTCACTGCAGTGCCATGTTATCGTGGCATTGCACTAAAACTGAGAACAAAGAATATCATTCCATTCCATTCCATTCTATTTTGTATTCCTTCTCTGAGTGCCATCTTTACCATACAAACTCGTACCATTTTTCTCTCCCTGCTCCACACATAACAAGAATGAAAACTACTCCTCTCTCCTCTGCACACATCTAAACACATTTGCTCCCTCTCTTTCTCTCTCATTCATGTGGACAAACACACACACAAGCATGCTCAGCGCATGCCCAGTCACTCATTCACTTACTCAATCCCTTTTCACTTAAAATATAACAGTAAATATACTAATGTTGTATTTAATTTTACAAGTTGTCTTGATTTCATTCTAATACAGGTTGATGGTAAAATCTGTATATATAAAAAGTATCTGTATATAAAAAAATCTCTCTCTTTCAGAACTCAAATTGTTAATATCAACCTTTTTTAGTTGACAGTTAAAGACTGTAACATTTGTGATTAGATTTTACTAATGAGACTAATTTATTGAATTAATGAGAGCAGACCCCATTGCAGGCATGCAGATGCAAACCCACAAGCTTTCATTTATACCAAACATTGCTTGTTATCTTCTGAGGAAGAAAGAAAAAAGAGCTATTTTAATGGCCACTTCTGCAGACATAGTGGACCAGACCAGCAATGCTGCTCTACCATCATTAAAATGGCTTCATGCCACACTGATCACTTGCAGTCTCTCAGACTATGCTGAGATTCTGGACCTGAGCTAGATTGGGTAAAAAAAAGGTAAATCCTAGTCCAGTGCCTTCAATCCGACTGTTCTTGTGGAAAACACTTAAAACAAAACCTATAAGCAAAGCTGATCAAAGTGGTGCAGAGAGAAGAAAGAGAAAGTTGGAGAGAGCAACAGGGATGAGAAGCCTCAGACGATTGCTTGACACCAGTGCAAGTGAAAGATGCCATTTCCATGTGCGAGGGGCTGTCATGCTCTCCTCCGACTGTCCGACGCCATCTCAGACTGATGCGTCATGGGCATAAGGTTAAAACGTGGCTGAGCGAAACCATTATGAGGAAAAAAAGAGTGGGTGTCAAAATCTTCCAGAACCTTCCTTTCCACACCTTCACCCCTTTCATACTGCAGCGGGTCGCTTGTTTGTTTTGTATGCTAATGGCTGCCGAGCTTGCTGTCACACAGCGCAGGGCCATTTTCACCTTTGCCATTTCCTCAGGTAAACTGTGCATTTACAAGGTATTATCAGAAAAAAGAGAAAAACAGGTGGCAGGCCCCCTGCGTTCTCTCCCCCCACCCCCGCTCCGTCTCCAAAAGCCTTCAGATAAGCGTAGACGAAAGCAGGGAATGGCTGGTGTTAGCAGAAGCGTCTGTTCTGTTTGGAGGTTCGTGCTCATACAGGAAAGCCACAATGGAGGCGAGCACTACAAAAGCAACTTCTACTTTTGTTTCTTAGGTAAAAGTTTGAAGTTAAAGTAGGCAGTCTCCGCAGTGGGAGACGTGCAAGCTCGACAGAAAAGGCAGGAAGCAAGCAGGAAAATTGCCTGACTGAGGAATCATAAACATAACTCGGGAGAACTGAGGGGCAAAACTGTGGCCCACCGTATTATCATACTGCAAGGTAAGTTATTCGTCACATGGTGATTAAAGAGTGTTCGTTCACATAAAAGCTTACTCCACAAGCTACACGCACGCCTCACAGAAGGACAATCCAGCTCATGTGAGGCCTTTGGCCAGTGATGCAATGTGTGTGTGATGCTAATTCGCTAATTCTCTCAGTGGAACGGAGTTTCCAGCACTGAATCTATTCATTGATTGTGTTTCTTCATAAGATGGGGCCTTTCGGGAGCTAGTTTTACAGGCCCGCCTGCTGTTATCTTGCTTGTTAGTGAACAAGTGTGTGTGTGTGTGTGTGTGTGTATATGTGTGAAAGAAGCCAGTAGCAGGTGCCATCACTGATGTTGCCTCCTCCACACACACACAGCTTTTTCTCTTGATCACTGTCCAAGGGCACATCCTTCCTTTTCACTCCTCTATACCCTTCCTTCTCTTTTTGTTTCTTTACATTCCAGGATCATTTCCGAAGTCAATGTAATTGGAGTGATCAGAGTGGGGTTTTTTTTTTCCTCGTTAATGCAGACGCTTTTAATGAAGTGGATATTCCAGCGTCGCCAGGTACGGCTGGAGAGCCAGACTCGCAAAAGAGCTCTTTAAAATAGCTTCTAATGCAAATTACATGAATCTACATGCATATTTAAGCAAGATGTAATACATATACGCACTCAGCGAATGTGACATGACACGTAATCTCATGCATGTGAAATGTGTGGAGTGGGCAAAAACCAAGTATTTTTGCATGTCAATGTTGGGTTTTTTTTGAGTGGCATTAATCATTTTTAGTGTTGCACACACACACACACACATACACACAAACACACTGTTGACTGCAGAATCAGAGAACAAAAATGCTACTGTGTGAGCTTGCTAGCTAACCTGCCTGCTTCAGCAGCTTCCATGTTAAACACAGTGACTAAATCATTTAAACATTACAGTCCTACAGACTTCCGTGGTCAGTTCCTCCACACACGTGAGGCCAGTCAAAGATAACTAAAAAGATGGTTAGAAACTTAGAATTGTTAGAACTGTCTTAAAGGTAAGAAAAGCATTTTTTAAAAGGAACAGTTTTATAAATCTGAAGAGAAGAGAATGATATTTAAACAAATTTTATTTCTTTACACACCCTTGTGAATCCGGCCCCCCATCTTCCCTACAGCAGTCAGTGAGGGAAGATCTGTACAACAAA
Organism: Brachyalestes nurse; assembly: GCA_037974405.1. Classification (NCBI taxonomy): domain Eukaryota; kingdom Metazoa; phylum Chordata; class Actinopteri; order Characiformes; family Alestidae; genus Brachyalestes; species Brachyalestes nurse. The sequence continues at coordinate 24,123,368 of JBBPCY010000082.1, read as the reverse complement.
GGTCAATTGTACCCCAGAGACATCAAAAAGGGAAGATCCAGCTTTTACTGCTCCAAACCCAAGCTATCAAAGCCAGCGACAGAGAGGGTGTGTGAGCTATGTGAGAGGGAAAGAGAGAGAGAGAGAGAGAGAGAGATGAGAGATGTCTATGTCTGTCTACAGTGTTCTCTTCTGTTCTTTGGATCAATGCCTCTGCAAAGTATGTGCAACTCCTGAACAAGCAAATCAGGATGGCCAGCTATATCACAGTGCTGACCCAGGACTAGCTGAACGCAATCATAGAGACGCAAACAGTGGCAGAACTGGAGAACCTCTTGAACCGTTCTGCCCAGCCTGTCAACGACAGTGAAAGTTAGCGCACTGAAGACCTCGTTGTCTTCATTGTCTTCTTCAATGATAATAGTTTGAGCCTTTGTGGCTAATTCATGTGTGACTATACAGACTATAAAATACCGAAAAACAATTATTTGTTTTAGGTATTTCTAATGTTTTCGTGTAATAAAATTTGGAAAAAGCCGTGGCTCGTTTATTAAAAAGAAAGTGTGGGCGTGTAGTGTGTGTATGTATGTGTGTGTGTGTGTGTGTATATATATATATATATATATATATATATATATGAATACAATATAGATATGTTTATATTCATTTTCAAATGGACTCAAAAGTAACAAAGAAATTTGAATATAGTATTTCTTGATTACAGATTACACATTTAAAAGGTAATCAGTAATCTTTCTACTCATACCCTGTAGGAATTAGCTCTCTTGCTATTGCAAGAATTCATGGAAATTCAGTCATTCCTCGCGGTGTTTGTCAGAGGCCGCAATTTAATTCAATCACTGCATTATTTCTGCACTAAACATGTAAAGTGAGATGCTTTCAAAAGTAAGCTTCGGTGGTGTGTGTCGACAAGCCACAGGCTGTTTGTAAAACCACATACTACTGTGCTAAGAATCCCATTAAGAATGTGCTACTAATGGTGAACTATTTTTGCATACTGTTAAGGAGGGCAGTGTGTGATTTTGGGCACATTCACAGCCTCAGTCTAACTAAGGTAAACAGACTATAGTTATAGTGCTTTGGTCACTTCTACTCTGATTGCTTATGAGCATGTCTGAATGCACTTTTGTGTTTTTTGCAAGTGGGTGCCTGCTTTTTGTGATGTGAGTGAGCCTTTCAGAGCAATATAGAGATGATGGATTGAAATAATATATATATATATATATATAGGGTGGTCCTTATTTTATCCTCCCACCATGTTATTTTAATCTATCAGAAAAGTTAACAATACGGGTGCAAGATTTTCAGAATTACTCAATATTTAAGGTATGCTCAAAGCAATCAAAGTTTCCTGTATAACACACGACTGTCATAGACACTGTACAGCTGTAATATGAGGATATACTGGCTTCAACTGAAAAATCTATTACACACAGACCATTTAATCAGAAAATCAATTGTTTTACTTTTAAATTATACAATATACTTTAATGCAAAATTCACAGTAAACAATGTACATTCACCCCGCTGACAGGATTGCTACATTGTTTCACGTCTTAAACTCGCCTGCTGTCTGACCGCCAGGCAAACACTTGTGGTGTCCCATGCCTCTGATTTGAACTGTCAACTCTGGAGTGTTTTAAATTAACATATTATTATTACATAACATTATATATTTCAACATAGTGAATACAGTTAATAGTTACCTCATATGGTGTCTTCGTACCTTCGTAAGATGTTAATACTACGCAAGACCTTTAACAATATTTAGCAGACAGAATAACACAGTAAACACCAAAAATCAAAATGGCCTCACTCCTCAGCAATGAATATTTAGCAATGGCAAAAACTAGAAAACAAAGCTAGATTAACCTAAATAAAAACGTAGTAACTTCAACTTTACTGAAGAAAAACATGCATTATAACATTTGCCCCCGCCCCTCCCCCCGAACCACGACCGAGACAGAGAAAATACTTTTGGTGTGTACCCCTGCATATAAGCCTAATAGCTTGCATTTTGTCATTTAATATTGCAGACTCCAAATACTGCAACAGAGTGCTTAGATTTTTGTAATTTGTACAAAGAATTCAACTTGCATTTCATTTGAGCATAACCCAAATACACAGCAATCTTGGAAAAAATGTTTCATGTTTTTATCATTGGAGCATCACTTTTTTATTGGTGTGAAACAAAAAAATAAGGTTGCTCTCCTAATTTCAACCCCTCAATAGCGTTACAGCTGTATACGGCTCTGGTCAAAAACGTGAAATAGGGCCACACCCAACCGCGGTGAAACAGAGAATTTCAGTGAAACATGTTTCATGGCGTCCCCATTGATTTCAATGTAAATCTTCTGAGACCCCCGCAGCTCATGGATTTTTGTGGTTTCAATGGACTCGAATGGTAAATAAGTCCCACCCGTGAAACAAGTGACTCCCTACTGTGATAGGGTAGTTCTCCGCTTCAAAATGACTGATATAACACTGTGGCCAATCACCGCCTTTGTTTACACTTCGTTCTATTTTCTGTACTGAGCACTGACCTTGAGTGTGAGACTGAAGCTTTATACATAAAGCACATAACATATTTTTTACTAGTATTTATTGATAATATTTATTTCTATTTTATATTTTATTATTCGTCTACGAGTGCATTGAAGTAAGGGCATTAGCTTGTTAGATTGACCGTTTGCTAGCGATCCCCACCATCACCCAGCCAAGCTGGGCACTGGAAGTCCCATAGCCACTTGCTAACTCCTGTGCAAGATGGATCCAGTCACCAATTTTTTGGGAGATGAAAGGATTAACATCGCTGATCACATTTTACAGGACTCTTTCCAGTCCTTTTTATATGAGGAAAAATTATGTGTAAAGGCAGGGGGGAGACCAAGCCCTCCTGTTAAAATCACCCAAATTGTGAGTCATGCCGGCAAGGTAAGGAGAAACTTTACTTCTTCTATGTATGACAAGGTAAACTGGGAGTTGGCTCAGGAATCGGCTTTATTGCTGGCCTTGTGTAATGTTCAGCACAGCTACTGTAGGTGATGGTTGTTCGAAGTTTGCCTATATGGATCCTGGGTAAAGCATTTGTTACTGCTACATGCCAATTGTGCTTTTCTCTTGCATTTTGTATCCTGTTGTGTAATTGTAGATAAGGGCTTGGTTGTTGACTGTGAGGGAGTACCTTTACAGATCCTGGATACAGCATTGGCTCGTGATGTTGTGTTGCTTGTATAGGCTTGTTTTGTAATATTAGGGTTTTATGTGCATGTTCTTGTGATCTGTGTAAGAATGTGTAAGATTTCATGTTTAAGAAAAATATGCAAGCATACAAAAAAAGCAAACCAAAAAAATTAACCCTAACCCTAACCCTAACCCTAACCCTAAAATGAACAAAAAACACTACAAAAACATAAAATCCTAATATCCCCTGTCTTGTCCTGTCTTACTAACATCCCGCTCATGACCTGTACCTTGACATGGTGAGTGGGCTTTGGACTAAACAGGTTTTGCGTAAGTGTGTGTTTGTTTGCTTATGTGTGTGTGCGTGCAATATTAAAATGTAGTCAGTGTAATCCTGTGTCTCATACATATAACTTCAATGCCAATATTGGCACTGCAGCCTAATGATGCAATGTAGCCCAGGGTGCACAGCAAAGTACTGAGTTTGTTTTGCGGCGTGCGCCAGGGATGAAGGGTGGTTTGTTTCACCAAAAATACTGACCAGAAGCCGCCACTGATATATATATATACATATAATGAATTCAAAAGTAGTATATTGCACACTTTTATTTTTAAAGTGCAGTAACACAGTTACACAGTTAGGCCTCGTTCACACGGACGTTTGAGTTTTGGATAAATGAACGCGCTTTGAACGCCATAGGCGTTTTTGTAGCGTTTTGTATCTGCGCTTGATTGGCGTTACAGTGGCGTTCATCTGATGCTGGTTAACTCCAGCCTGTAGCCTGATGTGTAGTTACATGTATTCACCTGTGGGGGCAGTAATGATTCTCTCCAGATTCTTTACATGTTGGGATTTGTAGTTTTACATGTTCCTTCAAAACTTGATTTGTCGCGGTTCTCAGAACAATTGAATCGTGGGACATATTCAGTCTTCCAGAACGCCACCCGAACGCCATGTTAACGCAGTGCCGGCATTTTCTTTGCGTTTGTCAGGATTTTGGCAGAATTTGACACCAAGAAGACGTTGCATGCATCGTTTTTTGACGCCACCCGAACGCGCAGCTGACCGAGCGCCGTCTTCCAAGAAGATGCAATGTCTTCTTGGAAGTGAACGCTGTGATTCACTCCAACGAGCAGAAAAACGGTCGGTGCTCAGTCCGCGCTCACCTGGCGCCACAAACGCCAGAAAAATGCTTGATTCAGACGCCCATGTGAACGAGGCCTTACAGTTCAAATATTTCTGGTATATCTCAACTTAAACATTAATATAAAACCAAAGCTGTTTGCAACTGCAGGGCATTCACGCTTTATCTAGTTTGTTATAGAACAAGAAGTTCCCCTCAGATTCCAGAGCATGGGGGCAGAACCATTATAGCAGCTGCAAAGTGGGACCCACACCATATGGAAGTCTATGTATCTGAATGCAGTGTCATAAAAGTCCCTGTTGCTTTAATGGTAAAGTGTCCCGTTACTTTTGTTTATATAGTGTATATATATTTATACACATATACATACACTTTTCCCCTCCTGGACAACAGCCAAGATGTATAGAGTTGCTGTGCACTCCCACGACCACAAAAAAGCACCGAACTTTCAAAATGATATTAATACAAAAAAAATGCATTAACACGCAATACAATAATTGTTGCCATTAAGTAAATAATGCGTTAAAAATAATGTGTTAACTTGCCCAGCCCTAATATATATATATTGTTGTAGCTAGTTGTCATGACATAAAAAAGACATTTTTATATTCATTTTATACACACACGTGTGTGTGTGTGTCTTTGTGTGTAAAATATTTATATATGTGTGTGTGTGTCAGTTAACAAATTTCTTATTTCCTTTTGGATGGAACCAACAAGGCTTCAAGACTCATAACCTTCACAGGTCTCTACACTGCAGTGCACTTGAAAGTACATCTTCCGTTGCCATTACAAAGCTGATTTATGAGTGTGATGGCTACGATGACTGTTATGCTTAATGCACAGAGCCATAATAAATGGATACGTATGTGAAATATGCAATAGCTCTTTGTGTCCTGAGGGTCGTTTGATTTTCTTGACTTTAATCTGGAATGAAAAAGGGTGAAATAGTAAACACGTCTGAAGCCTGTACTCTGTGTGGAAGCCAATAGCTGCTTCATGATATCTTTAAAACCGTGTTCCGTTAACATTATAAGAAGTATTTGAGCAAGAAAATGATTTTAGCAGCATTCACTTCTGTGCCACAGATTATCAGATTAAGATCTATCTTTTGTAAAATTTTACAATTTAAACATTTGTAAAAGTGACATTAGTGCTAGCACAATAACTTACCTCATAGTCACGGTAGTTGTAGTAGATGGATGACATAGTCATAACAGTTGCTAAAACTCGGTAATATAACTGACCATTAATTACTCCTGCTGGTCCTGACACTGGCAAGAAAACAAAGGTTGTAGCCCTACGAGGATCATGTGACGCTGGTCATGTTAAATCTGACCAGAGCATTCCTACTGAGAGTTTTTTCAATAGGTGTGTGTGTAATTTTTTTAAATTTAATAATAAAATAATACATTTGTGCGACATATGCTTACATGTAATAATAAAGCAGACAAAAGAGACCAAATATATATAGTAGCTAGGTGGTTATAGTAGGTGGTTTTAATGTAGTGGCTAATGATTCACAAAATTAAATATAAGAAAAATATTAAAGTAAAAAACGTACCTAGTCAGTGGCCGGTAGAGGTCACTGTTTCAGTTTAGTTTGGGGAGTCTAAGTTTGACACTGGGTGTGGCCTCATCCCTGCGTCTCAGCTGCCAGGGATGAGGCAAGTATTTGTTTCAGGTTGTTTGAGTTTTGATTATGTGTATATATAGTTCCTGTGTTTAGTTTGTCCTTTGTCCCTTCTCCATCACACCTACCCGTACCTTGTCTGAGTTCTTAGAAATCCTGATCATTGTTTTGAGTTCTGTGTTTTCGGCCATCATGCCAGGTTTTGTTTTGGAGTTTAATAAAAGAGAAAAACCATGTCTGAAGTCTGCATCTGTGCCTCAAGCCTGAGCTTGCCAAGCCTAAACGTGACATAATCCAATCAAGTCATGTAGGTGTTCGTCACTTTAACCCCCGGAACTGTATACAGTGAATCGAAAAACCATTCCTCCAGGACCACAAAAAACTACAAATCAACACAAGACAACCCAGGACCTAAGCAGAACAGGTCTACACTGAGCGCAAACAACACAATATAACAAGACAGGATGGCACACTGTGCAGCTAACAAAAAACAGATGCTGAACCAAAAGAGAGTGAATATAGCTCTGTGTTACATTCTGAGGTAGGGAATCACAATAGTATTAAATAGTGAAAATACTGGCAAAAATAACTGCAACTGGATATATAAAATGTAGCAGTATACAAATAAAGGGAATGCTAGGGTGTGAGTATGTTTGCTGGGGGGATGGCAGTTCTTGTTTACAGGGGAAAAGCATATGTGTGTGTGTTTAAGTGAAAGGGCAGCCCCGGAGTGTGTTTCAAGGTTGACTTGGCCTCTAAATTCCCCAAATCTCACTCTGATCGGACGTGTGGGACAAACTGGTCCAGAAAAAATGCACTTCTTACACGTTTCTAGTTCAGAATGCGTTCTATTTAAACAACACAGCCCAGGTGACAAGAGTAGCTGACTTCGTTTGCTTACAGCCAGCAACAACAAAAAATGAAAAAGAAAGAAGACGTGCCATCTGTTAACAAAGGCTTACTGTATGACCCACTTCCCCTTCCATTCAAAATGCAGTATCCTCTGCCTGTGTCTCTACATCAAACATGCACTCTCATCGCTCCCCGTGAAGAAGCTCCAAGCATCTGAAGCCATCAGCTGACGGTTACCGCAACCCCTGTGCACCAACAATTTGCAAGCCCAATTTAACTATGCTTTCCCTGTGCTGCTACACTGAGGCTAAACATAGCCAAACGACTCCAGCCTCACTGACAAGCAGCTGCAAACGGAACCGGTTTGAAGTTGAGCAAAGCAAACTAGGCAGGCCACCAAAAAGCTTGGAGTCAGCAACTAATTGCACTGGATTCGGCCTGCTACGCAAAAAGCAGCTGAAGCAATTACACAATGGAAGCAGACTTGGAGGTAACAGAGCTTGTTTCGTAAGTAATAAGCACACCGATTTCTAAAGTAATAAGGAAGGAGATGTTTTGTAAAAAAAAAAAAAAAAAATGTGTTTTATATTCCAAAGCGGACCCTCGCCGTCTGGCGCCTAGGAGAGCAGTTCAGAAAAACTCAGAAACAGCGAGAATAAAAAAAAACAAGGTGGAGGGGAAATAGAAAGTGAAAATATAGAGCAACTCTCAGGGGAGGAGTAGGATCATTATTTGCCGAGCGCGCGAGCAAACTAAAAACGGCATTGAGGAAATATAGCGAGAGTTTTGTGGGAGAAAAAGAGCGACGGCGCTTCGCTTCACCTCCGTAACGGGTCTAAACAAGGTTATAGGAGCAATCCTTCATGAAATGGTACTAACAACCAATATGCAGCAGGATGTAATAGGATAAGCCAGAAGGCCTTGGCTTAGAAAGGGGTGCAGAATGCCCACGGCAACGCGCCTCTAAACAATGGACCTTAGCAGGTTTCAGTCAAAGGGTATATCAATAATGTGAGCTTTTTACCAATTTGAAACAAACAGTACTTGCTTTATACAGATATACTGAGGTAACATAAAATTCATTTGCGCAGTGAAAACTGAAAACTGGTGCGCATTTGTCGTACCACAGACGCCAATTCTTGCTTGCGTACCAGTTATGTCAATCCCTGTCTATGTACTTGAATGCAATGTTATTAAAGTCCCTGTTACTGTAACGGTCAAGTGTCCCAGTACTTTTGTCCATATAGTTTATCTATCTATCTTTAGTGAACTAGGTAAATAGCTGGCATTATGGGCACTACTAGTACTTTCTGGAAAAAGCTGTCTTGGCTATCTTTTTGCAGCAATCCTCTCATCATGGTGGGACATGGAGGCTCATGATGAAGCGGTCTCCAGCTCCCCCCTCTTTCTTACAGTCCACAGCACAGGCAGCTCTGAAACAAAAACAGGGCTTGATTTAGGAGTGCTGGTAGCTGCTTTAATACAGAGACCAGGCCTCAATCCAGCTGATTTACGGCAAGGCCGTGTCCGGACTGTAAATGCAGCTAAAACATTAAGACAGTAACAGGACTAAGAGGGACAGAGGGCAATAGTGTTCAAGGCTCATCGGTGCAGTGGGTATTTAAAACCTTTATAAGGGTGCCTTTAAAAGTCAAATTTAATCCTTCAATGAATTCAATTAAATCTTCAGTTAATCTTAGGCAGTCTATATCCTGACTAGAGAGTACACTAAGGTGTGATAATGGTGTGAAAGATCAAACTCAAGTGTATAAATGATATCCAAACTCAAATTTGTCCAAACCATTCATGTGCTACCATACCCTTCTGCACATGTGCAATTTCACAGTTTTGGGATTTGGTGCCACGTGCATGAATCTGTGCTACCCTGCACTGGGGACACTGGCAGCTGTATAAACTTCAAGGGAGCATTTTTCCACCGGGTAGCATGACTCGAGAGACTCTGTCGGTTTGCGCTACGGTAGCTTTTTTCGACAAGGCAGCATAAATCATCAGAACACCCGTGCTTGTGTGTACATTGCCTTAAACTGCACCTTACAGACGGACTTAGCTTTATCATTGTTCTTGCTGAAGCATTTTTGATTTTCCCCCTCAGCCTATTAGGTCATATTTTTGATCACTGTGACATCACTGAACATCAACAGTGCGGAAACAGTTATTAAATAAAAGTGACGTTGAAAGTCTGTAATGTTGATTATTCATTAAAATTCATTTAATTTTCTGAATACTTTTACAGCAAAGATGTGTGCGATTAATTTAGAAGAATTATTCAGAGAGGTTGTAATGAATTAGATTTTTTAAATATATATTAGCGATGCACCGAAATGATTTGTTTTGGCCGAAACCGAAAAGCGAAAATGAGGAAACACTTGGCCAAAAACTGAAATGGAAACACCGAAAGAAATGATTATACCAACTTTTTGTAAAGTCAAGCATTGCAATTGCATAAGTTAATATTCATGGTTAAAAGAATAAAAAAAATAAATTAGCATTCAAATAATGCACAATATAAAAGAAAATTTGAAATAAAATATTTTACTTGTCCCCCCTCATGAATAGCCTAAAAGCAAGATAGCTGAAATATTATACAATATCTTCTCACATAAAACTAGTGAATTCAAGAGCATTTTAATATTCTGAAGGAAATGCATGAACAAAGTGCATTCAGAACAAGTGCTTTAAAAACTGTTGAAAGATAACAACATTCTCTGTAGGCCTATAACAAAATAGTGTATTAAAACAAAGACTAGCATAGCCAGTGCGGGACTGGCCATCGGGCATATGGGGCTAATGCCATGTGGGCCGATGGTAAATTTGGGCCAGCGCAGAATCCCGTCAGCATCCCCCCCTAAAGAACGATGAGTGGGGCCCCGGCTGCGTGGAATCCGTCATCAGAAGCACCCCCCTCCCAGCGGAACGACATCGAGAGCGGCCCCGGGCCCAGAATCTCGTCAGCGCCCCCCCTTCCCCTCCACGCTTTACAAATGGCTTTCCGCGTGTCTTTCTTAGATATATCGAAATGCGCCCACACGGCAGACGTGTTGACTCTAATCCAATCTGGCGTGTGCAGGTTGCGGTTGTTGATTGCGTCATCACTGTTTCGGTCGCGTAAAAAAAAAAAAAAAATTGGTGGCCAAATATTTAGTGCATCCCTAATATATATATATATACACACACACAAACACACACACTCACACTGTTCTTTATTATTCAAACTGGAGTGGGTAATAATAATTTGGAGATCTATCATCGCATATATTTTAAGCATATTCATATTCATAATATTCATAACAGTGATATTTCTTCCAAGATGGAATACTGAAATATTGATTTTGACTCACTTGTTTACAGCAACACTGTAGTTCAGGTTTATAATCTTTTGAAATCTTTCCATAATGATCCTCTTCTGGCACATATTAAAGTTAAGGCCCGAAAGACAAAAAAAATAAAGCTGTTCTTTGTTTTTCATAATAACTAAATAGATTGAAATGGTTTGTCGCAAAAGATGCTTTGTCAAAAACATGTGGGGGCACTCATGAAAGATGACTCATTTCATCTTATCATCAGATGAAATATGGAGACAGACACACGCACACGCAGACACACAACACACACACACACTCACTCACTCTCTCTCTCTCTCTCTCACACACACAATCAATATGTACTGTATGCCTTCGGGGGAAGGAGCAACATTTATCATTATGGGTGAAAATTTGAAGAAATGCTATTTATTTCTGACGATGGGAATGGGGTTTGAGGCTGAGAAAGAGAGAGAGAGAGGGAGGGTGATAGACAGAAAGAGAGAGAGAGAGAGAGAGAGAGAGGAACCATCAGAGAGAACTGCCACAATCAGCACACTCAGCTAAACCCAGATTCTCTTATTAGACTACCTTATCTTACTGTTAGTACAGAATACACCTTTGCCCAGAGAGGAGAGAGAGAGAAAGAAAGAGAGAAAGTCTCTACCCCCTCTGCGGGGGTGAGGGTGTTACACTAGAAGAGGGACCATTTCTGTGAGGATTTGATTGCATTAAGCCACAAGAGTATTAGTGAGCTCAGATGCTGAAGTTTCTTGATTAGTTCTGGATCACAAACGCCATTCCAGCTTATCCTAAAGGTACAGGATGGAGCTTCAGCACTCCAGAGGCTGCAGCTTCACTGCGCCACAAGTCACTGCTGGGAGGCTTTATACCCTTTTAGCTGACACTTGAGTTTGGGCAGTGTGAATTCAGGCTCCACAGCATCCCAAATTCTCCACACTGGTAACTTTCAAGGAGAAGGAAATCTCTGAGCTGCAAGGTAAGTTAATGCAATGTACATGTTAGCTCATTCATCAGTAATGTTCACACAATGTGAAGCGCAAAAGAAAAGAAATATTAAGGAATTTACAAAAGCCCTTTCCTACTTGTGAAATGTAAAAATTAGGCTTTTTGCCTACAAGAATAACCGTTGATTTTCTAAGTGAAAATAAGTACATGTCCTCTAAAGAATACACTTCAACACACTCCAGTGCACAGTTACTGAACTTAACACATTGTGGAAAAATGTGGACTGTGCAAGAAAAAGCACAATTGATGCTTATTTTTTCCCAATATGTTAAACTCGAAATTGTGCTCGACAATTATAATACATTTCCCACATTTAGGATGTGTACTTACTTTACGGCTCACGGAAGCACATCCCTGCTCTGATATCACACATCGCTCCTAACGCTGCATTCCCTAATCTAATCTAATTACAGCACTTTGGCATGGCATGTAATTTAATCCGTTCTGTCAGCGCATCCCTTAATGATGTTTCTATTACGGAAACTTTTCAGAAAAGTGGAAAAAATACACATTAGTAATGTGCACATACAAAGAAGTCAGAAGAAAGTGGGAGAAAAAGACAGGGAAAGTGAGAGGGTGATTGTAAGTTCATTTCAGCTCTTTCACCACTGACTAAGAACATGTCCGCTAATGAAACGAAAGAAGCAAACACAAGCCATTAACATGAGCGTAAACAAATCTGCTTTACTTTCAAATGATGAATGAGTACAATGGCTTTTCTTTTTCATTTCAAGAGCATTTTGTTATAATGTGAGCGGCTGAATGGCCAGCCAGTGTTTGAAGATTAAAAGAAAAGGGAGAGAGAGAGATAGACGGGGAGAGTGAGAGAGAGAGAGAGAGAGTGAGAGAGGGGGAGAGTGAGAGAGTGAGAGAGAGAAGGTGGGGGAGTGAGAGAAAGAGAGAGAGAGGGG
>JBBPCY010000082.1:24085439-24104058 GCA_037974405.1 Brachyalestes nurse | reverse complement strand
TTCCAGTTATTTTGATGAGAGTAACTTAAAAGTAATGCAATAGTAGTGTAATGCCTTACATTTTAAATACAGTAATACTGTAATGTAATGAATTACTTAGAAATAACAAGTAATAAACGTAACAAGTAATAAATAAGTAATAAATACAGTAACAAGTAATAAATAACGCATTACAGTTTTGAAGTAACTTGCCCAACACTGGTCCTGAATGACCCAGCATTTATACCAAAGAAAGGGAACATTTGAGTTATGTAAATAACCATCTGTACCATGTTTCATACAGTGACTATCTGAAAGTGTATATGAATTGTATGTTGATACCTTGACATGCTTCAAGAGTCTAGAGTTATGACAAGACTACGTTATAAGCAGGGCATATGGAAAATAGTGACAGAGCGTGGGGTAGTGTAGTGTTGGAACAGAATCAACAGAATTGCCAAATGTATGCTAAATAGGAAAGTTTCAGTCAATAAGAAAATCTGTCTGCAGATTTATCCTCTAAAAACATACAATGCATCCTTAAAAATGCAGCCATTACACAGTGGTGCATGCAAACCCTCCTATGCTAACTGTTGCAACCTTTTAGTGCTGGGCCAGCATCGCCACAGTGTGCACAACGTTTAGTTTCGTTTTGTTTTTGCTGCTCAAAATGTTCAATGTCCAAAATGTCGATTTGAGTGAGAAATGACTGACTGGACATGGGGCAATTCACCGTTAAATGATCTGGTAATTATTGTTGTCATTGCCATACATGACATTACACAGTAACCTAAACTGCATAACTGTATAGTTAGTTAAAAGTTACAAAATGAAGACCTCAATCAGTCTGGTGGGTATGTGGTCTCCTCCCATCACTAATCTGGCAGCTCACACTTAGGATAGGTCACAGTATTCAGTCAGTGGAAAAGGCTTGGTTGTATTATTTTCATGTTTGCTTTGTTTGCACGTGTGTCTTGGTTTAGAGTCCCTTGGTGTCAGCCATGTGTTAATGTGGCCATGATCCAAACAAATATGGGCAAACAAGATGTGTAAGGCCTGCATACATTTACACACATGTGTACTCTCTTCTGCCTCAGTCTCTCACTCTCTCGGACACAAGCACGTACACAAACACACACACAAACACATCTCCCAGCAGAGAACATCTGTTGCCATCCTGATCCCTTTCAACTGCTCTCTTGCGATTGCAAAGCCTTCATCTTTCATTCAGTACACCGCTAGCGCAGGACCTCTCAACCACATGCCCACCACACCCGAACACACACCATTGTGCGTAGCACAAAACCTTCCCCCTCGACGCTACAAACTTCTTTCTCTCCCTCTCTGTCTTAATTTCTCTCTCGCTCGCTGCATTTGTCCAATATCAAATGCCGTCAATTAAAATTCACTGACTGTGTAATGCGAATTTGCATGGGGAACGATGAAGACATTTGGCAACAAGCTTGAATCGTGCGCACACACACATGCTTCATGCACCTTTTGTTTGCCTCTATAAACAAACCAAAAAACACCCAAGAAGCTTCAAATACGCTGACCTTTGGGATGGAATCGCAGACATCTGTGAAACGTGCTTTGATCGAAATGCAGTTTGCTTGACTTATAGTATCAGCATCATCTGCAGCTAATGCTTTCTGACAATCACAGATTCAAGCTTTCTAATTACACTTTCTGTGTTCTCCAGCAGAATGGGGTTTTCAGAATAATTGGGCCAGATGTGGAGGTATTTCAAGTCAAGTCATGTCAAGTAGGTGTTTATTGTCATTTCTACTATATACACTATACTATATATACCTTACTATTTACTATATAAACTTTCAACTATATACACAGTACACAGTATACTGGACCGAAGTTCCTCCAGGACCATCGTGCAACACAAAGAACAAAAAACAGGACACCACAAAGATCAAAGCAGAACACCACAAGACTACACAAGTGTGTGCAGGATAGGACTAAAGAGAGAGTGCAAAAAATGGTACAATAATTTACAGGACAAGAGTGTCACCGAGAGCAGTAACGGCAATAGTTTAAGTGAATGCAGTATAATTGCATACTGTATTAAGTGTGCAGATAGCAAGCAGCATCAACAAGATAAAAAAAAAACACAGTATATAAAATGTACAGTATATAAAAACAAATACATGGTATTCACAGTGTCAGTTGAGAAGTTTGTTTGTTTATGGCAGAACAGTTTAGTGTGTGTAAACAGTATGATTATGAGAAAGGTTAGAGTGTGTATGGAGTGATTGTCTTTAATTAAACTGGTGAGGACAGGTTTGCCAGGTTTGCAAGTGGCAGAGACAGCCACAATAATTACAATGAGGCCTGGAGAGACTATGATAACAACAACACGAGAAACAATAAGCTCTGACAATACCATAAGTAACACAAACTCAAACACCATCACCACGAGTAACACCAATTTAAATATCATCCCAGTGCCATCAATTCAAACAACACTGTCACCATCCCTGCAACTTTCACCGTCTGATCTACCAATGCTATTAACACCAGTAACACCAACTCTGGCAATGCTATTACCACCAGTAACACCAACTCTACCAATGCTACTACCACCAGTAACATCAACTCTAGCAATGCTATTAACACCAGTAACACCAACTCTAGCAATGCTATTAACACCAGTAACACCAACTCTACCAATGCTACTACCACCAGTAACATCAACTCTACCAATGCTACTACCACCAGTAACACCAACTCTACCAATGCTACTACCACCAGTAACACCAACTCTACCAATGCTATTACTACCAGTAACACCAACACTACCAACGCTATTAACACCAGTAACATCAACTCTACCAATGCTATTACCACCAGTAACACCAACTCTACCAATGCTACTACCACCAGTAACACCAACACTACCAATGCTACTACCACCAGTAACACCAACTCTAGCAATGTATTGCTACCAGTAACACCAACTCTAGCAATGCTTTTGCCAACAGTAACATCAACTCTAGTAATGTATTGCCAACAGTAACACCAACTCTAGCAATGCTATTAACACCAGTAACACCAACTCTACCAATGCTACTACCACCAGTAACACCAACTCTAGCAATGCTATTACCACCAGTAACACCAACACTAGCAATGCTATTGCCACCAGTAACCCCAACACTAGCAATGTATTGCCAGCAGTAACACCAACTCTAGCAATGCTTTTACCAACAGTAACACCAATTCTAGCAGTGCTGCTACCGCCAGTAAAACTGCTACCGCCAGTAACACCAACTCTAGCAATGCTATTTCCACCAGTAACACCGACTCTAGCAATGCTATTTCCACCAGTAACACCAACTCCAGCAATGCTATTACCGCTAGTAACAGCAAATCTAACACCATGACTCCAGATCAGATAAGACATAGCTTCAAAAGGTGAGCAAAGTGGTCATGAAGAAGACTGTTTCTTCTTACCCCCACACTGAGACCTATCATCCAGTCTCTTCATCAGAATTTTCTAATCCAAGCCTTGGGAACTCTCAGTCAACCTTCATTATAGTATACATGACTCAGGTGTTCCACTCTAGGGATAAAGAATACTGATTACCTGGCTCAGGTGCGTCACGTCCCTGTATAGGGCAGAATTAAAGACAGACTAGGCCTGGAAAACTCTGCCTTGAAACATTGCTACCACTGCCTTCGAGAGCTTTGGGAACTGACACCCATAGTCCAATGCCTTCTCCACAGCTCCACCTGCATTTTGGCTCAGATTAATCTTAGTCAAATTTCATCCATTTAGCCTTTATTCATTAATTACATGGCTAATTCATAGGGCAAAATTAATCTGCACATTGACGCAACAGCTCTATATTAACAGGCAGAACACTGCCGTATCAGATGCCATTATAGAAAGACTAATGAAGTTACGTGTGAAGTTGTTTATTTAACACATCCATATGGCAGCAAATGTAATAAAAGCCAGCATGTAGGACCAGCCACTTCAGCGGATCAACCTCAGACAACAGCTTGTACGGAATGCACATTATTTTGGAGCGCTGCGGTTCATTATTAAGGTTATACATGTACCTAAAGTTACGGAAGCATACCCTTTGCGTTTGCCATATGATATTTTATGATCTATAGCTATTTATAGATCTGTCACTATGAATAAGCCCTTTCCACTTTCAAATCAAAGAAAGGGAGAGCGAGAGAGAAGGAGAAAGAGCGATTGTAAGTCAATATCCCAGATTGATTTGTGCCTGGCTGAAAACCAAGGCTTTACACTCCCAACAGGAGAAAGTGTGAACATTTCTCAACTTTGATTGGTTTCATTAATGGTAGAAAGAAAGAGAAACGTCCATCCACTAAAATGCCTCAAAATCCACCCGACCTCTACATCTCATGCTGTCTCGAAGCAAAAAAAACCCTAAGTCTAAGGGAAAACCGTGTTAATTACATTTGCATCTTTCTGGTGATCAGAGATCAGCTTCGTGGTATCTAAGCAACAACACAATCTGTTACAACGGTTTAGGTACCAGTTTGAATGCCTTAGGCAAAATACTTTCCTTCTATACCATGGCAACACAAAAGCTCAACCACATCATGTATAATACCTGGAGAAGCAGCAATGTCAGTACTATTTTCTGACTAATCAAAGTGACACTGAAGTTAAGTGGGTCAATAACAGTATTGGACAGCGCTCGATACCAGGATTAGAATTTTAACCCCTAACCTGTTTCTTGAAGTTTTAATCCTGCCTGTCTGAACTCATATTGAACTTCTTTCCTCACTATGTATATATGATTGACACCATCAGCAGTCCTCATCTTTTTTTTTTCTGACAAACTGACAGTTTTTTTTGACAGATTTCTAACACTGGTCATTAGCTTCCCTCACTGCTTCCCTCACCTTTGTTCTGATCTGTGTCTTATCTCATTTAAAAACTTGTACTGCTTATATGATAAGTCCATATTTCAATGTCAATCAGGAGAATACTCCTTTCAACCTCTGCTCTTGGTTCCTAGCAGTGTTTCTTCCTCATGCTCCTGGGAGGTTTTCCTTGCTCATTAGAGGTATTCGGATATCTGATGCTACTTTGGCACTTTGTCTGGTGTGAAATACATCATCTTAAAGGGAACATAATAAAAATGTATTGTCATTACCCATTCACCTGTAGATTACTTGTCATTGTCAAATATGAAATTGTCAAATATGAAGTCTTTGCTGTTTTGGAATATTTCCCTTTTACATAATGCATGTGATTCTACAGGCTCTTGGGATTTGCCTCGTCACTTCAAGCAAACATAGCAGCTGCTGTTCCAACAAACCGCATAGTGTAAAACAGCAATATAAGGTCACATATTGCTTATTGTTTACTAACTTTAAGTAAGTTCCTCTGGGACCAATAAAGTTGTCTGAGTAAGAACTGCTGTGTAAGTGGAAAAGGCTTTTTCACTGATGGTAACAAGTTCTCTGTTTGATGACTGGACCAGATTCCATCCTCACTAGAGTAAGACACTGAGTTTAATTCTTTCCTTAAAGAGCTATACCTCCCAAAAAAAAAAGAAAAAGATTCTAACCCTAAGTATTCGTGCCTTTTATGACAACTGACATAGACCTATATAGACATTTATAGAGTCAGTTGTCATGAAAGCTCATATTGAGGTCCCGCAACTGGACATTTAGTGAAGTATTTGCATACGTTTAATTTAGAAAGCTGCATATTTTAACCACCTGTAGCTTGCTGCTAACATAACATCGACACCCAACTTGCAGAAATTAGTGATGGAGAATTGGTAAACAAAAGCTTCTAATAAAGCACATGTATAAACAAGCTTAAAAAGTCATTGTAGAACTTTTCTACCACTGCACAGTTACCACACACCTTTACCCCTCT
Source organism: Brachyalestes nurse (assembly GCA_037974405.1). Classification (NCBI taxonomy): domain Eukaryota; kingdom Metazoa; phylum Chordata; class Actinopteri; order Characiformes; family Alestidae; genus Brachyalestes; species Brachyalestes nurse. Next base: position 24,098,189 of record JBBPCY010000082.1, on the reverse strand, counting down.
ACAGCTGTGGTCACTGGTATACAAAATTAGCCCCCAGGAAATAAGCATTTCTTCAAAGAGAAATAAATGTTAATAATGACATTTAAAAATAGAAATAAAAATAAGAAAATGCAAATCAGTTAAAATCAGTCTTTCAATTTTATGTTAAGAAATGTTTGTATAATTTCATAACAAATAGTATAACTAATTATTATCATAATTCTCAAACAAATTACTCAGTTTAAGAATAATGATACACCACACACTCTGTTGTTGTCTGTCCTTGATTAAGATACACAGTACAGTTTTTTGTGTTCAAGCTAATATCAGCATGGCGGCCATCGTTATGAGGAAACTGATGTAGTGAATCTAAATGAAAACTATACTAGTCCAATTTGGATAAGTAATCCAGGAGATGCAAACAAGTTGAAAATAATTTGTATTAACATTACATTGCATTTATTTGGCAGACACCGGTATCCATTACAGTCGGAGAAATACTCAAGTTTCAGGACTGAATGAGAACCAGACGAGAGCTCTAAGTGCTAAAGTCTTTATATAAGATGATGTAAATCGTGCAATAATTACTATGAAAGAACACATTAACAGGTCACATTTAGGAGTCTTGCCTAAGGACTGTATTGGCCCTGCCAAGAAATCTGACATAAATCTGCTGCGTGGACTGAATCATAAACTGTACCCATCCACACACACACACACACACACACACACAGCAGTATTCCATACTATGCTACACCAGAGCTTACAGCACCTGGAACACCCAAGAGGTCTCCACTCCAAATACTAACCAGGCTCAATGCTGCTTAGGTCAGATTGTTCAGACGAGACTGATTCTTAGAGTGGCATGACCATAAGCCATACATTGACTTGACTTTATTTGACTTTGTGGCCTGTGCATGGGTAGGCCAGCGGTTTATTTGTTTAATTAAAATTGTCCACAGCTCCTTGTTCAGTGCAAGCAAAGATGTTCCATACTTTTTTTCAGGACAGAGTGTTCTCTCAAATCCTCTGGAAAGTGACTCTGATTCTCCTCTTCTGATACCAGTGAATGATGTAGCTGCTATTAGTCACATCCTCTTCCCCTTAATTTGATCTTAGAGGTTTAAATTTACAGAATGGAAGTCTATTTTAACAGCCAGTGTCCCGCAATCATATGAAGTCAACAAGTGGAGCACAAATACAAAAGATGGAATCTCCTACAGAGTCCCTGATAGCATTGCCGACGACACATAAAACTGCACCCCCTCCCCCTCAGTAATAACAGTGCCTATTCATACATAATAATAGTCTGAATTACCCTGAGAGATGGATTTAGTATTGTGGCACATTGATAGCTTCAAGCAGAGATTTCGACTATGAATAGGAAACAAAGGAAATATTTCATGTGAAACAGCATGCAGAATCACTGATACATGTAATGTTGTAATCATATCCAAATCGTGTCATGTTTTGGGCATAATGTTCTCTTATTAATGCACCATAACGCAACATGAAATCATCACTGTGTATCTTGCAGCAATAAGCACAAACTAAAATAATGTTTATGATGGTTACTAATGATAACGGTCCTAAAATTGTCAAAAGCGTCTGAAACAGAGCTTTGACGTAGAGCTTTAATCGGGCCAAACCCAAATATAGTCTATAGAATAATTTTCTTCCTTCAGGCCATCAGACTTTAATCATAAACTCAATCAGGACTGAATCATAAACTGTACCCATCCACACATAAACAAACACACTCCTGAACTGAACTTCCTTCTCCTGACACAATGAGTATACAAACTGTTCTGTCTTCAACAAAATAACCTACACCCCAACTGCCACTGTAAAACCCTTTATTTATTATACACTGTACATTTTCTGTCTTGCTGGTGCTATTGTCTGCACAATTATTTAATTATTGCTAACCCTATATTTGCATTTTTGCACACTTAATGACTCCTCTACAAGAATATAGTATAATACTGTCTTCATACTTCATTGTTGCTTTTTTGGCAACTACACTGAATGTTTCCTTGTCCTGTTATTTTGTGCTTCTTGTGTTTCTTTGCATACTGTGTTTTTTGTCCTGTCTCCACTTATTTAGTCTTGTGTACACACACAGACACACACACACACACACACACACACACACACACACACACACACGCTATAGAATGTCCATTTTGCCTGTTTTCATATGTGCTTTTCTGGAGTATCTTACTGTTTCTTTTCCAATGCGTAGTGGCTTCATGGACCTGATTGCATGAGTGTGTGTCTCCACCATGCCAGATTAAAAGCCACTGTAGGGTCATGAAAGTGATGAATAAAGTAAGGAGAAAAGAAAATTAGGGGAGAAGGCAGGATACAATCAGTTAAAGGTTGGAAGCAGGCTATGAATCACAGCTCTATATATATATATCATATTGAACGCCAGTTACATACTTTTACTGAATGGAAAAAATGTAGCCTGGTAAGTAAGTATTTTATTTTATGCCAAACCTTAAGGAGAAACATTATAACGCTGTTTATAACTCCTTGCTACTTGTATTGTATTTGTACAGATAAATCTGTTGGAACAGTCTCGCCCTGTCTAGCCTCCTGTCTTCCTGTCACTCCCTGTTCTGTTTTCTGCTCCTCCGTTACGTCTTGTCATCATTTACATTTAACATGTGGTTTTGGATTCTGTCACGCTCTGCCCCATATGCTTCCTGTTGTTTGCTGACACTCCGCCCCGTACTGCCCTGCCACTCCTGCCCGCACCTGCTTGTTTATTCTCATGTGTTTCAGCTGTGTTTGATTTATCAGTATATATTTATACTGACATCTACATAGTTGTGGTTTGTCGGTCATCCATAACACTACCCTTGGATCTGAATACTCGTTTTGCTGTTTGGCGTTTCTCGGGTCCTCTGTTTCTGTAAGAGTGTAAAAAGTGTCCATTTGTCATACATGGACACATCGCAGCGTGAACAGCACGAAGTTCTTCCCCCATTCACTCAGGGAAGCAGTGAGCATCCAGAGACACAGCACCCAGGGAGCAGTGTGTCGGGACGGTACCTTGCTCAAGGGTACCTCAGTGGTCCCACTAGCAGTACTGGGATTCAAACCCATGGCCTTCTGATCCCAGGGGCAACTCCCTAACCACTAGGCCACCAGCGGCCACAACAGCAGGTTAAAAAAGTCTGTGTCTTTCCATTTGCCTCTCTTCTCATCCACCTATACACCCACACCATTGGTGCCATGTGTGGCACCAACATCGACTACTTTACTGCATCACCTACTCAATACAGACATCACCAAGTACTCCTGCCTAACACAAAAAATACTGGTAAATACGTAAAAAACCCCAAAAGACCAATGCTGGTATATGCAATCGACTTTGGATACAATAGCAGTGCAGGCTGGAGTTCACAGCAAGATTTGTTGGATATAAAGCGGTTGTGTCAAGACTTGGAGATTTAAACTTAGGGAACAGCAAAAAGATTCTCTTTGACAGCTTCATATTGTGGAAGGGCATGATGCAACTGTATACAGTAATAGCACCATATGAGCTCTCATTATCTAGAATTTCATCACGCGCACATTCAGCGTGGATAATGTATTCATAGCGCCGATGTGAAATTAAATGGAAATAAACATAGTGAGATAAAAATGCTTTTGATGTTTGGAGAGAAGCTGGGTAGGATATGTTTGTGTGTCTTTTATTTTTTCTCTTGGTTCCATGCCTATTTAGTTCTCCTCATCATGGGTGCCTGTTTATGTGAGTGCGCTTGTGTTTGTTTTTGTACATTTTCAGAGCAAAACTTGTCCTGACTTCGAAGAAAATCCACATATACATATAGGACACTGCACTGATATACCCGTACATTTCTACCACACACCCTGCCTCCACCCACTCACTTCAGCCAGTTATACAAGATTTAATTTATATTTCTTTGCGTTTAAAGGACCCTGGCCTCATGAGTCACAATAGCCTAAATTGCCTCGATCACTGGCCAATCACAAGTTGATCCCAGGTGATAACACAACTATCCATGGCCTGAAGTCCAGGAGACAACAATGAACTGTCTCAGTGCATCATTGCTGTTGAATTTAAGTATTGTATCTCTTTACATCAAGTAAAGAAGCTTTTTTTCCCCCTCACCTGTAAGTCACCACTTTGGAGCTCTGAAGTTTTGCTGTGACACTGATGACATATATAACACGTACAGGTCATATAATATACTAGATCCTAAAACAAACCTGTTTGTGTGAGCTGAACACCCCAAAAGTCCCAGCTCCTGTCGTTGACCAGCCAAAGTGAACCTCTTATGAGTTTTCATCCGCACTGCTAAATGACCTCTCCAAGGCGAAGCCCATTTCATAAACAGCCTCTTCTGACCAGACTAGTATCCACTCCAGACCCACTCTAGCCAGCATTGCTAGGGCTGTATAGCATGTCAGACAGAGATGCTGGCTGTCAGAAGGCTGACTGCCAACACTACAGGTGCCCACTCCAATAAACACTGCTTGGCATGAAGTGTCAGGAGCAATTCTCAATGCATAGAATGGCAGTTACAGTAGTTTGTGTGTCTATGTGCTTTTCACATACACACTTTTTCGACGCCTGCATATGATCAGGAGCTCTATTTATAAATGTGTATGCTAAAGTCAACAGGACAACAGGAGTTAAACTAATTATGAGTTAGCTACCCAGTTTTTCAGGCTATAACCATATCCTTTAACTTTTCTGCTCATTTCTGTTCGTTGTCTTCTTGTTTACTTTTATTTCTTATGGTTTCCAAACCCTGTCTTTGCATGCTCTACATAGTTATCCACACATTTTACAAGCATAGCTATGTTTGCGCTTGCACTGCATTTGTATGTATATGTATGTGTGGTGAATGGGCCTATATTATTTCATGATGCGAAGTAAATGATGCAACAAAAGTAGCATGCCATGGTGGTGTTTTCCATGCTGCGTTTGCAAAATGCTTTTGAATCATTTATGGTAAGCTGTATATTTGAGGACCCCCAGCCAACACTGGGTGGCTCCGTATGCAAACATGCATGGTTACACTCTGTCTCTCATGCACACACGTAGACCAGCTAAACTGGCCAGTACAAAATGTGTGCTTTCACCTGACTGCAACATATTCAACACAGACAAAGTCTAGCTCATCTTTAAAGGCTATTCATGTTTTTTGGATGAAAAATATGGTTCTAGGTTTACTGTTAGACCAAGTTCAATGCTTTTACTATGGCACTCATCACCATTCCAAGCCTTTCAGCTATGGTCTTCTGAATGTTTTCTTTAACCCTTGAATGTTCATAGTCAATGTGCTGCTTGCTGTAAGATTTTGTGATTTGCCACAAGCAAGGCGAGCTGTACTGCCATCTGTCTTCACTGCAACCAAGACAATGGAGCTTTGACTGGTCTACCCAATTTCTGACATCTGTACAGCACAGAAAACGAAGTTGATCCTGATTAAAAATATTAAAGACGGTGTTTGTATAAGGGTTTTCATTTTCAAAACAGATCTTAAATCAAGCTTGGATCTGAATCAGCTAAAAGTGATGGTTCCGTCGACAAATTCAATTTAAACAGTTTTCCTCCAGTACCAGTTTAGACCGCTGCATTTAGAGTCTGAAGGTTGCTTTTTTTAGTTTGCTACTGGAGCTGCCAGTTTAGAATAGCTAATAAGTAATGAAAGCTCATTTTTACTGATATGCAATGGGCAAACTACATGCATAAATCATCATACACTTGTTTCAAACCATGTCAGACAGTTATGTGGTCTTTGATACTGTGTGTCATGCTTTTACCTATAAACAACTACAGTAGTTTGCAGAAGAGCTAAAACAACAGTAGGAGCTTGAATTTCAGGCTTGAATTTCACCTGTCTTTTTGCCCAATTTTATAGAAAACTATACATCATGCAGTATTATCTCACCTCTGTATGGGATGTGTGGAATAACTAGCCAATTTGATTTTTGGTCAAACCACTGCCGTAAGGGCACGCAAGCCTGAGTGTTGTCATGCATAAACATGCTTCCTCCACGGCTGAAGATGCTTCAGTGAACAGCAACTAGGAGCACGGTCAAATTGCACAGGGAGTTACCAGTGAATGCTAGAACTCCTTCTCTCTCTGCCTGCGAGTGTTTAATTCAAGTGTAGATGAACTCTCCCCTTGCATGTTGTCTCCCACTGAGAGAAAAGATCAGAGATTTATCCCAGACGGATCTGCAGACAGGGCAGCTAGGTCTTGCACTGTCCACAGCTCATCTGAAGGCAGGTCAGCCTGCTAAACTCCCTTAAGCTCCTAATTACATTATCAGTCAGCATATATGTATATATATATATATTAGGGCTGTAACGGTATACGATATAAAACCGAAATCGCGATACCCAGGTCCACGAACCCATGTCTCGGTGCGAGAAAACCGAATCGCGACACATCCCTTCTATTCCCAGAGCTGTCCTTCCCCTCTTTGACCGCTAGGGGGCGAAAGTACGTGAGCGAGTGAACCTTCTTGTATTGAAACTATCTTTGGCATTTCTCCGGTTATGTTGTGAAGGAGTGTTTCAGCAGTTATAAGGGAGAAAACCGCTCATGTACACGCTAAATGTGCCCTATACGCTTGTGCCTTGGGAAACTTTCCTCTTTGTGAGTATAAATGTGTTCAGAAAGCACTCTCATGTGTGTTGGAATTGTTTTTGGTTGATAAATGTGATGCCAATGTAATGTAATGCTCATGTCTTTAAGCTAGGCTTATCATTATGTGTGGCATTAAGACGTGTGTATTTGCTAGTAATTTATTTTTCCTTTTCAACTGTAACTTTCCTTTTCTTTGTAACTACAAAGAAAAAATATATGAGATCTTCAGTAAAATCAAGAAAAGTAAGCCTTGTGTGGAGATATTTCATTTTGTTCGCTGGCTGTCTAGCTTCACATAGTCACGTGTCGTGAGGACAGTACACTTTGGGTTGATTTTTTTAGGCTCAAATAAAGGAAAATCACACAGATGACCAAATTAAGGATATTTCAGCGTATGTGAGGACAGTTGATGGGGATAATTGTCCAGCAAATAAGAATGTCAAGGGGAAAGAGCTGTCCGAAGAAAGCACTGGGGAGACGCGCGTGTCAAGCTAAATTTCTTCAAATGTAAGTAAAACGAAATTATGACACTTCACTTTGTGTGCCTATAAGCTGGCTGGTTGTGATAAAACTGCTGTGGAGTTTTGTTGTGTGATTTTGGCCTGCTGGCCGGAGCGTGTTTTTAGTTTTGGACAATGGTGAACCAGTAGCTGGAGAAACGGTTCTGTGTCCAGCCTGTGGCGATTCCTTGGAGTCTTCTGTACAGCTTGAATGCAAAAGAACCAGTGTTGAAGCGTTTATTGATTCATAATTCTGTGGTAAACATGAGGCCTCAAAACAAAATGGCATCTTGAATGGTGCTGCTTGCACTTTCTCTTTTTGTATTCGGTTGTTTTGCTATATTATATAGCAGGATGTGTCTTCAACTGAAACCAGAACAGGAATGGAGAAGCCCTCCTTTGTTGTTCCATAGTAAACCTGAACAGTGATTACAGATGTTCCTCACAGAAACTGTGAAATCATTCCACAGGCCTGACTCACTGTTGATCTGCTGCTGCTCAGACTTTCTGGTGTCCCAGCACTGATCAGCACAGAAGAGTGAAGAAAACAACAGTTTTGATTGCTTTGATTGATCAACTTTCTCTTTGGGCTGAAAATCGAAAATGCTATTTGACAATATTGGCCAAAATTTTCAAATGGCATGCATTCCTCATTATTACTACACTACATTGCAGTATGTCTGCAATGAGAATGAAATGACAACACCAATCCGAATTTGAGAGTGCTGACTAAAAATACAGTGTAAAATATCCAGTGTACGTTCACAATCATGTTCTGATATCCCCCTAGCAGATACAGAGTACCCTAGAGGTCTGGCACCCAGCTGAAACCCAGCAAAGCTCGATGGGTCCTGACAAAATATCTTGTTTCAGGATGGGATGCCGTAGACTTTGTGCACTCTCTCTGTTGCTCCCTTTTTCCTGTACATGTGCACTCTGTCCTTTCTTATATCGTTAACTGCATTAGGAATAATTCTGGAGTTTAAGGAGTGGGAGAAAGGGTGAGTGGAAGAGTCACACTGGATCTTTCCTTGTGTTTTTTAAGTTTGAAATTTGTAAAGCATTTCCGTGGGAAGCTGTGGCAACAAGAGAAACTTTACAGCGGCAAGGTCAACAGAGGAGAAGTCACTTTCTTCCAGGTATGACCAGCAAAGTAAAATAGCAGTTTATCCCAGCAGGGTCACTCAACCCAAGTTGCTTAGTAACTATGTAAAGCTCTATAAAACAACTGAATCTCTATTAGTGCAATTAAGCTGATACAGGTTGGGTTCATGTTCCAAATTTAGCAGTACCAAATCTTGTTAGGGTTTCAATTTCCTACCTGTGCAGGCCTGTATTGCCTGTGTCATATGTGACAGAAAGTGTTAAACAGTTACCTGTTGTTTACCTGAACAATTACAAATTCAGGTTGACGATAGTATCCTTCTTCCATACAAAACAGTGATTAGCCTTGTATGACCCAAATACAGGAAAAAAGACAAAAAAATCTTCACCTGTCAGATACTGAGACTATTTCAAGCACAGCCAGACATAGGCTTGAATTTTTCACATGTCAAGTAGGGGGTTTCTGACATACTGTGCAAGTCAACACAGCATAAAACTGTATGTCTGTATAATAGACCTTTAGTAGGTGTTTTCAATAAAGTGGCCAGTGAATAGAGGTGTGTTTTGTAGAAAATGAGTTTCTAATAAAGTGGACAGTATATGTGCAGTGTGAATGTCATCTGTAATGCATTATGTCACAACACAGCAGTGCAACAGCAGGTCAGACCTTATGCTGGCATTAACTGTCATCCTCATGCTCTGACCTGGTTCTGACACAAACTTTCTCAAACATCGGCCACCTGACAGCTCTGTCTGAACACTGAGCCAGGCAGGCACTCCTCGACAGAGGATTTGTGTGTTGGGGTGTGTGTGTGTGTGTGTGTGTGTGTGTGTGTGCACTGCAGTACAGTGCGCTTGATCACCTTGCATTACATCCTGAGTTTTGAATCTCAGCTCATAAACATGGGCCCACTCGCTCTCCCTCGCTCATGTGCAATAATCCCCAGCTTCATTTGCATAGCGTTTATTGTGAACTTGTCAGCTTCGCCTGCACCTCTGTCTCTCCGTCTCACCGCCAGTGAAAGAATCAAAATGGCACTGCTCATCTTGCTCCGTACAAGTCGGGGAGTTTACAAGCACGAGCCGGCCGTAAATAAGCTTCCGCGCTGCGACCGAGGAAACACAACGGCAAAATGATTCCTCATGAATGGTTTAATGACAAAGCGCCTTGAGTCTCAAAAGCGAGAAGCTAAACGCTAGATGACAGGACTTCAAACGAACTGTTTGGACAGTGTATCGAGTCGCATACCAATCATGGAGTAGTTGGTTAAAGTGTTCAGAGCTGACATCATTATTTGAAAAAACTTTATACTTTATTCCAGGAACTGCTCTGCAGCTTCTTTATACATTGGCAAGGATTAGTTGCCATTTGCATGATGTTAAAGGGTTTTGTCGCTGTCTAATGTAATAAAATGTATTGTATAAAATGTAAGTCATTTTGGGCTGTTTCTATTCATCTATTCGTCATGATACAGAACTACAGCATAATAGTTGGCATTTATAAATGATGTAAAGTGACAAAAAGACTTTTTCTGGTAATAACAATGCTTGTGGCTGTAGGAACAAGCCAGAGTGTATTTTAAAGGAGATACAACCCAATGTTTAAACAAAACAATTTCGTCCCTCCCACTTTTAAGCAAAGATAAAGTCTCATTTTAAGCAAAGATAAAGTATCTTAATTCTTCTAGATGAGGATAAAATTAACAAGCACTATTACATGCTGCACTACTTTTAATCTCATTAGCATATATGCAAGTTCTGTCCCATTTCTGTCCCTGTAATCGAACAGATATGCCGCTGAGTAGAACGTAGGTGTTATTTAATGAAGTGGATGGTAAGTGTAGCTTTTATGTATCACCTGAGTTAATGACCTGTCCAGTAATTGTTTGTATACAGAGTACTTAAAAAAAAAACACAAATGTTGTCAGGGACATTTTATGCCAGCATGCAAATATTCCTCTAATCTCTGTGAAGGCAGTTCCACCAGTTATTGCAGCTTTCACAATATAGTGCACTTATTGCAAATGTATCCCTCTACATTCCAAGAGCCGTCTGTAATGTTGCAGTAATCCAAAACAACATGTTTCGAAGCCGAGGAGAGTCGTTCAAATATTCTTAATTGTCATTGATTCACAGGGTTGAGCTGTTCTTGCTTGAAATGAACAACCTTCCTTTCTGGGAAAGATAGAGAGAATGATGAGAGAGGAGAAAATAGTGAAGTCTATTGAGGTGTGTGTGTGGTTAGCCACAGGCTACCCGCTCTACCTCTTTCAGTCAATAGATTGAGAAAATGCTTAGAGCTTATTAGACACTATTTCTGGAGTTGAAAGATGGGAAAGAAATGAGTCATGTTTATTCTCTGGCCTCGGACCCTCTGGATATTGGCAGATCTCACAGAACGTGTATTAGGAAAAAGCGTTGAAATTCTCTCATAACAGAACTATGAAACTATCTGTAAAAACAACACTTCTCACTGTTAAACACTTGCATTTTTTGTCTCTCCACACACGAATTTTTCTGATCCACACACGCAAAAAATTGGATAATGTCCCTCTTGGGTTTCAGTCCTGATGTGAAGCGGAGAAATTTTAACCGCCAAGCTCCCAATTACGGTCCACATCAGTGAAGTAATGGGGCAAATCAGGGTTTGTTAACTGTGCTCTACTTTAGACTAATAGGCTGGTGGATAAGTGGGACTTAGCTGGAGGGATTTGGAGGTTCTTTGTGAAGATTCGTGGTGGTCTGGCTGTTTTTCTGTGGCTGTCAAACGGCAGCAAGGAAAGAATCTCTGAGAAAATAAGACCGAAAGGAATGCATGATGTCTTAAAGTTGTAATTTGGCAAAAACAAAATCTAACTTGCAAGATGTTTCCCTCATCTCAAATATAGATCAGTTTAGTGCTTCTGTCTCTGTAACTGAAGCAATGAGGTCAATACAGCAAGCAAATAATAAAAGCTTTAGTCAGTTAGCATTGTGTAAACTGCATGCCTTTAACATCATGCATTTGTCTCGTAGCATCTCAAAAACAGAGCCCCTAGTCATTATAATATAACGTCCCACAATCTTCCATCACTACCTTCCGTTCCCTGCGGGGTTCTCAAATGGGTTGGTGAGAGGGTAACTAATCTTCTAGCTTAAAGCAGAAGCTATGGTTTGAAGCAAGCGTGTGATCATTCGGGCATAAAGTTTGCACAGTGCTACCTGACATATAGTCTTGTTCATTATTTTTTAGCTGCACTAGCCTCATTGAGCCAGCGCTCAACTTAAGAGGTACACTTGAGACACAAACACGTCTTGGCTGATCGCCTACATATGAGACATGGGCAAATGTGATTTTCCACCATAATATCACTTTCCCATCTCTTTGGGACAAACCAACTGAGGTCAAATTGTCCCTCAGGATCTCAAGCCTAGTACAGGCCCAACAATTTACATTCCAGCCTTTATAAGTCAAACAGGCGGCTGTCTGAAAGCTGGAGAGTGTGATTTTGATCCCTGTATTATTAAAGTTGTCTATGAACACAAGAGCTACTTGCTCTTGGTGGGGGTTATTTGTTTGACATTCATATAGTGTCGCTGCCATAAGACAATCTCAGAACTGCATTCTCAGCTCTTAACCTCAAAGGAACCGTCCCTGTAAGTTATGTGAACATTTTATGAGGAATACACCAATAGAAATTCCGAAGAGGAAATATTTCAAGCTTCTTGTTGTTAAATTAGAATGCAGTTAAGAATATTTCATATCTCATTTAACCTCATCATCTATTTTATTAGAAAGCTCTGCCATATATTTCCACTGGCTGGGCACATCGAACAACATCTGCATTATAGGCCCCACTATAAAGGTATTATGTAACCTTTCACATTTTGTCACTCTACCTCATTCATCATTGATCAGTTTCTAAGCACACAGATTCTAAAAAACTGTTAACCAGGTATCATTTGGCTGATGGACAAATCAGTTACAATGACACTGTAGTGTGTGTGGTGGGGATACAAGTGTGTCAGAAATAATGGAACTCATTGGGTTTTTACACAAATCAGCGCTACTGCTACACTATTCCCCAATCAGCCATAAAAGTGGTTCCAGAACCTTTAGGATGAGTTTCAGAGGTGAGTTTGTGATAATCATCTAATCATCTAGTACCTGGCCTCTCTAATGCTCATGACTGGTGCAATATTCCAATATCTAGTATAAAGTCTTTCCAGAAGTGTATAGGCTGTAGGTGAAGCAAAGATGGGACACATTCCTTATAAATAGCCTTGACTTCTGTAGAAACTTTAGATGAATGGCTGCATACACATTTTTGACACAATGCATGGATAGTGGTCCACAACTCAAAAATATGTAGCGGCTCAAAAGATGAGGTACAGTCTCCACCAGTAAGGTGGAGCTACAAGATAAGTGCTTCTAATGAAGTGCTCAATGACTCCACTTACAGTGCATCTGGAAAGTATTCACAGCGCATTACTTTTTCCACATTTTGTTATGTTACAGCCTTATTCCAAAATGGATTAAATTCATT
>JBBPCY010000082.1:24072416-24084856 GCA_037974405.1 Brachyalestes nurse | reverse complement strand
CCTTTCCAAATCATGTCCAATCAACTGAATTTACCACAGGTGAACTCCAATTAAGCTGCAGAAACATCTCAAGGATGGTCAGGGGAAACAGGATGCACCTGAGCTCAATTTTGAGCTTTATGGCGAAGGCTGTGAATACTTATGTACATTTCTCAGTTTTATTATTTTTAATACATTTGCAAAAACCTCAAGTCAACTTTTTTTCACATTGTCATTATGGGGTGTTGTGTAGAATTCTGAGGAAAAAATGAATTTAATCCATTTTGGAATAAGGCTGTAACATAATAATATGAGGAAAAAGTAATGCGCTGTGAATACTTTCCGGATGCACTGTATGTTAACCAATCATCTACTGCACATAACCATTCATACATATTCTTTAGACATTAATATTTAGACTTTAGACAATTAATATTTTTTAGATATTAACAATATATATCATTATTAGGTTGCATGTATGTGAACAGTCTTTGACTTTGTTTATGGCTCGTTTCCCTTTGTAGTGATTCAAACATGAACATGGCTGTTTAGTGCAAAGTGATCATTTCTAAAGCACATTTTCTAATGACAGCAAGGATTTGCAAGAGATACATCACACAAAACGTTGAAGCAGACTTGGACACTGTTTCTGCTGCATATCTAAAGCCGAAGAGCCGGGGCCTGGCTGAGTTCGCTTCAGAGAAAACCAGTGGAGGTGAACTGGGCAGACGGAGCAGGGCAAAATGATTTTGCTTGACGAGACGAAGCCCTTTACGGTTTGTGCACATGGCTCTTACTTCCGCAAAAAAGCCAGGGAAGGATGGGGAAAAATGAAGGAAAGAAGAGAGAGAGAGACAGACAGACAGACAGAGAAGGAGAGAGACAAACAGAAAGAGTGAGCACACAGACAGACAGAGAGGGAGAGAGGGAGAGAGAGGTAGAGAGAGAGAGAGAGAGAGAGAGAGGAACAGAGAGAGAAAAAGAAAGAGAGAGAGAAAGACATTAGGGGAGCTGTGTGGAGCATGAGTAACTCCAGAAATATAAAGAGAAACTGAATTTAATATGGAAGGAGAGAACAGGGAGTAGAAAACAAACACACACACACACACACACACACACACACACACACACACACACGCACGCACGCTCCCAAGGTTGCATCTGCCTTTTCTGCTGTCAGGTTATTGGCTAGTGGAATAAAGTGGGGCTACTATTTTTAATCTAAAATTAATTAGCGGCATTTCATTTGGCAGCAGAGGCAACCATGCGGTCATTAACTTTGTGGGAAATTATGTTGCACCCGGCGTTTTGATCACCAGAGACCGCCATTAGCAGAACAAAGAACACACAATTCATTTACTTTTAATTCCATCCCTCTCGTGCTGCAAAATGCCACTCACCTGTTTAAGTATTGAACGCTGTTTCAACACTATATTCTTGGGGGAAATATCTCAGAAACTCAGGTAAAATGGCTAATTAAAGAGGCACTGCAATAAAGGCACAGAGAGGCCACTCCTGAGTGTTTGTGTGTGTGTGTGTGTGTATGTTTTGTGTGTGTGTGTGTGTGTGCCAGGATTCAAGCATGAGCGGGTGCCTGCATGCACTGTGTGTGCAAAGGCTGCATCATATGTTTAAACCAGAAGCATTGCAACGGTACTCCCACATATTGCGTTAAGCATCACAGTATATTAAACTCAGTGGTGAGACAACAGCATGGTTAGAAACTGACCTGCCATTATTTTGACCAAAATAATGGAATACATCAATATTTTAGCACATCAGAACACTCTCAGAAGGTTTGAGGCCTTATTTGCATATAACCTTATATACCATAGGCCTTTCTATGATATCAGCACTAAAACAGTGATGCATATCCCTGTGACAGAATTAAAACATGGAGGATCTCCGAGCTAGCTAATATTTTTGCTTGATAACACAAGGGGCAGTCCTGGGTGTACAAGGGTATAAAAGCATGAAACTTCAGTTAGAATTCCTGAAGCCTCAGTCACATTTTGAGATGAAGAATAATAAGTTATATAATGGATGCATCTAAAATGCCTTAAACATTCATGTCATTTCTGTGAATGGAGTTACTGTTGCCATTGTATGTAGAAAAGCATCAATAACGGTTTATGGTAAAGGCAACAGAAGGGAATGTGCAGTCCAGAGGTGTCCCTGCCGTTCTCCTAAATGCTGCTATGTTTAAAGCCAACCTTTCTGCAAATATTAAAACGGTCTCAATGATCCTAAAGACTTTGAGTGAGCGAGAGACAGACAGAGGTGAGTGTGTGAGGGAGAGAGAGAGGTGAGGGAGAGAGGGAGGTAGGGAAGGGACCTTTCTATGAACAAAAATGCTGAAAGTCCAGTTTTATTGAGAAACCGTAGAACGTATTATTCCAAATGGAGACCAACGTGTTCAAGTTATTTTAATACAGTTCAGAAATGGTTTGTTTACTGGTGGTCTGTCAGGCACTACAGGGACTGAAATTCGGTCTTAATTCAGACTGATTTGAGGGATTACTTGACATCATCAACTTCTAGTGGAAAAGTACACACACAAAAAAACTATAGAAATGACCAGCGTTGTTACATACATTTATGACAATGAGCAGGCCAGTCTCTCTGTTTGTACACATATAGCTGGGAACAAAAAAAGACTATCATATTTGGTGGAAATATGTGCATGCACAATATGAAAAATAAATTGTCTTTTTTTTTTGGTTTGTTTGTGTGCATAGGGCATACTGTGCCGACGTGTGCATCCTCATTTATTCTCAGTGCACCCTCAGTGATTTCGCTTGCGACCCGGGCTTGAGGCAGGGGTGGTGGGAGGTGAAACATGAAATTCTTGGTGCTGATGCGCAGTGATGTAATCAAAACTCAGACGATATTTTAGAGGTGAGCAAAACTAAAATTTGGACAAGAGTTTCGTCTTTTAAATCAGCAGCTCTTTTTTAGTCTAAGGCCTCCTTTGTAGATAAGTATGAGCCACTGTGATTCAAGATTCAAGATACTTTATTGATGTTGTTTGTGAAAGCCTATGCACCCCCAAATGTCAGGTTTTGTTTTCGGAGTGAAAATAAGCACGCATCCTCTACAGAAAACAAACCTCTACACATTCTAATGCCCAATCACTGTTCCCACTGTTTCTCAACTTTTATTTTCTTTTCGGTGCAGTTGGTGGCCTAGTGGTCGGGGGTCTGCCCCTGCGATCAGAAGGTCGTGGGTTTGAATCCCAGGACTGCCAGTGGCACCACTGAGGTACCCTTGAGCAAGGTACCACCCCGTGTATGTGTTCCTGGCTGCCCACTGCTTCACTGGGTGAATGGGTTAAATGCAGAGAATTATTTCGTGCTGTTTACTGTGTGCTGTGGTGTGTTTACGGATGAAAAATGTACACATTATTTTCATTTGAATGAGAGGTTTTCACTTTTTTCACCACCATATGACTACAATAAAGTAAGTGACACTGAACTAAGTGCGATTTGGAAACAGAACGATGAGCCAGTAGATCTGACTAACAGAAAAGAGGAAAATCTTTCCGCTCGTTTACTTTTTCCACGCATTTTTTTGCATTTGTGATAAAAACAATGTGTTCCCAGCAAATTACATTTTGTCCCCCTAAAGAGCTAGACCCAGAAACACACACAAAACCGCGCGCACCTTGCTGTGCACTCGACTCTGTTAGACTGTGAGCTGGTGGCCGATGATAATTACATACGGAGGCCCTGCATTATTTATGCCAGCTTTTAAAATTCATTAAAAGTCGTTTGACCCCCATCTGAAACCTGCCATTATCGATTGACTTTACCGTAATTGCTGCTTCAAGCCCGCAAAGATTTTCTGCCCCGCGATTACGAATGTAGCCCGTCTAGCTAACATATGCTAATCAGACGCGTGAAACCAGCTACGTAAGCAAGATTTTTTTACCCCCCTCCTGCCTCCTGGCTAATATGGGCCACTCTTTCTTCAGAATCCTTTTTTTTCAGAATCCTGATAAGGCTGTGGAGTCTCTGGAGCTTGAGATTTTTTTTTTCTTTCCAAAATCAGCTTTTAATGTGTCTTAATTTGGATTTGATGTGGCTCACTGGAGAGAGAAAGATTTTAAATTACAGCTGTTAATTCCTCTTTTTATTTTTTAAATCAAAACATGCAGCAGGCAGGCCGGCTAGTTCTGAATGGGTTGATATCCCTGGAGGTTGAACTGAACATAAACAAAGGAAAAAAAAACAACAGTGTAATGAGGACAACAACAACAAGAGGGAGAGGAAAAAAATCCCAGTGTGCAATCTGATTTCATCACGCTTTGTTAGTAGCTGTGGCCACGCATTATCCAATCTGAAGAGAACAAAAAGCTGACCTGGACCACAAACACACATAAAAACAGACAAACACACACACACACACACACAGTTCCCAGTTTAAGCAGCCTTCCCTTTAACATCTTAATCCATTAAATACCTTTATCGCTCATTCCAACCCTTCTCACACTTCCACATTTCACTCTCTTTACTATCAGGCCGTGTAGTTAAAAGTCACTGCTGGGGATTTGTGTAACATCAGGCTATTACTGATGGCTTCTCTCGGAGTGTGTGTGTGTGTGTGTGTGTGTGTGTGTGTGAGAGAGAGGCGGCGATCGATGAGCCGTTCGTCAGCCAGGGCTTAGATTCTGTATTTAAACACGTGCCCAGGAGACTTCCAACAGCCAGATCACACAGATCCTGCAGCCACACACATCTCAAGAACTAAATCGGGTGGGGGGCTAAAAGTCAGAGATCATGCTGAAATGTTGTTTTTTTTTCATTTGAAATAAACACCAAAAAAGCTTTACAATAACAATTAATTAACTAAGTAAAGTGATGACAAGAAATAAGACAACTGTATAGATACTCAGATTGACTCTAACGTTCTATTCATGTAATTAATAAGGTTAAGTTAAAATAAAAGGATTCTATTAAATTGAAGCACAATCCTAATCCTATTCTTAACCTTAACATCAATCTAAACCTTAATCCTAAACCTAAACTTAATCTATAAGGGGGCGTCAAAATAAACTGTAAACAAAAATGATCAGGAATTAGCACTGTTTTATGTGACTATATAAATATAACTTTGAGACAGTAGCCATGTTCAAGCATTTGTACAAAAAAATGGCCCTGTCATGCAGTCATTAAAGCAAAAAGATGTTGCGACAGATACTGAGAAAATCGGAAATTCATGTTCAGTTTTTACAGATTCCACTTTTCATCAAAACATAGGCTCCTATTAAATGTTAAACAATAGGACATACGTTATAAATATGTGGCCTAACCACCTCCCGGTACACACACACAGCCACACCAGAGGACAAATGCCAAGAAGGAAAACGTCTGTGTCTGGGAAGAAAAAAGGTTTGCCTTTTTTCCCCCATAATGTTACGGAATTATACTATTATCTATAAAAATAGACACTGCACAGGTAAAAACAGTGGAAACAGTCATTTTGAGACCAGAATTTTGTCTGTACATTCGTTCAAATCACACCTTCAACATATTGCTGATATATGAGAGACCATATGTCTGTAAGAGGGAAGAAAACTCCAGGTGAGAGTAAACAGGGCAGTCACAGGAAACAGACGGTAGAAAGTGAAATTCATTGCCGTTTGAAGCATGGCCCCCTCCCAAACAAATTCATTTGTTTTTTCATAGTGTATCATACAGTGTCATAAAACCACATTAGCATGTCTATTTCAGATTAATGAGTGCATCCCTATGGTTTGGAGCAAGTATGTGATACTTAGCCAGGGAAGATAGTACAAGGCTAACCAATATTTTCATTACTTATCAGCTGTGTTAGCACAATAGCTTTAGTGCAAAACTGAAAACACAAAGTCACCAAACACGTCTCAGCTAAGAAAATGTGCAAATCTGACTATTTCATTAAACGACTATGATGTACGGGACCACATTATGATGTAAAGGCACGTAATTGCCGCTTAATGTGACCTCCTACTGCTGGTAGAGAATCTTCTACACAGCCACAGGCAGAAAAGGGAAAAGAAAAAAAAACATTAGAGCAGATATAGATTAATGAAGTGTAAGACATCTTGTTCCCTGCTTTGTATGAAAAACAAACAAAAAGGATGACTCCTATGAGTAAACAACTAATTATGTTGCCATTAAACACTAATCAGTAGGTCATGGTTGATAAGTGTAAGTAAATGATAAACACTGACTCGCTTTTCTTGCCAGAGGCCCCCCTCCGCACACACACTGTTTATTGTGTCTACTGACATAATATCTGTTCCTACACTGGGATTTGTAGCTTCTACTGGGAGACTATTAACAGAAGAAGGAGTGTTTGCAGAAATACTATGTGGGGAAAAACAGGATTTAGGCATTTCCTTTCAACAAAAACACACTTCAAGATACCTGAAGCTGAAGAATAAAAGTTCTTTCATTCTCTACAGGGTAAGATGATTTCGCTTTTGACAAATACAATGTCATTCACGGGTCACGGTGAGAAAAGACGTTTATGTCCCAAATCTGCCAGTTGCGACTGCACTTAAGGCACTTTTCCATAGGCAAACAGGAACCACACCGCAATCTCACAGAACTTGCAGCAGGCTTTGCATTTCCTTTGTATTGTAGGTCAGTAACAGTGATTCTGTGAGCGCAATTCTCTCCCTGGCGGGGTAGGGGGGTGGGTGGGCGGTGTTAGTGGTGAGTAACAGCTGTACAATTTGAGATGAAACTAAAAATTGCCATTCAAAGCTAACTATAGCCTCACCTAATAAAAAAAAAAACCTGGCATTATAGAGTGATTATTATTACGGCGGGTGCTAATTCAGGCATTCATGTGAAAGCAAGACTAAATGTTACATGTAGAGAAGATAAAAGTAGCATTTTGTTGCTGTACAGCACTTCTTTAGGGACCTAAAGGAAGGTTTGGACGTCACATTCAGCGTCAGACTTAAGCACCGGTTTGGAACGGTTGTCATAAAATAAAGGGTACTTTCAAACGTTGTGAAGAACTGAAAAAAAAAACCAAAACAATAAAGCTGATATGACAGAAATGAAATAGTACTGAGAGTAACGTGCAGAATGTACTAGAAAGTAAGCAAGTAAGCTGGGAAATAAGGCTTAATTACAGGTGATGAGATGGCATGCCTACTCTCCTAACACCTGAAGGTGACACAATTTAGCTCACTGCTTATTTCTATACAAAACCTGGGCCAGTTGGTACATGGCACCCTTTCAGGGGCCACAGTGGTCGTTCGCCACGTCTGAAATCCATCCAGTGGGTTGACAGGGGGACATCCAGCTGAGCTACAGGAACCAGCACAGTCACACTACTGCACCAGATGGCGCTGACTAGCCAATCAGAGCCAAGCAATCTGTGCCCGTTACCTTGAGTGTGCCAACTGCCCATTCAAGAGCAGTTTGTAGTAATCAGTACAAAGAGAGAAAGGTTTCTGCATTCATGTAGGTGGGCTTGTGTGTATACGCACATTGTTGTTTTAAAGTTCGGAATTACTGGTTATTTGAAAACTGAATTGATGAAAAATTCGAAGCAATATGCTATGAGAAGCCACAGCAGATGCCTTGAGATTTTAAAACATAAAACATTCTGAATGTTAATTGTATTCAACCCTTTTTTCCCTCTAATTTGACAAATGCATCTGCAAACCATTCGGTGTAATATTGGTGAAAATATGGTACTGTATGTGAGGAAGGAGGAAATAATGGAGTGCTGGCTAGATCCAGTTACCAGCCCTTTAGAAAAAGCTACTGGTCAGATACAAGAGTGTTGAGATCAAAATCAAGAGTAAAGAAAAGCACAAAATGCCAAATTCACAGCACTTGAAGATGAAGTCATGCAGGTTAACTGCTACAGCACTACAGTAGCACCCAAAGGCAGCTTCATCAGTCATAAGGGAATTAGGCCGAAGGCCTGCTGTTGGTGTCAGGAGCGAGATGTGAACGTATAGCTGTCCTGTTATTCGTTTTTTCCTGTCAGGGAGATCAGCTGGCTGTGCACTACTGGTTAATCTTCCGTGCCACTTTTTATATTAAATCAAAGCCAAACAGCAGCGAGCGATGACCAACAACTGCTCTTCATTTCTCCGGCCCATTGAGTCCTGTCCTGTCTGGGTAGGTTTTTTTTTTTTTTTTATTCCTTTCACCCTTTTTTATTCTCAATTCCTGTGCTTTTCTTATTTAAGCTATCATTTTCAGCCGTGTCAGACATCGTCAATCATGCGTGCTTGCTGGAGTTACCGAAGGTCAGTTACAGTAAGGCTCACACACACACAGCTGTTAAAAGGTGTAAACACACACACACAGATACACACAGAAGGATCCAAAGCACTATATTAGAAACAAGACCTTCTGAGGTGTGAGTATCAGACCTTACAAAGCTTTGATTGATTAGAATTCTTTAGTAAATGAGTCTGCGCACAGTAAATGTCCGAAAGTAATTCGTATATCCAGCTACTATAGTTGCACCTATAGTTTGCTCCATAGACAAAACATTTCAAACAGAATGTGGTGCAGCACAGAAGGTCACTATGCCCAACACTAATCATCGACTAGAGGGGTATAAAGCCCCCAAGCACTGGGCTGTGGAGCAGCAGAACTTTGTTCTCTGAAGTGATGGACCTCTAGTCACCTTTGGGATGAGGTAGAGTGGCATTGCGGATCCAGACCTAATCATCCAAGACTAGTACTTGTCCTCACCAATGCTCTGGTGGCTGAATGTAATCAAATCCTCACAGGAATGTTTCTGAATCTAGTGTAAAATCTTCTCAGAAGAACAGAGGCCATTGCTGCAGCAAAGGATAGACAAACTCCCTATTAATAGGCTTTCTTTAAGAAGAAACATGGGCAAAGACATGTCAGAAAACTTTTGGACTGTGGACGAATGTTGAACCCCAAATTCAACCTGATTGAATTGATTCAACATGATTTTTCTGTTATGGTTCATGACTATTATTAGCCACACATGGTTGAAGGATCTATTTACACTGTCCTGGGAAAATAGACAATAACCAGGTCACACCAGTGTCATTAATGTGAAGCACCACTCTTATGAAGTATGAAAAGCTACTTGAGTGCTAATGGTGCACCCTTGTGGCAAACATGAGCGAGAGAGTGAGTGAATGAATGAGTGAGCGCGTTGCAAGTTAAATGTTTTTGTATATAATAGCCTGGTGATCTTATTTCAATCAGAAAACGAGTGCACATTTTGCTAATTACAGCAACAGATTATAATCATTACCAAATCATCATCAAAACTGATGCTGTTGTATCATTATCACAATGTACAATTACATTTGCATGTGTTGGTGCTGCTTTACAACAGCAGAATAATACGCACAAAATTCCATTTGTTGAATTATGTCAATGCAAAAGGTCCACATAAGCTGAGGGGATGGTCAGTTTGTTCACAACATATAAGAATTTGCATGTTGTAGCTTTTTGAAATATCATCATTGTACAACACCAACCCCACAATAACAAATGATAAACAATACACTGTGCCATCCTAGCACTGATACATTTTTAAACCTATAGTAAGACATAATAAAGTAATCTGGCCTCTCTTACCTGCATTCCTGCTCTTTGCGCTTCTGGGCGAGGTATTTTTTCTTGACATTTTGCAGCTCATGGGCCAGCCTCTCAATCTCGTACTTGTATTCCTGCGTCTGAGACTCGTACATACCGAGTTCGGATGATAGCACCTACAAAACACATAAAATGATCACATTTAAGGCATGAAATACATCTTCTGCTGTTGCCTCAGTGCAACTCAAAGATTGTCACAAGATGCATTCACTATCAAACAGAATGCTCTTTGACAGATGATGATAGAAGTTATAGTTTTGCCATAGGAAAAACATTGGCAGAATTACTTTTCAATTGTTAATGGTTCCTTACATAACTTGCAGAACTTACATAAATGAACAAGCTTATTATATCTAGTGTGACTGTATCAGCAAACTACTGTTTTTCTTTAGTTTTCTTTTTATTATTTTGTTTATTATATTGTATTGTTGATTTATACACTTTTCCTTGTATGTGTTCGCTCCCATACTTGGCCTATAAACACAATTCTGATATTCTTATCAGAGCGTTGTCGTTTCAATCCCTGCTGTAAACTGAATTTCTTTTTGGACATAAAACCAATGTTTTGTACCTCTCTCTTTGGGTACATGCCAGTATTGGTACGCCTGTCTTTATGATCAGTGTTTTTACATTAAACCTGTAGAAACCCCATAGCAAAACCTTAGCAACCACTTAGCAACACTATAACAACCACTACAGTTACCACAGCAACCAGGGAGCTATACCTCAGCAACCACCTTAGAGCCCGGCATTGGATCAACAGAGACAGCAGGTCCCAAAATTGTTTACAGGCTGGAGGACGCCGCTGAGGTTGTCAATATATAAAACAAAATTAAAGATTGGGAAATATAATTCATATAAACGTATTGCATCGTGTGATATATCAGTTAATGGGCGGAGAGAGGTGTTTCACATCTTCTGTGAAAGAGTCAGTGCGCGCAACTAACGTAAAATAAAAGTGCCTGGATGGGTTTTTTTTTTATTTCAGATTTGACAGATTTGAATATATTTTTTTACTTCATAAATGTATTTTCCGGGAGCGGGCAGGAGTTACAGAGAGCGCACGGGAGCGGCGGGAATGGTCAGAAATGCAGCGGGAGTGGGATTGAAAAAATAGTCCTGCGCAGGGCTTTACCAGATTGTCAGAAACTGATTGTCAGTTTAAAAACAAACGTAATGTAAACGTTTACGTTTACGGCATTTAGCAGACACTCTTATCCAGAGCGACATGCATCAGTGCTATAAAGTAGTCCACAACTGTTCCTAATACCTGTAACGCTATACTAAACTAAATGCATACCAAGACGGAAGGAATAACACTAACTCTACACCTCTAAAAGCTGTTACATGCAGAACATGATGCAAAAAATCAAAATGCACAATTTTTTTTTGCATCATAACAATAAACACTGGGAATAAGACGTTACTTAAATATGTTGGTTACTTTCCCTTTCGGAAAAGTGGAAAGAGCATGCTGGGTTTCATTGTAGCATTCAGGAGCTGAAACTTTGAGAGCATTCGTCCAGCTTAGACATCCATAACCCAGCCATGGCAAAGTGGATGATCCTTTTGACAGCTGAAGTAGCTGTCAGCTTGGCTGTCGCCATACCAATGCCTGAGATAACTCTGGAAGTGTTAAAAAAATGCAGCTTTAGCCTAAAATTTGGTGTCATCAGTTATCTACATGCTTAAATGAACCCTTTCTGAATAAACCGTGTGAACCAGACTTCGTGCACAAAGGCCTTTAAAGGTTAACAATGAATTCTTGGGGAGTTCTTGGAAAGTGCGAGTCCAGTGTGAAGGCTAAGTGGCTGAAACAGATACGGTTGTTGCCTGACATGTACGACTACACTGATTCTCTCGGGGTCATCTCTTGCTGATTTCCCAGCACTGATTCGAGCAGACGTTGGCCGGGCTTTAACTGTCAATCATCTGGATGTCTCTGCCCCCAACAAACCTATCTGGGCGAATGACCAATTTGCAGAGCCCAGCCATCAAACACTAGCCTTGCCTATCAGACGTGTCTCTTTTTAAGGGAGATTACAGTACAGAAAGTAAGAAAAAGGAGGGAGTGAGAGTGAAAAAGGGCTAAGGAAATAGAGGAAAAGGGAGTGGAGGGGCAGGAGGGGAGAGAGAGAGAGAGAGAGACAGTGAGAGAGGGAATGATTAAAGATTGAGACAAAGCGAGTGAGAAGAGAGAGGGAGAAAAAAAAAAAGGACCCAAATGTGCTGTCTAGCCAAGGGGGCCTGTCAGACGGCAGCAGAATTGAAGAGGTTTCTGGGAAGCTGAGTGCTTCTTCTGCCGAATAAAGAAAATGTAAATAAGTAAATAAATAAATAAAGCCGAATTAACTCACTGGGTCCCATTTAACAGGTTTATTTAAAAGCCTCTGGTCTCTGCTGGTAAATAAATGGGCTTCAAAACAGTTTAGGCCTGCAGGCTGCAGCTGGTCATGTACTCATAATGCAGGACTGCTGGTCTAAGATCAGAATTTGCCATGATTCTTGCTTCAGAGGATAAAACAGGTCCTGCTACGGCACTTCTGCTGGATATGAATTTATGGCCCATGTGCGTAAAACTTGTCACCTGACTTATTATCAGCCTAATGTTTCATGGTCACCTTACTTAGTCCTTTAATGCCGTACAAGTAGCATTCCATAATCAGAAATTCCTCAGATAACCTTAAAATCATGGTGCTTTCTAGAACTAAAAACAATACTGACAGTGTTGAGCATCTAACCTGGCTCTAAATGTTTTTACTATTCAAAGAGTCACTGAATTTACATTTACGGCATTTATCAGACGCTTTTGTCCAAAGCGACTTTCATTTCCTAACTACAGGGGACAGTCTCCCT
>JBBPCY010000082.1:24036774-24047869 GCA_037974405.1 Brachyalestes nurse | reverse complement strand
ATCCTCATAGGCAATAGGCAATATCCTCATTATACCATCACGGTTAAACAAACTCAGATCTCACCAAATAGTGAGTCTGCATCAGTGTATGAGTGCTGTTATATGTGTATAACTGCTTATTCATGATTTTTCATTTATAAATCATTTATAAACCGTTTATGAGGGTTGTCTTATTGTAAAGTGTTACTGTGAGAGATTCTATGCCCCTGAGATTTTTATTCACTTTCACACGTGTGACAAAATGTTTCGATTTGAAAATAAATCTAAATTTGGAGGTCTCAGACCTTAGGATGCCATTGACTTTTCTTGCAGTTCTTGCATCACTTAACATGGATGTGGCTGGAGCTCGTACCCGAGGAGAAAATTACAGAAGTAATGCTTGTAATGTTTTTTTGTTTGTAATGTTTGTTTTTTGTTTTTTTTTTGAGTCACATATGTACTATTCAAGCTGTAGAATTACAAATACAGACTCCGCTAATGATGTATGTTCACTCATGCTGTTACTTCCCACTGACCAGCTTCCGTCACCAGCACTCCGCCGCCATGAACAGGCTCTTAAGAGCGACCGCAGCGCAATGCCTCAATAAGACTGGGCTGGATGAATTACCATTTGATGAGTAAATTGCTAAATGGCATCTCCTTACTTACTGCCTCCTCTGTAGAAGCGGGATTTTAAGACACAGAATGTGTCTTGAATAATGAATCCCTCATGACCTTCGCCCTCGTGGATGGGGCTGTTTTCCTTTTTTCCTTTTTGGTGAATATGTTAAAAATGGAGATGTGAATTAAGATGTGCCGAAAAGCTTCCAGCAGCTAAAAGCTCAGCTCCGCTAAAGAGCGCACAACTGTTCCTAAGAATAGAAGTGACAGTTCGAACAAATTTGAACACAGGCTTTAACTAATATTGTCTGACAATATGAAAATGTTTTCGTATTTAATGCATTTATTATCCCCTCCTTTGACTTTCTAGTGAAGTTTAAGATCACAGCTAGAGGTTTCTTGGGTCCATGCTGTGCCTGCAGAATGTTTATCCAGAGCCAGCTGAGCTATGCGTTTCATCACGGTTTAACACGCGGGCCGACGTTTTTAATTTAGGCAAAGCGTATTTATTTCTCTGCTGACTAAGATATGGATGGAATGATGCTGTCATGATGGCATGTGGGAGAGACGCACTGGATCTGAGGTTTAAAAAGGGGAGGGGGGGCCCAATGTGATGACTACAAAAGTGAGACAGAGGTAGAGAGAGGCAGAGGGAGAAAAAGAAAAAGGAGAAGACAAGGAGAGAGTGAGATAGAAAAAGTAGAAAAAGAAAAAGAGTAAGAATGACAGGAAGAGAGAGGGGGGAAGAGAGAGAGATAGAATGAGAGAAAGAGACAATAAGAAAGAAAGAAAGAAAGAAAGAAAGAAAGAAAGAAAGACAATAAGATATTAAGAGAGAACGAGAGATGTGGAAAGAGAAATGGAGAGAGAGAGAGAGAATACGAAAAAGAGGAGAAAGAGACAGAAAGAAAGAAAATGAGAATGTTTGAGAGAGAGAGAAAGAAAGAAAGAAAGAAAGAAAAAGACATGGCAGGAAGAGAGTGAGGCAGATGGCGAGAGAAGAAGAGCAAGGGGAGAGAGAATGAGAGAGAAAGTGAGTAAGATGGGAAAGGGAAAAGGAGAAAGAGAAAGCGAGTGAGAAGGGGAAGAGAGAGATAGAGAATGAGTGAGCGAAATCTAGAGAGAGAGAATGACGGCCAGAGGGAGAGAGCTACAGAGAAAGACAGATAATAGGAGAACACAGAAAGGGAGAAATTGACAGAGAGAATGTATGTGTGAGAGAAGAATAGAATGGAGAAACATTGCAGGCCGTGTTACTCCATGCAGCACTTGCTATTAATTTGCTTCTTCGTGCTGCAGGAAGACATGAAAGCTCTATCAGTCCCCTTCCCTCCTCTTTCTCCTGCTCCCTTTTTCTTTCCTCCAACAGCCACTTCTCAGACTTCCCGCTCTGTTTTCAAACACAACACTCCACGTTTATGCTCTATGGAGTCTTTAAAGCTAGAGAAAATGAAAATAAAATAAAAACACAAAAGCGGGCAGACGTTCCCGCCGCGACTGGCATAAGAAGTCATCCTGCGGTGATTGAGTGTGCAGTCGTAACGACGCACAGCAGTAATTATTTTACTCCGCGTCACATGTCAAGTGATCAACGGCGTGCTTAATAACTTTTTAAAGTCTTCAGCGAAGATGCTGACTTGTTTTCTGTTTTGGAGTTGCATTTGTAGTGGGGGGAGGGGGGCTAATGACACCAGCGCCCGCTGAAAAATCAAAGCCGCCAATGCTAATGCTTTTTTGATTGCGGCGGAACTTATGATTCAATTATCAAAGGCGTGTCAGAACTGTGCCATATCCCTTAACAGTTGCAGGCCTAATTGGATGAGGAGCATGTGGCATGAAGGCTTAGACACAAAGAAAAAAAAAAAAGGTTGTACAAGCTGAATCTCATTTCTCAGTTAGATCTTGTGCAGATGGTCTTGGATACTAACTTGACAGTCTAGAGTCTGCAGAGCCAGCAACACCATCAGGCACAAAGTCCATCTCTGTATGGTCACTGGAGTCCTAGCATGACCTAAGAGGCAGATGGTACTTTCAGTTTGACTTTCCAGTGCACTCCTAAATGATTCTGGGCTTCGGTTGTCAGTAAATTGGCACAGAACCCTGGTTCTTTAGAAAACTTTAGGAACCAAAAGCAGTACTTCTGTAGCGTATTTCAAAAGAATCCTGGTACCTTCATTCTTGTGGGGCAGGTAGATCAAGTATTCTTGTTGGTGGAGACTGAGAATGCTTGCATTTCGTGGCGTAGATTTCCTGGCATGTAACAGACCTTGATGCCTGGAAGAACAAGATCACCCTGCGCAAGCCCTCAGTCAAGTAAAGTAAGTAAAGTAAAGGGGCCCCTATAGTCACACACGAACAAAGTGAAATTCTCTCTCTGGATTTAATCCATTCACCAAGTGAAGCAGTGGGTAGCCAGCAGTATGTGGGGATATTACCTCAATGGTACCTCAGTGGTGGCATTGTAAGCTCTGGGATTTCAACGCATGACCTTCCGATTGCATAGGCAACTCCATAACCACCAGGTCACTAGCTGCCCCAAGCTTAACCAGCAAGGCTGGAAAAATGGGGGAACACAACAAAGGGTAGTGCCAGGGCACCTTTAGGGCAGGGGTACACTCTCTACAGATCTTCCAAGTGGTGGATAGGATGCAGAATAAAGACTGGTTGTATCTTTACCAGCACCAGGAGCTTTTGGTCCACTTTCAAGACTGAAGACTATGGCCAGACAAATCTTGTCCAGCGTTCTTAATGACAGTGTCTGGGGTCCTCGCAAAGAATAGGATATGAAGGACATCTGTGTCAAATATAGGCACATTAACGACAGCACGACGGAAAAAAGACGATCTGATTCTGCAGATCAATCATGCACCGGACAACACAGCTGGATCCAGTTGATGTAGCTCCCATCAAACTTCTATTTTCTGTTGTTGTTTTAAAATGCCCTCTCATCTCGTGGAGGTAATTGAATAGGGTTTGACGACTATTCGTTTGCTCCGCTCTTCACTGCGGTTGTCATTCATTAGTCCGGAAATCGGAACAAGGAGGACATGGAGCAAAGCAGACGCTTTGATTAGAGCAGGCTTTGCTTCCCGAAGGGCATTTTGAAGTCTGAAGTGTGTCTGAGGTGCGCCTTTCTTCATAAAACTATTTCTCAGTTCTATCCTGCCTTTCACTCACTCTTTTGCTCTATCCCTCCTCTGTCCAGCCATTCATGTCTGTCTCTCGCCAGGTTTCCTTCCTAATCAGCTCATGGTTCATAGGTAGGGTGAGTGCTGTAGCTATTACGCTTCCTGAGAGCTAAGCAGGGTGACAGACTGAGACATGCTGGGTATGCTGCTCGACTTGAGCAGCTGCCCACCAGTGCATTTTTTTTCTTCTTCTTCTTTTTTTTTTAAAGAGGGGAGACTTTCCTCAACCCTCTAGAGAGCTGCTCTAATTAGGAAAATGTGGATTTCTTTAAAACACATCAATGCCTGTCCATCCATCCATTGAAGCATCCATGCAATACTAACAGTACATGGATGGACAAATTCAACTCTTTTGTTCTTAGATCGTATATACACAGCTATTCAAATGTTTTAAATTACATTGCAACTTTTGAACTTCTTCAGTAAGATGCTGGATCTGAATCCAGAATGCACCATTCTTTGCCGCAATGTGAAGTATTTATAAAATTACTACTCATTACAAGATTATCAGTGTAATTTCACATTGTGTAGAAATGCTGGAATTAAGGAATTAAGGAATTAATTTATATTAAAATGGATTTCCATAATGCCTTTTATTTGAAAAGTGGCGAACAAATCTTTAGCATCTATAAACTGGTATTAATAGATGCTTGAGAAATTAGCATCTATAAACTGGTATTAAGAATTCCAAAGGAATTTTAAAAGACTGATAAATTATTGTTAAATATCAATGGTTTTTATTATTTAAAACCGTGGGTAAATCATAAATACACATTCCGCAAAGCTTGGACAGTTTCCATTTGTTACTGGGGAGGCAAAAAAGTCTAAGATCATTTTACAGGCTAGTTTTTAAAATGTCTTTTCACATCAAAACTCTTGGTTGCTTATAAATTGTTTGCTCTGCTGATGTGGATCTAAAGCTGTTTGTTTAGCTTTTTCAGTAGATTCTTAGCAGCAACTAAAGGAAAAATGAGAACCTTGTTACCACTACTACTCAACACATCCATTTCCTTGTCCTCTGCATTTTTTCCAGTGTTTTGGTGTCAAAACAATGAGTTTCAGTGTTAAATCAGACCTATTGTGAAAACACCTCAAGATGACTAAACGTCTCTGAGGGCATTTTCTCTGTAAGCCATCAGTTTACTGTGATTCACTCATAATGGCAGCTCAGTGCTGTGTGTGTAAAGTAAGCAAAATCACAATTTCAGCGTAACTGATAATGATCAATGGATCGGTAAGTGGTCCCCGATCTACTATTATGGAAACATTGTGCAGTATATACTAATCAGCCACGACATTAAAATCACTGACGTGAAGTAAATAGCATTGATTGTCTCATTGCATCGGCACAGTCAAGGCATGAAATATATTAGACAACAACTGAAAAGTCAATTCTAGAGGTTAATGTGTAGCAGGAAAAACTGGCAACTGTAAGGATCTGAGCAGGTTCAAAAAGGACCAAACTTAGATGGCTAGATGACTGGCCTCCAAAACGGCAGGTTTTTGGGAATGGTTTTAAAAACAACCAAACAGCCTCCAAAGTCCTCAGATCTCAATCTTACTGTAGAATGTGCTGAACAAACTAGTCTGATCCATGGAGGCCCCACCTCACAACTTTCAGCACATAAAGGCCTGCTGTTAATATCTTGGAGCCAGATACCACAGCACACCTTCAGAGGTCTTGCGGAGTCCATGTCTCGATGGGTGAGAGCTCTTCTAGTGGCACAAGGGGACCCACACAATTACAGATAGGTCTTTTTAATACTATAGCTGATTGGTGTTTATTTATTTATGCATTTTTAATTTAGACTTTATTGATCCCAGTGGAATTTAATTTAACCCATTCACCTGGGTGAAGTAGTAGATTGCCGACAACGGAGCTCGGTACCTTGTTCAAGGGTAGCTCAGTGGCACCACTGGCAGTCCTGGGATTTAAACCTATCGTCTTCTGATCACAGGGGCAACTCCCTAAGCACCAGACCACCAGCTGCCTTCTTTGTCTTCTCCAAAAACTGAAGTATACTTTATAATACATCAATCTAAACTGTGTATGTTATTATTCAAACATACAGCATTTTTAATATAAGTGACTCCAAAATTGAACGGCAGGTCTGGCTTATCTTAGCTGGACTAAGCCCCAACATAAGGCCAACCAGCTACATGCTTGGTGACTGAACCAAGATGTAATTTTCCACTCTTTACTCCCAGAACCTGTCCCACCTGGTGGCCAAGCCATCTACCCGTGAACATCAGGCCTGTGTCTGGGCGGAAGAACCTTCCGGTACCTTCTCCACACCCATCTGCTCAAGCTGTCTGGCCCATCTCATTCTGGACAACAGCCACGGATCATGGCAGAACAGAATTCACACCTTAAAGGAGAAAGGTCTGCCAGTTTTCATTCATTTTCTCTCAGCATTGCTAAGTCTGTAGGTCATGAAATTTAAAAACAAAGTAGTGGTTCAGTTTATACAAAGGTATTGAGGCTCAACAGACCAAAATCTTTCCAGTTTTCGCTTTGCTCCCTGGACTGAGTTTGTCATTAACACAATTGGGAGCAGTTCCTCCAGCCATGTTTACACAGTATGTTCAGATTCAAGAGATTCCACCGATGAACAAACTAAGCATGCACAGCATCGAAGCCAAATGAGAAACCACATCAAGGGCAGACATTCTTAAGATGGATACAGCACAGAAATGTCAGCCCAAATCCTTAGAGAGCCTGTAAGACATGTTCTTGGCCTGTGGTGGTCCTGGGGGCTGTGTGCTCTGCACTGTTTAGTGTTTTCCCTGCTCCCGACACATTTGATCTAAATAATCAGCTTAGTAATAACTCCTATTTGAATTTAACCACATGTACTGAAATGCAAAAGGAAGTGGGCCTCCAGGATCAGGGAAACACTGTTTTAGGCCACAATTACTACCAAGCTGAAACTTACACAGCTCATGATGCAGGAAATTCCTCAGTAGAAAGCTGTTCAGTAGAGGACATGTCAGTTCTTGAAATCTTCCTGAGAGAACTACAACATTTCTGAATAAGGGGAACTACTCTAGAGTAATCATATTCTCGCCCCCTCAATGCAGGCCCACACTTCAATATAACTTACATATTAGCTTCATAGGTGGAGCGGAGAAAGAATAAGCCTGCAGTTTTGCCATCTAATCGACTTAAGCCCTTTATAACTCCAGTTCCATTACTTGTAAGTTTGTTAAGTGTGTGTCTACAACAATAAGAGTAATAACAGTGTATAATAGAGAATGACATTATAGGGCAGTATAAAAGATAACAGCACTGGAGGGCACCTGAAATTAGGAGTTAGTACACTGGTCACCTTTATTGTGACTGACCTCCATTGTTACCTCTGCGCACCAACCGTCCGTCTGTATCTCGGACAAGGGCATGAATTATTGAAAGCTCATAATGTGAGGAAAAAAGGTCCATGCATATTCATCCAGCCTTTCATGTGTGCTGTTGAATTTGAAAGGCGTGGGGACTCAAAGCCCCAGTGATGCTCCCATACACATTCCTACTGAAAAGCAAGAAGAGTCTTTCTTTGTATATTTGTCCTCTTCTCTATATTCCTTTATTACCCCCTTCTGAAGGTGATATTGAAAGTTAGTCGCTTTGAAAGTCCAACTACGCAACTTGATAAAGACACAGATATGAAAACTAATAATGAAAGGCTTATGAAAATCAGATTCAATGCTGATGAATAAAAAATTATTCTCTCTGCTGTTGATTAGATTGTGCCGGTGAACAGCAGCTAAGATAATGAAAACGATAACTAAGCTGAACATTACCGGGAACCAAAGTTCTGACCAGACGTCAGCTTTCTGCGCCTTAAAAAAAAAAAAACAAAGGTATCTAAGATCAGGATTGATACCCTGAAGTGCTTCATAATATGTGGTTCTTATATTATACGTCTATATGTGTAAGCAAGGGAAATGTAGAAACTGAGAATGAAAAAAAACTGAATGAAAATGTAATTTTAGAACACAAAGCGGCTCCTGTGTGCATATAGGAGGGAAAAAAGACACGATTACCAGAAAGAACCATGTGCAAAAGAACAGACCAACATGAAACGATAGAGCAGGCCACATGGGGCTCTCAGCTCATATAATGGCATCTAAAGTGCATTCCGAAAGAGTGGAATGGCTCTCAGAAAAGACAAAAGAAAGAAGAAAATGCACTGCAAGTGACTGCAATATGATGCAAAGTCAAGACAACGGGATGAAGGAAATGACAGGCTTATATAAGTAGAGAATTACATGGAATAAAATATAGACAGCCACAGGGAGGATTCACAGTGGTGAATAAATGACATACAGTGCCCAAAAATGACTGAGGATAGTAAGCCTTCAAACTGTTTTTAATACAAATTAATATGTTTTCTTCATAAAGTCACAGTAACTTAAATTAATATGAAATGCAAGTACTGGGAATAAATATTTAGAATGCAGCAATGTGGTAGCTAAATTCAGTCCACACTCTTTATTGAAAAGGCAGTATTCAGTATACTGTTACTTTTTACATATTTAAGATAATATTTTTAAAAGATCTACATTAAAATGCACCTTTAAAACAAACTCCCTCAATACACAGTGAGTAGCAAACATGATTGTTACACAAGCTTTAAAGAGATACTCAACTAACATCTCCTTTACAAGTTCCTGTTTGTCATAAAGTAGACCGATAAATCTATCACAGCTCTTTTCAGGAATGACTGAATTAGACATGTTTGTGAGTGAAAATGAGTGAAAATACACAGCTACCCATTTTATAATTCCCCAATCATATTATTGTGACGGTATAGTTTCTTCTTCTTCTTCTTCTTCTTCTTCTTCCTCTTCTTCTTCTTCTTCTTCTTATTCTTCTTCTTACTTATTATTATTATTATTATTATTACACCTGTCTTCTCCTCCAAAGCCATGCAAGTAATTGGAAAACATAGGGTGTTTTCACACGTGGTCCATTTCAGCTCTTAAAGCGAATTAGCATTTTTGCGTAAATGTGAACACGGCAAATGAACTCAGACCCCTCTGAAATGAACCGAGCTGTCCAGTTCGCTTTAAGTCGGCAGCATGGTTCGTTTACCTCACACGTTATGAACACAAAGCGTTCCGGGTTCACTTTGACAGTTTTCGCCCTCTAGCCTTGCCATTGGTAGATCACGTGGTACAGCCCCAGGAAACCTTTATGTCTATTCAGGAAACGGACAGCAAACAATAAAGAAACAAACTAATAAATACAAACGAACAAATGGTCTCAGTTCGGTTTGTTTCAGAGTTCTTTTGGCGTGTTCACATATATGAAAAAAAATCTGAATTTGCTTTAAGGGCTGAAATGGACCAAGTGTGAAAACACCCTTAAATATGACCAATCCATGAACGCAGCTACGTGCGCGTTCAGTGTCCTTACCCATACTTGGTAAGAGCCAGCGAGTTCACGAGGCCAACGCCCAACCCTGTGACAGTACAGCAGTAAAGCTGGCGTCTGAATCAGAAGACTGCAAGTTAAAATCCACGGTGCCCATACATTTTTTCCATTTTTAAAAAACCTCTTTTATCCCATTAAAAACAATGTTTGGGTGTCTCCAAACACTGGTTTTATAGCAACTACGCAATCACACTTCACATTTTCTCACAGAAATGCATCTAGTTAAATTTGTCAGATGCCGTGGTATGCGGATTTTTCGCTTAGCTCATGAGAGAAGCAGCAGTCCTGCTTGGGTGAGTGCAGGGGTTGCGGAGGCCCGAAACATACAAGGAGAGCAAAAAATAATCCAGAAATTGTACCAGAATTAAGCCTGGATAAAGGGGAAGGGCTGCATCCGGAAGAGCATCCAGTGTAAAACTTAAGCCAAATAAAGTATGTGGATCATTAATGATATTTCTATACCGGATCGGTCAAGGGTTACCAAATGACACCAGTACTTTTGGCCAGCAGGGTGCCAGGGGAAACTATACTACTGTTGGGTGAAGGAGAAGGCGGGGGAGACATGTCCAGAGGCAGTGGGAAAGTAGGAAGGGGAGGAGTGTGGAGGTAAAAAGTTTGCACAAAGATAGAGCTGCCCATTATGATGTAGATACACTGAGTGCGCAAACAACTAGATGGAAAGGGAGCAAGGTCGGAAGCATTGGAGGAGGGTGTACCATGGTGTGGACTACTCCCTACATGAAAGTTTCAGCACGTAGGACTCTCCTCTGGTTCTAACGCTGTCCTGAAATTCCTTAAATTGCTTTGGATAAAAGTGTCTGCAAAATGAATGTAATGTAATGTAATGTAACGGATTGAAAGAAAATTGGGATAAGGTTAATCCTGAAGAAAGAGTATGTCAAGAGTCTTCTGGAGATGAAGAGAGTGCCCGGAAAACTGGAATCCGTGCGCTTGAAGGAGAGAGAGGAGGGTGAAAGATGGATATGTTTAAATACTTGGGTTCTGTGGAGAAGACAAGGTGCAAGGTGGAGTGGCTTCAGTCAGATTGGTGACAGAAAGAATGAAGGAAAATCTACACGATGGTAGTGAGACCATCTATGGCGTATGGTTTTGAGACAGAACCAGAGTTGAAGACGCTACGAAGTGTGGACAGGATTAGAAATGAGTATATTAGAGGGACAGCTCGGACTGGATGTTTTGGAGACAAAGCAAGAGAGGCGAAATTGAGCTGGTTATACAGGGGATGCTGAAGATAGAGCTGCCAGGCCAGAGGGAAAAAAGGAAGTGCAAAGCGGAGGTTTATGGATGTGCTGAGAAAGAACGTGCTGGTGGTATGACAGAGAAAGATGGAGAGAACAGGAATAGATGGAAATGAATGATCCGCTGTGGCGATCCTTAAATGGAGCGGTCAAAAGAAGAAGGAGATTCAAATGATGAAAACGTGTCATGACACATTAACAAAAGGAGTAAATAAAGAAAATCAACTCGTAAGAAAAATGAAAAATGCACATAATGTATGTTCAAAGTATGTTCTTTATCATGACTAATCATGACATGCATTCTGAATATGTCCCTTTTGAAATGTGCTGAAAATGTTTAGGTCAGTGTATTTAGTGCTGTGGGAAACTGTGGTGTTTGAACTTTGGAAAGAATAACACCTGATGGATAATGGAAAACACATTTATTTATCTGATATTTCTTTTATGTGCAAAGCCCACTCTAAATAATGTATATAAAAGAAAAGATCAAATGATAAAGTGATCTATAATGGCTTTTGGAATGAAACTCTACACATATAATTTACTAGCAGTGTCACATTCAAAGTCTTAACGAGATATATATATATATATATATATATCTCGTTAAGACTTTG
>JBBPCY010000082.1:24019913-24035232 GCA_037974405.1 Brachyalestes nurse | reverse complement strand
GAGATATATATATATATATATATATATCTCGTTAAGACTTTGAATGTGACATATATATATATATATATAAAATAAATAAACACATATGGCAACACGCACATCAACTGATGTACTAAATATATGGAATCCATCTCATATGTTCTTGCCACCACAGTACGCCAAGATTATGATGCATATTTCCTGTTTGGAATGGATGGAGTATAGGAATAAAGTGGATCATTTTTTATGCGTATGTTGCTTGGTGACCACAGCCTATAGAATTAATAATATGTGGCTGTGCTATCTTGGGACTATCTTCACTCATTTTATCCCCATGCTGTGACATTAACATACATCAGCACTCAAGCCTTCCAACTGTTCAAACCTCATTTGGGGGGGGGGGGTGTTCAGTATGTACTTTCATCAACAGTGTGCAAAAGAAAAATGTCAAATTATTATGCAGCCACAACCTGCTCAGTTAAGACAATCAAATAAAATAAAAAAAAAAATAATTAAATTACCAAAACACAGAATTTTTCATGTGTAATTGAAAGGCGACAGAACAGAAAGAAAAGTTCAAAAGAATGCAACAGATCCTCAAAGGACTTTTGATGGGCAGTGCAGATGAAATAAAGGGAATGAAGAAGTGACAGTGTACCTTTAGAGCCTCCTTCTCTTTCTCCACCCGCTGGAACTCCAGGTGCTCTTTGACCAGGGAGGCTGCTTTGCCGTTGATCTCTTCTTTAAGCTGGTCAATCTGGTGGTTCATGGTCTTCAGTGTGCGCTTCATCTCTGTGATCTCATCCTGCATACACACACACACACACACACACGAGGTGAGAATAGAGAACAGGGGAGGGAGAAAGAGAGAGCGAGAGAAATTAAGCTGTGCTGTCCAAGTCTTTTGAGTAGATATAAGAATCTGTTAACTTTCGTTTAGTTTTTTTTATTATTATTTTACACTGTGTGAAAACAGCAGCTGCTGCTTACGTTCTGAGCGGATGTTTTTTTTTAAGATATTAAAGTCAACATGAAAAGGAAATGTGTTTTTCTTCTGCACTGTGACATATTTCCGAGTTTTAGGGAGGATCGATCAGCATTTGAACTCAGTGAAAGGTGGATGTGCTGGGCCGTGGAGGTAAAACATGATGTTGTTGTTTAATATTAATTTGCCCTGCCTGCTGGTGCATTCACACTTACTTGAAATAACATCAAATGGAGACAAACACTCTATTACTACCCTTCTTTCCAGAGACGCAGCTGAATAATGACAATTCTTGCCCATAAAGCAGGTTGAAGCTGCAGATTATTTCGAGATATAAGACATGACTTAAGAAAGACCTTCACAATTCTAGGCAAACGAAATCACACACACACACACACACACACACACAAACACACACAGGGTGGATATACAAACAAACACAGGTAAAGCTGAGTATCACATGGACATAAACAAACACAAGCGAAGACATGTATTCACCTAGATAAGGAAACACACATACACAGGTAAACAGACAGATACAGGACTACATACAAATACAAACACACACTCTCTCTCTCTCTCTCGCTTTCTCTCTAGCAGATTATCATGAGACGGGTACAGATAAGTACTTGTGAAATAAATCTTAAGTGCAAACACACTCAAAATGCTCTCGGAGAGAAGCATCAGCATGAGAATCTACCGAAAGCTGAATACACATGTCGACACACACACACACACCCACACAAACAAACACACACACACAAGCAGGAGCCACATTAGTTCAAACAGCTGCCTATCCCCTACTGTAGCCTTACGACAGCTACAAGGTCAGACTTCAGACAGAAAGCAGCTGGACCAGAGTGGGACAGAATGGGATGGATCGGGGTCGGGGGGAGGGGGTCCGTGCATTTGCACTTGGCAGGTTCAGGTATGATGAAATAAGAGAGTAGAAGAGGAAAAGGAATACAGAATGTGGAGATTGTCCTTTGAAAACGCAGCTGAAGCGAACTCTTTACGCGGCGTGACCTGCCGCAGCTCCATCGCCAGCTCTTCTTCATCTCTTTCAAAAAGAAGCGCTGGTTCTACTACAGCAGCGGGACGAGTCGTTCATTAAGAGGAAGTTCACCTTTAGAAGCTTTGACTTACTTATGTGGTGCTAAATGAATCGAATGCAATTCTACGTTTAATTATATGGTTAGTTACACATTTTTTACACCGACATTCAATTTGCACTCAT
Source organism: Brachyalestes nurse (assembly GCA_037974405.1). Lineage (NCBI taxonomy): Eukaryota > Metazoa > Chordata > Actinopteri > Characiformes > Alestidae > Brachyalestes > Brachyalestes nurse. The sequence continues at coordinate 24,033,031 of JBBPCY010000082.1, read as the reverse complement.
TATATATGGCATCAGTTCTGACCTTTTCCTATGACAGAAATGCAAAGGATGTTTTCTTTACATAATACAATATGATGCACACAATAACTACCAATAATAAAACATCACCTGAAATATGGACCTTTAACAGCATTTCTCTATTTATTCTAATATCAACAGTTTTTACGTGAGTTAAAGGGGAATTCAATAGATTTTCCAACATTTCTATATTAATAAATCACTAAAATATAGGTATTCTGATTGATAGAACATTTCTTCTATTATCAATAGTGTGAATGCACAACAAAACTCTAAATGACTTGATTATACGTGAACAACTGATTTAAGCAGATTTTTTAGGGTAGATTATGTAATCTACACTCCAACATTTGATCACCGTTCGTTCACTGTTTTATCTGTGGTCCTTATTAACCTGGTGGCCAAATAATTTTGACTGAACAGCTACTTATTTTGTCTCACATGAGTAGATTACTAAAAGTTACTAAAAGTAATTCTAATCACTGGAGGTGGAATAACCATTCTTCTTTCTGGTGGTTTCCATTTATACCTTTTAAGTGTGGTGTGATGTTCCACAAGGTGTACAAACACACAAGTGGTGATATGAGTGTGTACCTGAGACTCGATGAGGTTTTTGCTGTAAAGGTTGCGGTCAGAGCGGACGGCCTCATAGAGGTTCTGCTGCTGCTTCAGCTTAGTCTCCGATTCAGCAATCTTCTTCTTATACTCAAAAATCTCCATCTCCCGAACTTTGATGTCCTCCATGTGCAGCAAGACCTGGGAACAAACAGAGACGTCCACACATATTTACTGCCCACATAAACCCCACATAAATACTTTAACTACTAAAAGGCTTTGCTGATAAGGTCTCTGAAAATGTTCCTCTGGTTAGCAAGTACAGTATGTGTGAAAGGACCAAAGTGGAATCGACTGAAACTAGTAGTGACGCTATGCTAGAAACATACATTAAAAAAAATCCATTTTAAAAACTGTTCAAAAGTTCTCAATCACTTTTCAACTTAGTATTTCTATGTTATACACAAGAACTTGTGTAGAACTTCTCCAGTGGTTCCTAAACTGGTCCTAGAGGACCCCCTGCTCTGCTCATTTTAGTGTTGTCCCTGCTCCAACACATCTGATCCAGTTAACTCAATCAGTTCATTATCCAACTGTTCTTGAGCTGAAATCAGTGTGTAAACACTAAAATGTGCATGGCCGGGGGCTCTCTAGGACCAGTGTGGTACCACCTGCTCTAATCTAGAGAGGCACAGAAAGATATAATATACTGTAATTATCCATGCATAGAAATGTTGGTAAGATATCTGCCCTAGGATGTGAATGAAATACAAGACAATGCATGGACATTCACTGATTAAATGACTCATTATTCATGTATTAAACTATGAATGTATTCTAACTTCATGTAGTTTATAGCTATGTTCATTATTCAAAAATCTCATTTTTTAAATATAAGAGCATTTCTTTTTCACATTGACTGCAAACAAATGACTAGTAGTACAAATTAAAATATACAGTATTTTTTTTTACTCTAGTTGCCCTTTCCACAGTGTGTGAACGATGAAATGCTCCAACATTCTAAGAATATAATCTCATTACACGAATCTACATTAAAGCAGATGTAAAGTTTTTCCTTCTCCTTTAAAGTTTACGATTAGGAATTATATATTTGCCCCACTTTCTTGTGTAGTCCTTTGTACATTTTTATGTGAATGCTGTATATCGAAAGTGAAAAAAATAGTGAGTTGTATTAAATATCTTGCCGGACTTTGTTTTACAGTGTTTTACAGTGTACTGAATGACTAACAGGTCAATATGATATACGCATTTAAATGTCTGAGGTATATTGTAGCTTAATATGGTTGCAGCAATAAAATTGTGTTGACAAAAATAAAGTTGTCTTGACGAAACTACCCTTTCACAGTCCACAAATATGACATCCATCACTTCCCATCATTTTTCCCTCTTTTTTATATCCTTCCCCTTTCCTCCCGCAGACCACACACACATCTCGCCGTGCTGTGTGACAGCAGCACAAACCTAATGGAGTCGATTTGTGTCGGGGTGGTGACAAACCCACGAGAACTTGTTCACTTGTTCCGCAGCAAGAGGTCTGCACTGTTTCAATGGAGCCTGATTGAAATATCAGCGTGTTTTTTTTTTTTTTCTTCTTCCTCGCTCCCTCTCAACAGCACTGGCTTTGTCAATGCCAGACATTATACGTCAAATTAAAAGCTGAATAGAAACAGAATTACATGGATTTGCTGTATTAGACCGCTACAACATATGCAGCCGCTAATCCAATCACAGCGAGCCGGGTTAAATCCAAATGTCAAAGTCAGGACAGAAAGAATCAAATCTATGCAGAGAAAGAGGTAGGGCTGACAGTATAACTAGAACAGCTTTCGAATCAAAGACACGTTTTCAGAATGTCAACCGAAAACAACAGGAGTTATACCTACAATAAAATCTATAACTGTCAACAACACCAACTTACACGCTGCTCAGCTCCTTCGAGGTGCTTCTACGGCATCGATTAAATGTTGATGCTTAAGCAGTAAAACATGCTTGTTAATGTAACATTAACATTAGCATACATTAGCATAACATTAGCATACATGTATGTGTGTTTAAAGATAAGTATATCTGACAGAAATAGATCTCTATTCTATTCACTTAATACTGTGCTATACACTGATTAGCCATAACATTAAAACCACCTACTAAATATTGTCTCCCTCATGCCTCTAAAACAGTTCTGACTTATCAAAGCTTGGATGCCACAAGACATCTGAAGGTGTGCTGAGGTACCTGGCACCAAGACATTAGCAGCAGAACTTTAAGTCCTGAGGTGGGGTCTCCATGGATCAGACTAGTTTGTTCAGCACTTCCCACATATGCTCAATCAGACTGAGATCTGGGGGATTTAAAAGTTAACACCCTGAACACCATGCACCTCAAACCCATTTTTTTCAGTGTGGCAGTGTGCGTTAGTCCACTGGAAGAGGTCGCTGTTGTTGGGGAGTATTGTTGCCATGAAGGGGTGTACTTAGTTTGCAACAATATTTAGGTAGGTCAAAGCCAAGGTCTTCCAGCAGAGCACTGCCCAGAACATCACACTACCTCTGCTGCCTTGCCTTCTTCCTTTAGGGCATCCTGGTAATATCTCTTCCCCAGGTAAGTGGTGCACACACACACCACTGTCCACATGACATGATCCACCCATGACACTGTTGCCAGTTCACCAGTTGTCCTTAATTGGAACACTTTTAGTAGGCACTAACCACTAAATACCGAGAAAACCCCACTGGACCTGCCACTGGACGCTCTGACCCAGTCGTCTACCCATCAAAATTTGCTTCTTGTCTTTTGCCCATTTTTCCTGCCTCCAACACATCAACTTCAAGAACTGACTGTTCCCTTGCTGCCTAATATATCCACCTCTTGACAGGTGCCACTATAACAAGATAATGTTATTCACTTCGCCTGTCAGTGGTTTTAACGTTGTGGCTGATCATGTACAGGGAAGAACTATCTAATTAACAAGATAGTGGTAAAATGCAAAATCTGTATATTAATTCTGACACTTTCTCATCATCAACCTGGGTCAGCATTCACCAATTTTATTAACAAGCCAATATCAGTTGCTTGTTGTTTATTCATTTTAAATGATTACACAGAGCTTGAAGAACTATTTAAATGTTTAATGGTTCCTGGCTTGGTCAAATGATTCCATACAGTCTATACAGCACCAAAAAACAATTCCAATATTGGTACAAGTCATTTTCACCAAGACTTAATCCTAATACATTCAGCTGATGTAATGATTTGTGACAGTTATTAGAAATAAAGAGTGCATTGTGGGAGACTGCAGTGCCCTTAAAATTACCATGGAATTCCATTTTACAATCCAGACACTAAGAGAAAAACAAGCATGGTCTGTGATGGTGCACTGAATTGTAAACAGGGATCCATTTCTGTCATAGCCTTTGGTAAAAGATCAGTAAAACCTGCTAATGGCATTAGCAAACGAGTACCTGTGCATGAAGATGCTATCAGTATAACACGTTGAAAGACAGAATAAGCAAATGTGCTTGAAGATCTGAAGATGAAATCAAGTTTAAAGTATAATTTCACGCATGACAAAATTTGACACTCTTCGTGAACGACAATAACAAGAGGAAGGAATGGTTTTTGTTACAATTAGAAATGGGTAGTTATTTGAATAAAAGCAATATCAAACGAAAAAGGCAATAAATGTATGTTGTCGAGTTATGAGATAAGAAGCTGTGTTGAATCCCATACACCTAAAACATAAAAGTAGAGTAAATTATATCTTGGTGCACAAAAAAACAACTATAGCGGGTTATCGGGCTGCGACAGTATCGACATGCAACATTTATGACGCTCACTCCCATAACTAGTTTGGTTGCACATGACAGAAGAATACGCAGAATACGCAGAATACACAGAATACACAGTAATGCTGCATATGAGTGAGGGAGTTGGTATCCCCAGTATGCGCAAGTGATTTTACTCTTATTTTTGTCATTTTCTCTGTTACTACAGTGTACAGTATATTTATGTCCTTTTTCTGTGGCTTAGTTGTGTTTTTATGTTCTAGATTATTATTTTACATCTGTGTTAGAATAGGTAAGTGACTTAGACTAGGGCGTGTTTCAACTAACACCAACATTCATGCTTCATCACTGTCGAAGGGACGGATCTGTGTCGTAGCTCGAGGACCTCCTGTAACTAATTCTCCAGTGTTTTCATTTTTTCCCCATAAAAATATTAACCAATGCTGTATTTGTGGAACTGCCCAGCCTTAGTTGCAATGAGTAATGAGTTCCTAACATTAAAACAATGTTTTCAGAGGCCAGTACATCAAGGGACTGCGACAGATATTAGGCCAGTATTGGAGCACTGGCGTTTTATATTAGATCTTTAAATCTGTTTAGCAACTAACACAGCTCAAGGCCTCTGCCTTTTAAAAGAAAAGCATGACATGAATACAGAGGCGTGTGCGAGAGTGTGTGCGGGGTTGAGGACAGCAAAAGAAAAATCAATGTTTAATATTTCCCAACTATGTCAAGGGATGGTCAAGTGTCTATATCCCAACTGAATAATGGCCATTATTACATATTAGTGCTATTCAAAGGCAATTGATCTCCCCCGCATCAGAGAGTCATCATCATTTCGCTGCCACATCAGTGGCAGATGCTACTAATCTTGATTCACCATCAGTTTTCCACATTTCTGCTAATGTGGAAGCAGCATTTTAAATATCCTGCTCTAAAAGGTGCATGCTACTCAATGCTGCAAACATTTCTAACTGCAAAAAATCAGATCATGCTGATTTTAACCATTAGCTTTTTTTCATTAGTTCATTCAGCATGTTTGGGTAAACATCCTAGTCTTTGACGCAATTAGCAAACAGTAAGAAGGTCTCAAATAAACCAGAAAGAATTTCTACCCACTCTCGATTTTTCCTTATTTGTATAAATGGCTGCAAAAAAGGTACAATTGCTTAAGAACTGACCCATTAGCTGCAACAGCTCTTCAGAATTGTGAGAAAGAAGGTCAGCATGATGTTTATTGTTTAAGAATGCTACTTACATGTATGAGAGCACTATTGATTTATTGGCTTTCTTTGTGATGGCATTTTTTAAAAAAAAGAAAATACCTCTCACATCTTTAAAAGAGTGGAGAACATTCGCTAAGGAGGCCGTCAGAATCATTAGCTGAAAGAAACGATTTTACCACACTTTGGGCTTGTTTCTGCTCACCACTGGGTGTTTTCACAGCAAATTAGCAAGACGCCAGCTCAGGGAACTCCCTGCAAAGGGCTAATGTGAGCTGAAAGAGCAAACTGAGAGAGGAAATGGCAGAAAGGTTGGTGCTAACAGTTAAGCTGTCGCACATGCAGGAAATGCCAGGTTATCTGAATTAGTGTGTGTTAGCCTGGGCCCAGGGGTGATTTTGAGAATGTGGCAGTAAAGAACAATTACGTAGAACAATCTTAGGCAAGTGAATAAAAAAAATGAAATAAATGTATAATGCACCAGAGCGCATGACTTAAAGTCAATTAAAATCCAGTAAAAGCAGACATGGCTGGTAGTAAAAATACTATGTTCCACTAAAACTTTTAACTTTGCAACCTCCGATCAAAAAAATAGCCCCTCCGCTCGGACCTTTCATAATTAGGTACGCTCCATTTTATGAGCTGCTTATCCTAACCAGGGTCGCAGTAGTCACAGAGCAAGAGAGAGAGAAACAACCTGGACAGGTCAAACAAATACACAAAGTCAACCCTAGACACTGTTAAGCATCTCCATTTCACCTTGCATGGTTGTCTCCTGGTGGAAAAAAACAGATATAAGGAGGATAATGTGCAAACTCCACATGGTAATTCTTTTAAATATAATCTGTTAGGCAACATACAGACAATAGCAGCAGAAGTTAAAAATATAAAACTGACTACAAAGCTGTTTTCGAAGGTAAATACATCAGGGACGTCAAAGCCATCACTCATATCACTATCATACACTGGTTAGCTAGTCACAAGTGAGAGATTCATTATATTTCCCTATTGTTTGTAATTCTTTACACTCTGTTTCTTTGTCATCTATTTCTTAACCTGTCTCAATACATTTTACTGGAGGCATCTGTGTTTTTCCGCCCCACTTCAAACCAATTTATGAGTCAAGTCAAACTCAGGGTTAGGTCTCTGCACTGGTAAGTGATATAGAACTATCGATCGGATTGAGATCTGGCGAATTTACGTTTAGACAGGTGGCTTGTGTCCAGTTGACATCCAGATGAATGCCTTGACCCAGGACATTGCCCAGAGCTTTCATCTATACACGCTATATGCTATATAGATCCACTCCATTCACCAGCATGTGTTCTTTCCACAGTGCATCACGACACCATCACTGCCCCAGGCAAACAGTGAACGTGTCTCCAGCTGTCCACGTGATTAAAACGAAATTCATTGCTCCAGGCAACGTTTTTCCCTATCTCCATGGTCCTGTTTCAATAGTGCCCACTGCATGCATTTTAAGTGGTGGACAGGACTTAGCATGGGCACCTAGCTTGGTTTTGCAGCCCCAAACTCCATTAACCAGCATTAAAAAATGTGTTGACTTCTGCCACAGGAGCCCTCTGGTCCTTGATTCGGACAAAATAGCCTTCACAAATTGATGCCGTGTGTATCAGTTAGCCTACGGCACCCATGACCCTCCATACCAGGAAGACCCCACAAACTCATTGGTCTGGGTTACCAGCTGTTAAAGCCAGTAACATCATCGGGGCGTTTCTCATTACAGGACATCTTCCACAAGTACTGCATCAGAAAGGCCTCCTGCAGTGTGCGCGACTCTTCACATCCCTCACACTGACTCCCATCTGGCAAACCCAAACACAGCATCAAAGCCCGATCGGCCAGACTGTGAGAGCTTTTTCCCACAAGCCATCAGACTCCTCCAAATGCTGGCCTCCCTGACACACACCTGAACTGTGACCTGATTCAACTTTCCACCTATGTACTTTCCACTTCAATCTTTTGATGATGCTACATGCAAAAACAGACCCATGTTACACTTGGACTCTGTCTCATCGCTTCTGTATTTTTAACAGACTGATGGCATATTTATTTATGTTGAACTGCTGCTGATCTTTTGCACATTTGAAGCACACATTCACACTGCAGTACTGTTGCATTCCTTCTGACTGCTGATGCAAGATTAGTACAATTATTTAGATGTTAAAAATGATGTTGTAACAAATTGCACATTTTTATTTCTAGTTTAGAGTTCATATTTATAGTTTATGTGTATATGTATACTCTGTGTCCTTCTGTACTCTGGAGCCACACCGCCTCGTCTCACAGTATACGTGTATATAGCTGAGATAAAGCATAAAGTCGATTTTGACTTTGAATAACTGCCTCAACCGCCTACCCATCACAATTTGGTCACTGTTAAAGTCACTCAGATCCTTACACTTGCCCATTTCCCTGTTTCTAAAACATCAACTTTAAGAACTGACTGTCAACTTGCTGCCTAATATATCCCACCCCTTATTTAACAAAATAATGAACATTTTTCTGTGGTTTTAATTCTGTGGCTGATCAGTGTTCTCAGTTTCTCTTCCCATTTTCTTCATGATAATATTGCTGGATGTTCTAGAATTTTGAAAGCAAAGGCTGGAGACCTAGGACAGCCATGTCTACAACTGGCCTGTGGACCCTCTCAGTTATTTAGACTGTCGTTTCACAGTATCATAGTTTACATTCATTAAGTTGAGCATGAAATGAGTATAGAACTCCTCTCCAAAATAAGAACACAAATGTATTTAATTAAAACCATTTTCTGATTTTAGTTCTTGCTAATCTTTCTGATCCATGCAGTCTTCAGAGTGAACCACACATATAATGCAAGCATCACAACCATCCCTAACATTATTTATTCATTCAGTAACGTTCTGTATTTCGTGTGTTGTGTTATTAAGGGGGATTACGGGACTGAGATAGGTTTGCGAGACACTTATAAAGGCAATAACTAATTAAAGGAACTGAAGATTTAGTGTTGACAAATGCGGCTCTAAACATTCTATCATTTTTCAGGCAGTTCTGAGAGAGATCGACCTTGTCTAGTGCTCTTAATCCAGCTTCGCTTTTTCTGAAAAGGGGGAAAACACAACAATTTTCCTGTAAGATTAAGTTAAGCCCTTTTATGACTTCTCTTGACCTTACTACATGCTAAACTGTTGTACATGATTGTATGGTTCTAAAATCTGAAAAAAAAACCTAAACACTAAAAACCTCTTCCTGTACAATTTTCTGAATTATGAATCTTCCACCCATGACACCTTTATCAGGGTCCTGACTTTTATTATATTTTATACTCTTTCAGAAAAGGGCACTGTCCAGATTAATTTCAGTCCTGCAAAGTATGTAAAAATGTAAATGTAAGAGTATAAAGAATCATTATATATGTATGTGACGGTACATGGGTCACAGTTCGGTACATGATGTTGTACGGAGAATACACGGTACGACGGAGAAGACGTGACTGAAGTAATACAGAATCACAAAGGGGCCAAAAAGCGCCAGTATATCATAAACCTGGGTTGTAGTGTGGTGTAATAGTGTTTATTTAAAATAAATGAAAACAAACCAAGCCTCATTCTTTAGAACTTGTTGTTTCTTAACTTCGCTGTATCAGGAACCGTACCGAACCATGATGTCAGATAAACAGATATGTGTATATATATATATATGTGTGTGTGTGTGTGTGTGTGCGTGCGTGCGTGCGTGCGTGTGTGTGTGTGTGTTTGTGCTCTGATACCAGCCCAGAGCTGAAACTAATTAAATCAGTAAATCAGTAAAACAAAACTGTACCTGTGTGAGCACATAGCAAAAGGAAAAGAACAGTTATGTCTGAAAGCCCAAAAAGAAATAAAGTCTGAAATTCCAATTCCTTAATACGATATATAATCAGTAATATTGACACTCCTTGGAAGCAGAACATTATTTTTGACCAGCTGAAAAAAAAAACATCCCCACATTGATTCTGAAGCAGTCAGTTAACAGTAGCTTTGCCTCCTCACAGGTGTTCTGATGAACCAAACTACAAACTGCTCTAAGAGGACATGTGGTTAACGACGAGTGATTTGTCAGAATAAACTAAAGTTACGTTTAAAATCCTCACTAAAGATCACAATGCTACATTAATAAGTATTCTAAGCAGTATCAGTTCTGTTACTCAGTCTGTAAACAATTCTGATTCAATTCCAATATCAATCCAGGCAATCTAATCTGTTTCTTCAGCTATAATAATCTATATATGAATTATAATATCAAATTGCTCTTAAAAAATCTCCACATTGTTAATTGACCTGTTCATAAACAGTACGTACATTTCTAAAAAACAATCCAAGACATTTCATTTTACTTAAAAAGCTTTTCCATGAAATTAGATCAAGTTGTTGATCTTTCTTTTTTCTTTTTATTATTTTTATTATTTTACTAAAAAAAACATTTACAGGCCACAGTTGTCACACTAATAATAATATCAGCTCTACTAATCCCATGTGCATTTACCTTTTGTGTAAGCTCACTAGCCTCGTTGATATATCTGTCTCGTTCCTTCTCTAGTTGGAAGATGATTTTACGCTGTTTTTGTGCCTCGTCTCTGTAGGTCAGAATCTCCTGGTCTAGAGTTTTCTTCGTCTGCTCGTGTAACTTCACCAAGTCCAGCTGCTTCTCTGTAGCATTTGCTGCCTTGATCATGTTCTAAATTAACATACACACACACAGGAACACAAACACACACACACACAGAAAACATTTTTACATGAAAGATTACATGCTACCTGTCTAACACACTTGTCCTGAGTGGTTCAAACACATGTATTATACAAGCGTCTCTTTTTGGACTAAAAACAAAAATAAACAAAAGCCTTGTAAATAACAAACAAAGCCAAGGAAGTACAAACCACCTATCCTGTCAGTGGTCTAATCTTGAAAGATAAAAGTATAATTGGCCACTTTGCTGGAATGAAAGGGTTTATTTTCAACTGTAATGCATCAGTGTAAAGTAGATGAAAGGAAGCATTCTCAAGGGTAGAGCCAATTTCAGGAACCATGTACGCATGCCAATGTGTTCGTGTGTTTCTGTGGCCATGTACTAGGCACTTTGAGGGGACCAGCAGTTATCAAGATGATGGACAACCAACATTCCAACTCTGAGGGGTCTAGTCCCCATTAGGAAGAACGCCTTTGTATCAAAACAAAGCTTTAATTTGGAAAAAGTAAAAGAGCAGAATGATATTACTTCAGGTCCTGAGGTTTAGATTAGGGTCGGTCATAAAGAAGTCAATAGAAACACCCCACACAGGTAGAAATACAAACTTGTGAATGTGTGTGCATGTGTGGGGGGCAGCATATTCCCAGTGCAATTAAATATGAATGGCCACTCATCTCCATATCCACAACAATACTGCAATATTCAGGAGATCAGCGGCAGAGGAAGCTACCTTCTCGCCTGATTGTGATATGCACCTCAGTTTCATAACTATGTTCAGAGGGCAGTCTCAGCTCTGACTCTGTCTAGTAACTCAGATCGAAATTTCAGCTAGGGTCAGTTATCTGGACCCCTCAGGCTAGGTCTCTGCTTGGTGGCTCTACACCACCAATCAGATTTGGTTTTCGTCTCTGCATGATCTGCTCTGTATTCAGATGTACCACTGGTATTTTATTCTTCACTGAATTGGTAGGTGTTGGAAAGGTTTGGCTGAATATAATTATGCCTCAGTAAATACATATTGCCTGCAGAGTTCAAAGCAGCACTAACTTTTGTAAAAATAAACAAGAAAATTGCACATTTTCTGATAAAAGACAGCAATGTGTTTATTAACATAGAACAAAAGGGTATGATTACACGTCTGCAGCGATAGTGTACAACTAGCTGATTCTTCATTAGTTTTGCTGGTGATTCTCCTGCAGAGTTTTATTGCACCTCTAATTAGCTCCACCTGATTCTCCAATTCAGATGCTCTTGAAAGCTTGATGAACTGAATCAGGTGTTTTCAATTAGGAGTTGGAGTCATAAAGAATGAGTAATTAACAACTGGTCCATGTAAGAAACTGATATGAACAAAGGGTGTGATGATTTTACCATACAGTTAGAACTAACTATGCCAATAGTTCTGATTATTGTAATAAATTTTCTTTTATTAGAACACTGAACTGTATGAAGAAAGTATAAGCCCTGTTTGATTTAATGCAGCACAGTGTGTACCGTACTATGTACTCATAGTTTTTGACAATATTTTTTAAATGACTACTTGCTCTATCTAAACAGATGTATCTACTTGCACACTACAGGTTTTACCATCTATTTATTTCAGAAACTGCAGATCTTATTCTTATATATATACACATACACACACACACAATTTCAAATGTAATAATAATATTAATATTAAATGGCATTAATAAATAAATAATAATGATAATGACATTGGTTTTAAACAGTTAATATTTAAAGATAATGACATTTAATGAGCAGAAAAAAAAGTTTTGAAGTATTATACACAACAAATGTGACAGGACGGGGTCAAAATAAACTTCAATAAACTTTACCCTGTGCTAATGCACACCTACCCCTTGCAGTACCATGCAGGGTGGCAAAACAACAGCTGTAAAAGTGAATGGTCAAGCCCTTATTTCCCATGATTGTGAGAATGCTGTTTCAGTCGTGTTTCTTTTCCAATTGGACAACTGTGCATAAAAACTTAGAAGCAGTTTGAAAAGGAGGATCTAAGATTCTAATAATGCATTTTCCAAGCTCAAACTTTTAAAGCATATTAACACCCCAGTGTAATTACGAAAAGCACCACCTTCATCAAGGTGGCTTCTTATAAATTTTTCATATAAATCTCTTTCATTAATTTCAGATTAACATGATTTATTTTCTTAGTCTCTGCATAAAATGATCCATTCAGACATTCGGGTGTAATTCTCACGATTCATGCCTGGCTGGAAATCTCCTCAAGTCAAGGGGTTGAACCATCAGTCAGTTTTCTCCAGCAAATCTACTTCTCATACACTGGATTGTGTTAGATTGTTGTGATTTTCTCAAACAATCATTAGTAAACCAACAGTCAGAAGTATTAGTATGTTTGTGGTTGGTACAATATGTTGGATCAGTGTGTTACAGGCTATTGGAATATTTAATAAAAAATGGCTCTTGTACATCTCAACTTGTACAGTATATTAGATTGCCTAGTCAGTAAAAATTAGACTGTAATGAATCTATTTACAAAATGAGCGTTAGAACCCATTTTGTGTTTTCAGATGCAGTATAATAATAAACATCCTGTGATGAGTTGAAGAGGACTCTCTGTTGTATTTTTTGTGGATTCTGGTATATTTGTACACCAGAGGCTACTTAATTGAATGAAAATAATAATAATAACAATAATAATAATAATAATAATTATTATTATTATTATTATTATTACACTCAACAAAAATATAAACGCAACACCTTTGTTTCTGCTCCGATTTTTCATGAGATGGACTTAAAGATCTA
>JBBPCY010000082.1:23978684-24005708 GCA_037974405.1 Brachyalestes nurse | reverse complement strand
TGGTCGTGGTGGGGGGGCGCGAAGGTGTCACTGTTTTCAGAGGGGAGGCCCACATTGATGAAGTTTGGGAACCCATGCCTTAGATACATGAAACATGCTTGTCTCCAACTTGATGAAAAGATGGTTCTTGAGTAGCAGCCAGAAGATGGTACATACATGTCCCAATGGCCTACAAATCAGCTGTCCTTACACCAATCCTACTCGACATGTAGGATATGAACTATAATGAGATTTCCTTCTCTCCTACCTCTCCTGGAGTATGCTGTATATAATCACCTTAAACTTTTTCTATCACATAATAGGCTTCATGACCCAAACCGGTGTGTATATGAAGCAACACATTCTACAGAAACTGCACTCTGAGCTGTCAGCGAGTAGCTGCATGCAGCCAAAACAGCGAAATCATCTTCAGTTCTAATTCTTCTCGATCTTTCTGCAGCTTTTGATACCATCAACCATCAGACCCTCCTGGCTTCACACATGAACAGTGAATCACTAGTTCTGCTTGCCAATGGATTCTGTCCTATCTTGAGGGTCACAGTTACCAAGTATCATGGAAAGGATCTATGCTTGCCTCACTGGTGTTTCCCAAGTCTCAATGTTAGCCCCATCTCTTTTCCTTACACACTCACTTGGTGATGTCTTTACACGCTTTCTCCTATCACCGTTATGCTGACGACACTCAACCCATCCTCTGCTTTCCTCACAATGATTCTTAAATCTCATCCCAGACCTCTGCATGTTTGAATGACATATCCTCCTGGATGACAGTGAGTGATGTCCTCCTGGATGACCAGAAGCTAAATACCAGCAAAACAAAGCTCCTGTACATCCCAGGGGATGCATCCCCAAGACCTTACCTATTCATCCCTTTTGGAAAAGCTGTCTTCAAGCCTACATCGAAAACATGAAAGCTCTAACTTTCAACTCACATTAACATTCTCTCCCGAACTTGCAGGTACCTTCTTTCTAACATCAGGAGAATCCATTCCTTACCATTGTGGCCACTCAGATACTTGTTCAGTCACTTGACATCTCAAGACCAGACCACTGTAACTTGCTACTGGCTGGCCTTCCTCTGAAGGCCACAAGTCCTCTAGAGATGAATCAGATTGCAGCAGCACACCTGATCTTCAAAATAGTGAAATTCTCACACGCCACTCCACTGCTGCAAACTGACCCTTGCTGTCTTTCAACATAGACTGAAGACCCACCTCTTCACTGAGCCCTTACGATAACAAGTACATGTTAATTTCATAAACTAACTTAACCGACACAAACTTCACAAAACTGTCTTCTGTATGTGTGAACTGGCAGGGCCCTAGTGGACTGGTTGAATCTATCTCTTAATTTAAGTCTAAGCTCACTAGTGTTAGGGAGGTGTTTTCTTGTGGACTACAAAGCACTCATGCACGCTGCCAAATGCCGTAAATGTAAATGCAAATTAACTTAAGGAAAATGAAAATAAAGGAAAAGGAGAAGGGCAAAATAAAAGTGAAGAAAGGAAAAGACTGAAAGGGAGAAAAAAGTGAAAGAACGACTTGTGATAAAAGTAAGAAAGACTTTTTTTTTTGGTTTCAGTTAACAAGGTAAACACTAAACAAACGTACCCTCAAAGAAACAATAACAGTCTTAAGGTTTGACAGTGTACAGTTTAAAAGGTACACCACAATCACTTTCCTTGAAGAAACTGGCTTATTCATACCTTTTCATAACCGATCGTTTCAAATCAGAAAAGTAAAATAAAATGCAAGGTTTCAGACACTACTGATTTTTTAATATGCATCTACTGTAAATTGAATTTTAGTTTAATATACTTCAATCACATATATATCCACTTGAAACCAATACTGACAGGTAAAAATCAGATTCTACAAACAAGATTCAAGCTGCTCCTGGTGTGATTATAAAAAATGTGTTCCTATTTGTTCGGAGCATTTCACGCAACAGGTACCTAAAGTTCTCATGAACAGAAAAGCTATAAAGGCCTTAAACCTCCCTACCAGGACAACTGGTTCCATAACACACAGGAGGAAAGTTCATGGAACCGCAACTAATCATCCACAGGACAGCTGCACCATTCAAGATATACCTCATACTAATTATAATGTAGGTAAAAGAGAAGCCAGCAGTGACTAAAAAAGAGCTGCAGCATGACCTGAAAGCAGCAGGATCAACAGTTACAGAACAATAAGCTGCGAACTGCAAGGCACACATCTCCATTTCTGCACCCCACGCAAAACTCTCTAAAACCTCTGCTAAAAAAAGAAGCACACAGATGCATTATTATTAGAGCTGCAATAAAGCTCTGCAGCTAAATCACCAGGAGTGAAACAAATGAATTCTCAGTAAGGTATAGATAAATGCTGCAATCATTTAATCAAACGTCTTTGGCCTGTGTTAATAAACATATTACTGTCTGTTACTTCTTACACTAAAATGTGTTTTTTTAGTAGCTTGGTGTCTATTTTCATGCATGTTACATTTTAGCATTAATGAAAACATCACATTGATGTCCTAAGTAATTAATTTGCTTTTCTGTCAGTGAAAAACGGTGTATCTTCTTTTTAAGGATTGGCACTTTTCCTCAGGATTTTTTGTTTTTGTGATTTTAATTTCTCTCCTCTTAGCTTTTCCTAAATGACTTTTAGAAGTATTGACTGAAAGGTTTTGCTAATTTGTTTGCTGAGCAAAGTTATTGATGGCTGAAGCAATCACAAAGACCAGCCAGACAATCTTCCAGCATAACCAGCAATCCTTAAGCATCTCTTTATGAAATATTTAATCTAATTTGTCCAGTTTATAATTAGAATCTAATTTACAGTGTATACATATTCGTGTTGTCTGCTCTATTTAGGTGTTCGGTGTCACTTGCTTTGATTTACATAAAAGCAATTGCTCTAGCCTAGTTTGGGGATATTTCTCTTGTTTTGCCAGTAAAACCAGTGCAGTGTTGGAAAAAATGAGATATTTTGAGTAATGTTAAATTTAATATAATGTGTTTGAAAGTAGAAACTTGTACGTTTTAGAGAGGGACTCTGTTTGGCTAATTAAAGAGAATTCTTAAAAAAGAAAAGTATTTTTATATACTATGAAAGAAGAATGTATAGGTTCAACTTTTGCTACGTTTGGATTATCAGATACTGTAACTCCTTTTGGAGAGCAATGAAAAACGTATGTTTTGTGCAATCCCATGTTTCTTGATATTCCTGAGCATTAAAGTGAGCAGTGTGTAGGATCCACGTGAGAGTCCATCAGGGGATGAAAGACTTCATTTCCCATTGCAAGTCTTCATTTCCCATCGCTCATCTTATGTAAGGCTCTGCCAACATGCTCAATCTGCTGCTTGCCAAAGCTGAATTACTGGGAACTCACCACATTTGTAATGTGTGTGTGAGTGTGTGTGTGAGTGTGTGTATGTGTGCACATCTGTGTGTATACTCGTATGTATAAGTTGCCACCACAAGTGGTTTGAAAATGTTAATCCCTCTCTGTTAGTAAAGATGTGTGCATGTACACACACTTGTACTGATTATTGTGTGTTGTGCTGCAAATGTGCATGTGCATGAGTGATGTGTGTTAATGGCTGAGTAGTTGGCTCACTTGCACATGTGCTTCAGTCGGACCAATTTATGTGCGTTTGTGTGACGTGTGTCTGCATACGTTTCTATTATGTGCCCAAAAATGCTATTTTGCAGGCTTTTCTACATAAGATTTCATGATGAACTGGATAGCAAAACGACTAATTGGTAAAAAGACGAAAAAAAGTTCCTTTTTACATAAAAAAAGCTTTGGTTTTATATTTGATTTGATCACATTAATGTTTAAGTTGAGATTTACAGAAATATTTGAACTGCAACTGTGTAACTGTGTTAAAGGGAACACTGCTGTTAAAAAGCTCCTTATTTGTTTAAAGAGGTTGCAAACCAAATGTTATTGCACTTTTGTTCAATTTTGCATATAACAATGCGATTAATTGCGGTCAAAACTTTTCATCGTTGCCCAGCATTAGTATATCCATGTGCATGTTTGTGCATGAGTTTATCAAGTGTGTGGATGTGTGCAGGTGCATGAGTAAGACATATGTGTGCCAGACTTCTGGTTAGGGATATGACTGCACTCATCCAAGCTTCCCTAGCGCCTCTTCAGTCATCAATCTGTTGAATGCACTGCTGGTGAGAATTTTTCAGCCCTTGCTAAAGCAGAGAAATCTAAAAGTACTAAACGCACCTCTGGCAGATTATACTGATCTTTTTCTCTACATCATCTGAACTTGACCGAGCACATGGAGCCCTAAGACCGAAACCTAAAGATGGTGAACTACCCAGACCCATAATTGTTGCTTTTCACAGATATTAGGACCAGGAGTGAGAATTACACTACGCAAAACGACCTGTAATACGTGCCCTGTGGCTTTACTCTGACCTTAGTGCAAGCCTCTCCAAGAAACATGCAGCCTTCAACAAAGTAAAGACAGCCGTGTATCAGAATGGAATCCAATTCAGACTACTTTTCCTAGTGCACTTGCCAGTGTCTTATGGAAAGACAATGACCTTTGAGATGCCATCACATGCAGAGGCGTTCTACTCCTGGTGTGTGGAGGGGAATACCACTTCTGAACCTGAAGCCTGAATGACTTACACTAACTGTTTGCTAACACTGGGTAAAGTAGCATAGCTCTTGGTTAACTCACTGATAGTGTCTATTAACTAGTGGTCTACCTAAAACACTCGCCAGTCAAAAGTATTAAATTAGATATTTTATGACTGAAATTTACTTGCATTCATACTGAAGCCTGCATTTTCTGCGAGTTGGGGATTTGAGTTTATTAATCAAGTTAATAACCAAGCTCTCGAAAAAACAAGAGTTTGAGAAAAGAAAAGTGAATTACTGGAAGTGTTCATAGAATAAACACATTCTGCCTGTTGTTTTTAGTGGGGCACAGAAATGGAGGAATGTTTTGGGAATATTGTGGTTAATACCTTGACCTGCTTTTTTTATTTTTTATGATATTTGTAAAGATCTGAGACCTTAACTTACTTTATCAAATGCTTGTTTTGTTGAATGTGAGGAGGGCTGATCGTTTCATTTGGTAAACATGAAGGAAATCAGTCATGAACTACACTTGTATGAGATTTTTGCAGCTTTACATCTTGGAATGTTAAAGGATTGAACAGTCCAACAAAGAGATATAAAATATTTGTTCATCTTAAGACGTTGAAAGCTGACATTGCATTTCTCCAAGAAACACACCTGTGCAATTCGGATCATCTAAGACTAAAGAGACAACGGGTTGAAAAAAATGTCCATTACGGTTTCAAGGCAAGAGAAACAGCAAAAATGATACATTACAAAGATCCAATTTACCCCTCAAACATCAGATCTGATCCACAAGGTTGTTATATTTTTGATACTCCGGGTTTACTAGTGAATATCTAGGCTCCTAACTGAGTGGATGATGTTGGATTTGCAGAAGCTTGTCTGAAAATTAACTTATTTTAATTCTCATTTCCTGTTTTTGGGAGGAGATTTTCCTTGTGTTATGGGCACAGTCCTAGATTGGCTCAGTCTGAAAATGTCTACCAGATTCTCATAATTTTTTTTAAATCTACGTTTAGACCTTTAGTGCTTTTTCAAACCTCATAGGATTTTTTTTATTTTCTCAAACATGCATCACTCTTATTCAAAGGCTGACTATTTCTTTATAAATAAGAAACTTGAAAGAAAAGGTAGAATATTCTGCCATTGTAGTATCTGATCTCACTCCCATCAGGAGAACTGAGCACAGACCCTTTCAAGACAAGCAACATTTTTAAAAGTTATTACTTTAATTTATGTAATCCCTTCAGGATAAAACACTTTTGGGGCTGGATTTTTAAAAATAAGTCCTCACCATTTCACCTGCCCAAAAGGAGAATCTGGAGCAATTCCCAAGCCTCGACAAAATTCATTCTTCCATTTGATCACCTAGAGTGGGATTTTCTTTTCTTTGTTTTGGAACAATTTGGCTTCGTTAAAAAAAAAAATCATCCAGTGGATCCAACCTCTTTTATTTCTCTCCACAAGCATCGGTTGTTACCACTTAGTTTTCTTTATCCAGAAGTACAAGACAGAGTTACCCACTTAGCCCACTTTTATTAACCTTGGCAATAGAACAGTTATCTCTGATCCTGAAATCTACACTGTCAATATAGTATATGCAGATAGGAAATTTAACAGAAGTTATCCTTTCATGACATGTTGCTCGATATTTCAGACTCACTCTCATGTATGAATGATATCATTGCACAGTTGTGCTTTTTGATTGATCTCAGTCAACAAAATTAATGTATCAAAAAGGTAATGCTTAAATATAAATCAACCGATAATGCTGAGCCCAGATTATACCTTTCCATATATCAAAGGCTGATTTTAAATATCTGGGCATTGACACACATATTATCCGGCTATCATTTCCAAAGCTGGGATATTTTGCATTTGACATTTGCTGACAAAGTAAATTGTGTCAAAATGAATGTTCTACCACGACTTTTTGGTCCACTATCTTACCTTCTAAAATCTATTTTTTTTCTAGGAGAGAGAATCATTTTAAGATTCATATGGGGTAGTTAGACACATAGAATTTGTAAAGATCTCCTTCAGTGACAGGGAGCAGAGGGTGGGTTGGTTCTCCCTAAGCTTAGATGTTATTCTTGGGCAGCAAATATCCAAAAAATAGTATTTTGGGTGCAATCTCCATACACTGACTGGCGTCTAGGTCATGCACATCAACCCCTCCCCATGCTCTGACCACATCAAATTTAGTGGTTAAACTTTTGCAGTTTACATCTAAATTTTAAAAATGTGGACTAAATGGTATTGGTACACCAATATGAGTGAGACTTCTTTGTAACAACCACAATTTATAAAGTTATTGCAAATAACCAGCCAAATTAGATCTGACATTTACAACGTGGCAGTGGGAATACAATAATTTTGAGACTCTATGTGGATGGGATCTTCCCTGCTTTTAATATTTGAGATCCAAATATAATCTACAACAAACTGATTTATATCATTACTTTCAACCTCATTATTTTGCAAAGAATAATTACACTGATTCATTTGGATCATAGTCCGCAATTCCCTAACATTCTTGGAAAGTCCCGAATAGACTCACTTTTAGACATTCTTTTTTAATTAAAAGGCTTTACAGCACATACTTATGCAATGATTATGTTTACAACAAGATTAAACTGGAAGTGTTCGAAAGTAGCTGTGAGGAATCGTTACTTTCATACCCACCTACACTATGTATAGTATCAATGTAAGCAATGCAAAGAAACTCATTATGGTGTATCATGCGTAAATCTTGCTGTCCAGCACTGAACTTATTTTTATTTTGCCTCTTTTTGTGATATAAATGCATTTAAAGTGTTTGCTTATTTAAGTCCGATCCAGTTAAGAAAGGGTGGGAACGTTCTGCTTACAAAAGAAAAACGAATTTAAGCTTTTTGATGTGTCTTTTTATGTTCTGCACTGTACGATAAAAAGAAGTTTTTAAGAAAAAGAGGTTTGTGTACCTTCAAATCTGAGATTCGCTGATTATTGTCAAAGGACAGCTGCTCCACAGAGAGTGTGTTCTGCTCATTCTCTTGTTGGAGTTTGGTGTTGCGCATTTGCAGCTGCTCCAGCTCCTTAGTGGCTCTCTCGTTGAGGATCTGTCAGGTCACACACACACACACACACACACACACACACACCACCACAAATTAAATACAGTGCTCAGAGGAATGGGGGGTGGGTGGGGGATTGAGTGTGCTAAGGGAATTACCTGATGCAAGAGTATAGTCTGTTTATTTTAGTGTGTATATGTGTGAGAATGTTTCATAGGTCCAGAATAAATCGGGTTGAAATGCACTTGGTGCAATTATCTCTCCCTCACAGCTTAATGAAAAATGCACTTACATTAAATTACATTAAATTTGAGATTATAAACATTGCTGAGTCAGCATCACATTTGTGTTCAAAAGTAGAAGAGGAGATATTTTTTTGTTTTTTCTTGTTAGGAGGAGGAGACGGAAAACCACCTGTTTACATTCTTGCCTGTTCATAAATCGATTCAAACCTGCTGATACAGAATATAAATTGAAAGCAAAAGTAAACCATTATATAACTAAATCAAATGCATAGCAATGACTGTAGCAACTCTAGACCTCAAATGTTATACAAAAAACAAAGAAAAAAGAAAAATACAAAGTTAAAGAACTAAATTAACTGATGATGGCTTGTGGTCCAGTCTCCTCCGTAATGTATGGGAGAGATAGCAGTTGGGTAAGTCGTTTTATGAGTCTATATGGGAGAGAGAGTGTCGTGAGCAATGTGACGTCACACCTATGGTGCCGGCAAAAGGAAAAAACAGAAACACGGAGGAAAACACACAGCAGAATCATAAACGCACTTCAAGAAGCTAAAGCTTGTGTCAGTTACAAAACAGAGACGTGTGTCACTGTTGGTTCTGGTTTAATTAAATATAATCAGCTCATGAATGCTGCTATGTATTCAGTCATTCTAACCCATAAATGGCTTAGAAAGAGCTAGCTAATCCCCCCCAGCGTTAAAGTGATATGGGCTTGAATGCACAGAAAGACCAATTTTATTTAACACCGGTTTTATAGAAACCACGCAGTCACCCTTCACATATTCTCACGGAAATGCATCTAGTTAAATCTACTGTATGACCAAAGCCTCGACTTCATATCAGCCTAGTCTGTGTATGAACCTCTTCACCTTTATTAAACTGAGAAATACACATACCATGTCACCCTGCAAGAACATCTAAATCAGACATGTTCAAGAGAACATATAAGCCATCCATCATGTTCTCCTAAGATGATGTGATGGACGGGTCAAAAGCTTTCAGTGACAGGGTCATGGGGATGTCACATATTAATGTTTCCTCATAATTTACTGGCCAATATGTCTAGCAAGATTAATGACGACACAGGTAGGAGATTTTAATGAGTTAAAGGTAACAAAGACAAAGTCTCTGAATGTATTACCAGCCAGATATCAGGTAAGACTGGGTTAGCCAAGCCACTACGCCACCCAACTCCCCTACCTCAGATTGGCCTCACCTTTTGCTCTCGGAGCTGCTGCTCCAGCCTCTGCTGCTCATCTTTAGCCCGCTGGATCTGCAAATTCAGCGCTTTGATCTCAGTCTGCCGGGCCTCCAGGTCAGAGTGCAGCTGCTTCACCTCCTTCTCTAACTTCTCCTTCTTCCGCGTCTCCCGGGAACACTCGTTCTGATGCACCTGGATCTCCTGCTGCAGCTGCAAGTGCAAGAAAGTTTAAAGAGCTTTAAAAGAGCAGTTATGGTGTCATTAAAGTTATGTGTGTGCTATCTGCTTTGGTAGTTTCAGTGATGATTCGAAATTTTGGAATCACTGTTTTCAATAATATAACAACTTTAGTTCCAAGTAGTAAGTGTCTAAAATGATTTCACTATGGCGCAGGTTCTTTATGGATTTTACAAACATTTCAAAAAGCTGTAAAATGTAAGAAATGTTAGGCATACCCAGAATGATGGACAGAGTATATCATTTCTAAATGATTAAGAAAGCTGTATAATGAACCTACAGTATGATAAAATGAACATCCTAAATATCTTATATTTCAAAAGTGGCAGATAATTCTTTTTCCCAAAGAAATAACATGACATACATTACACAAAGAATCTAGGAATACCATTTTCCAGTGTCCAGTACAATAAGTTATAGAATAAAACAGAAATAATTAATATGACAAGTGACTCCAAACTTTTGATCAGTTGGTATGTTTCACCTAACATGTTGCTAATTACATATGCATGCTATTTGAGTATTAACACGTTTTTGGGCAAACTATTCCTTTAATGCCTCAAATAACCAACTCTTGTAAGATTGTAAGAGTTTTCAAGGGGTATGCATTGCTTGCTCCTTTTCTAAACAGCAGTGAATTACAACTAGGCAATGCAGTGCTTGACTCATGTAACGAATTCACGTAGATGTGGAGTAAAACAAAAGGCATGAAATCAGAACAAAGATGAAGAAGGATGGGCCAGGGCTGAAGAGAGAAATGAAAACAAAGCAGAGAAACATGGAGACAAAACAGAAGCCAACACTGAGATAAAAGAAAGACAAGATAAGGTAAGATTAAATAAGATAAGATAATCCTTTATTAGTCCCACAGGTGGGAAATATGTAAAAAAAATATTGTAAACAAAAGAAGCAGGTTCAAAAACACTGAAATACAAGGACGAGATACGGAGCAGTCATAATCTGCGTCTGCAGGCTTGTGTCTGTGTACTGGTATAAGTGCGCAGAGGTAAAAACACAAACATAATCTGAAATGCCAGGGTATTTGCTAAATAGACAATGGGAAACGGGGAGGATACACGAACAAGACACAAGTGAACAGGAAGTCAAAGGGACAGGGCTAAGGCGAGGCTAAGACCAAAATAACAACAAACTCACATGGAAACAGACACATGGCAAGAATAAGCAAATATATAGGCATGAAATAGGGGAAAATACAAGGAGTACATCACAACACTACTAACTGGCAAACTGCTTTTGATTAATGGGCTGATACTTGAGTAATGTGTGACCACGGCATCAAGTACACTGTATGGACAAAAGTATTGGGACACACCTGTTTTTGAGGGTTTGGGCTAGACCCCTTAATTCCTGGAAAGGGATTAAGAAGGGCTTAATCTTAATGCTTCAGCATAACAAGACATTTTGGACAACACCATGCTTCCAACTTTGTGGACACAGTTTGGGCAAGACCCTTTTCTATTCCAGCATGACTGTGTCCCAGTGCACAAAGCAGCTCCATAAAGACATGGTCGGATTAGTTTGTTGTGGAAGAGCTTGACTGGCCCACACAGAGTCCTGACCCCAACCCCATCCAACACCTTTGGGATGAACTGGAACAGATATTGTGATCCAGGCCTTCTCGTCCAACATCAGTGTCTGACCTCATAAATACAGAATGAATGAACAAAGACTCCCACAGAAACTCCAAAATCTTATAGAAAGCCTTCCAAGAAAAGTGGAAGCTGTTATAACTGCAAAGGGGGGGTCAAAAACTTCATATTAAAGTATTAATGTATGAATGCAATCTCATTAAAGTCCTTGTCGGTGTAATGGTGTACCAATACTTTTCTTTTGTCCACATAGTGTATTTAAGTCAAATATGTCACTACGGAAATCAAGCAGTATGTCGCTGAAATTGAAAGCCTTTTTAGTTTCTTTGTAAGCTTTGGCCTTCCTGTATGCTGTCTCTGTCTTCTCAGAAATTTCATGCAGCTATCCCAATGCCCAGTGCAAATAAACAGCCAGGCCAAGCATCCAATCAATTCTGCCTCAGTGTTGAGCCTGGTAAACAAAGCAGAAAGTGTTGTTTTTTTTTTAGGCTAGGTACCAACCAGGGAGCCATATCTATCCATAAAGGCAAGGCCAGGCGTTTCATTTGCAAGCTTTACAGTCTCAGCCTAACCGGGAAAGATGATATGTAGCAAATGGAATCTGTTTTATTTTGAGGCAAAGTTTCGAGCTTAAACAATTACTGGAACACACACAAATTTTCTGCTATCGATTCGCTGACTGCAGTGGATGCCACAGACGAAAATATAAATGCTGTCAAATGCTTTATCTGCAAAATAAGTTTTCATAAAGCGACGAAGTGCGGCAAAATTTCACAGGAAATCTAATGAGCTGTGGGACGAAACTAAGTTAAAAGCTAAGTTTGACTATTTTGCAACCGTAAACAAGGCATCTCAGCAGAATTAAACACTAAATCAAAAGTACAGCTTGTCGCATGGCAGCTTCATACCGACATTAGTCAGAAGTTGCAGCTTTATTGTGAACATAAGTATAAGCAAACATTACTGGAGTGAATCATATAAAAGAGATACTGCCCTGAGCTTGCCTTGGTATTTTACAATGTAAATACAGTCACCTAGGTCACCTGGCATAAAGGTAGGTGTATCTACCTGAGAGATGGTTTCTTGGGCTTTCTCTTTGGCCGCCTCTGTTTCCTGTTGACTGGCTGCATCCTTCACAAGCTTTTCCCGAAGAGTCACCACCTCGGAGAGCAGCTCGTCTCTCTCTGTCGTCAACTGTTCTTTGATTTTCAACAGATCACCCACGCTGCGAACAAAAAATAGTCCTTTTAGAAGACTTAGCTGAGAGGCTTTTCATCAAACAATATTGTTTACATGTTGCTTTGACACTTTGAAAAGTTATTAACAAGTTGCTACGTAAATTCTCAAGGCTGCAACTATAAATAGGACAATATGGAGTCTTCTGTTATAATCTAATTGACTAAAATGATCACATTAAGCTGTTTTTTTATAATGGGTTTCTATGAAAAACCTCATAGTACAAGTCGAGACAGCTGATGCCAACAGGCTAAACAAGCTGATTCAAAAAGGCTGGTTCTGTTCTGGGTGACAAACTGGAGACACTGGTGGAGGTGTCTGAGAGGAGAATGCTGAAGTAGCTTGTCTGCCGCATGGACAATCTCTCCCACCCCATGCATGCCTCCTTAATAGACCACTGGCGCCCACACACCAAAAGACTGGGGTGGTAGTGGCCTAGTGGATAAAACGCTGGCCTGAGAACCAAATGACCACAAATTTGCAAGTTCAAACCCCCACTTCCTACCACTGTGTCCTTGAGCAAGACACTTAACTGCTCCAGGGGTAATAATTGTAAGCCACACTGGATAAGGGTGTCTGCCAAATGCTGTAAATGTAAGAAATATTGCCTCTAAATCCAGGTCTGAATGCCACAGAAAATCCTTTCTACCTGTGGGAATAAGACTCTATAACTCCTCCCCGTCCTGTAGGTGACCTTTTAAAGTTTGTATGTCATTCTGTTCCGAACCGTTTAATCTGTGAATTGATTGAATGTTAACGAAGGCTGTTCTCATTACACTCTTATTTGTTACAATAATGTTCTTGTCATTGTGCTGCACTATTGTTTACTGTCTATCTTTTAAAAAAAATCAACTGCCTTTATCTTTAATTCTTTCTTGTTATTTTGCTAATGACACAAGAATTTCTGTTTGGATAAATAAAGTTCTTGCTTCATGTTAAGTGTTAATCTTCATGCTAACAACAGCTCTTTCTAACTGATGCTAACAGGACACTCATGTGGAGTACGACTCATTATCTGAAAGAGCCAAAGTTATTGGCAACGTCGCATACCGTATAGTTTCTCCGAAATACTTTATCTAGATCTAATTTCTCCACTTTTCTATCAGTGCCACCTATCCTCAAACTCTCACACCACCAAGTGAAACCTTCTTTGTGAATGATCAGAATGTGTTCTTACTTTATATCACACTGAACGAATCAACACCTTCTGTAGTTTCTGTATTAAACAACAATTACCAAACACCTATTACATATTACACCTGCACTGTTTTACAGGACAATATGTAGCTATATTTGACTTTTTAAAAAGAGAGTAATATGGCTGTAGGAGTTCAAATCTGAAAGAATATTATAATCGCTGGGTTTTATCCTTTGGTCTGTCATTACACTGATAATCATCAGACAATGAAATTAAGCTCCATTTTTCACAGGCCCCATGCAACTTTACCATGTTTGGGTTAAACAATATTTTGTATCACTTCTGGCTGTTTCCCCTTTTTTGTATTAAAATATTAATGATTTACTTCAGCTGTTAAAAATGATTCTTATTTTAAGTGAAGGGACAGCCTAAATCAATATGACACTGTTAAATTTAAATCTGTTATTTTTCATTTTATTTTACAAATTGAAAGAGAAAGACACAAAAATGAAGGGTTAGAATGTTCTAAACAATTCAGTAGTTGATCATAGAAAGTAACCTGAGTGATTCTATGTCTCTATGTCAACACACTTCTTATTTTATTTAATAGAAAAGATGACTGCTCCACAGAATGGTGGGCTTGCTTCTAGTTTCTCAGTATTATGAATTTAGGAGCATTTAACAGGCATATTAATGGATCTGTCAGACAGGTTAAGAATAATGTGAATGTGTTTGCTATAAGGCAAAAGCTTAAGGCCACCTTGTTTTTGGAAAGTGTTTGCCTCCTTTGACATTTTGTGATAGCTTAACCAGGTTTATTTTGTGGAAAACATTATTACATGTAAATACTGACACTATATGTGACACAACAACTATAATAATGTCAAACCCCACACATTTTATCTCCTGGTTGTGTTGTCGGCGTTCGGATTTTTCAGCTGTTTCCTTTAGTCCAAAAGATTTACAATATGTAGGCAAAAGCCATTCTTAAGTCACATTAAGGAAGGCCCTTAATGAACATGAAGCTGAGTGTTTTAAAATATACCTAAACTTTTGGAAAACAATTCCATATAAACAAAGTAAAGTGGCCCCTTATAGTCACGTGTGAACACACCACAGCACAGTATGAACAATGTGAAATTCTTTCTCTTCATTTAACACATTCACCCAGTGAAGCAGTGGGCTGCCACAAACGAGGGGCACCAGAGGGTACCTCCGTGCTGGTAGTCCTGGGATTCGAACCCACAACCTTCTGATCGTGGGGCAACTCCATAACCACCAGATCACCAGCTTTTGCAGAGATTAAATAGCTTAATTATGAAGTAACCAAAAAATATCCATATTTCCCAATATGCATGTAGTCCTCTGATGGGCACTTTGGTCAATCAAAGCGCATCTAAGCTCACTGACCTGTGCTGCTGGTCTGTTGATAAACCAGCTCCTTGTTCCACAAGCCTGGTGAGATTGGCTATTTCCTGCTTCAGAGTCTGAATGGTTTCTTTACCCATCTGCTCCTTCTCGTGGGCCGCATCAACCATTTTCCAAGCCTTCTCGATTTCCTGACCAAAAGAGGCAGATATAAAAGCTTACACCATTATCTGAGATATTATAATCCCATTTCAGCAAAGGTGTACCTGGTACAAGTCCTGCTTAGCCATAAAGAGATGTTTTATTAAGTCTAGCATTCAAGTCCAGTTTCGCCCCTTGGAGTCACTGGCTATAATAAATTGCACTTAGCATTTCCTCCGAGTACAAAAGGTGGTGCACTAAAGCACTTAAGTGGTGCAGGTGCTGACCTTTATTCTCATTATAAAGGAGTGACCCAGTGCTGCACTGCAAATTGGCTGTAAGAACAAGCGAGCCAGACAAATCTTGGAGTAACTGTTTGGTAAAATCAAATGTGCACAGTTTTCAACCTTAACCCAAATGTAGTCGATCAACCAAGACATACCTGGTGTCTGAAGTCTTAGACTTAAACTTGACCTACACTATATGGACTAAACTATTGGGGCACACCAGTTTTTTAGAGTTTGGGCTTTCAAGCATGACTGGGTCCCAGTATACAAAGCAAGGTCCATAAAGACATTTTTACATGAGTTCAGTGTGGAAGAACTTGAGTATCCTGCACGGAGTCCTGACCTCAACCCCATCCAACACCTTTGGGATGAAGGGGAACAGAGATTGTGAGCCAGACCAACATCAGTGTCTGACCTCATAAATGCTCTACAGAATGAATGGGCACAAAATCCCACAGAAACTCTCCAAAATCTTGCGGAAAGGGGACCAACTCCATATTAAAGTCTATGTATTTGAAAGCAATGTCATTAAAGTCACATGTCCCAAAACTGTTTTCCACATAGAGTAAGAGGCTAATGTAAATAACAAGCAATAGGAGCCTACAAATCGCATACTTGCTTCAAGCTTTTTGTCCAATTCTGTAGAAGACAGCATGTTATACTGCAAGGGGAATCTGTTCCTGTTCTGCAGGCCCAGAGTCCAGCACAAAAATGTCTCTGCTCAAACATGTCTGATTTATTTCAGCAGTTAATTCCTGGGTTTAGCAGGTGCTTTAGGACACGGAGAGGAAAATTCATGACCACACCGCTACGCAGTGTTAGAAAACATATAGGCAAGTCTATCTGAGATTACTTAACCATTTAACAGGGCTTGAGGCTTGATGATATAAGCTTGCATGATTAACTGTGTAAATTAGATTTTTTTGCCAAACCACCATTTTAAGTATTATTTAGGGCTGTTCTAGCATCTTCCAGAAGTACATTATGCCTCACAGACAGTCTCTTCCTTCCTATACCCATAACATGCTTTCATTCACACTGTACCTTTTTAGTGACCACACCACTATGCAGTGTTAGAAAACATACAGGCAAGTTTATATGAGATTGCTTAACCATTTAACAAGACTCGGAGCTTGATGATTTAAGCATTCAGCTTTCATGATAAACTGTGTAAATTAAACTTTTTGCCAAACCACCATTTAAAGAATTAAATATAAAGTTGTTCTAGTTTCTTCTAGAATTACCTTATACCTTACAGACAGTCTCGTCCTTCCTATACCCATAATATCCTTTCACTCACACTGTACCTTTTTTAGTGACGTAATAGTTGTCTGGTCTTCCTGAGACAACTTCAGCGCTGTGGACACTTTCACTGAGTTGGACACAATCTCGGCATTCAGCTCCCGGCATTTCGTCATCAGCCTCTTCTCACTTTCATGAGACTTTTTCAGAGCGTTGGTGAGCTTCTCATACTCCACGCGGAACTTCTCCAGGCTCTTGTCCCCCACCAGCTCGTTCAACACCTCCTGGAACTCCTTCTCCAGGGCTTCAAAGGAGCCCTCCTCCTCCGACTTCTGGGCCTTCTCCTACAACAGGAAAACGAAAATTAAGTTTACAAGATAGGTTTTTGCTTTGGACATGATTAATCCTAGAGATTATGACACCATTACTCATTTCTGGTTGGTTTACTTGCTTTCAAATGAAGCAAAGACAGCAAATGAAATGGAACCAATTTCAATTTCAAAGATCAACTCCATTATATTAGGTAAAATAGCATGAAAATAAAGTAAAGCCTTCTGAAAGAGATAGCAACAGCCCCAACCAGAAAAGGTTATGCTATTCTTCATTTAATCTAATAATGATATATTGAGCCTATAGAAAAAAGTCTGTAGAAGATACAGCGCCTGGATGGATCAAATCATTTGTACAGTGTAAAGTAATGTAATGTAAATGTGCTGTTTCCTGTAAGTCTATGAAGATCCAGTAATTTAGGAGCAAGTGATACAAAAATCCACGTGCCTGAAAATGATCAATATAGCCTACTTGTTTCTCCAAAATTATCATTAAAGAAGTTCAAGCTCTAGTTATTCTACTCACTTTGCTGGCATTAAAGCTGGCTTAGTTGGCTATCACTTAATGATGTGTCTCTGGCTTCAGTGTGGTGAATATAGAATACATTTTTATAGAATTTTATAGAAATTTTAAGCTTGGAGTCTCTCTCTGGTTTAAGGACATGCATATGTATGTAGGCGAAAAAGGCAGGCTACAATAACAGTAAAGTCATTACTGCCCACAAAAGTCACTGAGACAGAAAGCAAGCACATCACAACATCAATACACACTCAGTAAAAGGTACACTATATGGACAAAAGTTTTGGAACGCCTGGTCATTACACCTACAGGGACTTTAATAACATTGCTTTCAAATACATAGAGTTTAGTATGGAGTTGGTCCCCCTTTGCAGCTATAACAGCTTCCACTCTTCGTGGAAGGCTTTCCACATGATTTTGGAGTTTCTGTGGAAATTTATGCTCATTCATTCTGTAGAGCATTTTTAAGGTCAGGCACTGAGAAGGCCTGTCTCGCAATCTCAAGTCAGTCATGTTCTTCCTCACTCAAATCATCTAACCATGTCTTTAAAGACCTTGCTTTCCGCACCGGGGTACAGCCATTTTGGAATAGAAAAGGATCTTCCCCAAACTGTGTCCACAAAGTTGGAAGCATGGCGTTGTCCAAAATGTCTTGGTATGCTAAAGCATTAAGATTGCCTTTTACTGGAAGAAAGGGGCCAAGCCCAAACCATGGAAAAACAATACTTTTGTCCCAAAACTTTTGTCCATATACTGTATGTCCTTTGGCAGACAATATATAATATATTTTTTTGTAGAATGCGTTTTCTTAAGCTTAGAGTCTCACTCTGGTGTGAGGAAACGCATATGTAAGAAAGCAATCACATCACACTTTCTGAAAGGTGTCTGTTCACTACAGCAACATTGGCCCTGTCTATTGGCCCTTCCGTACCACAAATTACAAAGATTTTACGCTACTGTTTTGTGAAATATCGTAAAGTTTGGTGTAAACACGCTAACAATAAGTGATGAACACTAATGAACATTGTTAAGAAACCAGGGCACAACAAGTGTAACACTTAACATTAACTTATCTAATCACGTATAGGAGTTTCTCCTACCTCCATTTGTTGAATTTATTCCAAAACGTATACACGACTCTTAGATTGGTAACATTTCATAAAACGCCACGGTGGCTAAAAAAAACAATAAGCGCTCAACTCTTCAGCCTCCCTCTCTCATACACTGTTAGTGATCTCCATGGAAACGCGTCTTCTGTTGCCAGGCAACCGCAGTGGCGCGCGCGCACACACAGACACACACACACACACACACACTCATACAGATACACAGGCGCACACACACACTCATACAGATACACAGACACACACACACAGATACATAGATACACGTGGCATACACACACACACACAGATACATAGATACACGTGGCATACACACACTCGTGCAGACATACAGATACACAGAAGTACACTGAGCATTTCGTTCCCACAACTAAGCTCAGGAAACCTCAATGCAACATCCAAATCTGACAGAAACATTAAAAATGATGATGTGTCACAATATTTTTGTACATTAAAAATCTTTATATAAGTCACAGAAAGGTAGAAGATTAAACCCAATCATTTGCACGCTGCTGTTGATGGCTTTGTTTTTTGTTGCTCTTTACACTAGGTGGCAGCTTCACACAAATCATTGGTTGATTGAGCATGCGCCTAAAGCCCAGCTCAGAGTAGACAAAACTGCACGAACATGTTTTATTGATCTGTTTATTTATGAATAAAATGACAGAAGAATCAAATCCTGTA
Organism: Brachyalestes nurse; assembly: GCA_037974405.1. Classification (NCBI taxonomy): domain Eukaryota; kingdom Metazoa; phylum Chordata; class Actinopteri; order Characiformes; family Alestidae; genus Brachyalestes; species Brachyalestes nurse. The sequence goes on along the minus strand of JBBPCY010000082.1, from coordinate 23,986,691 downwards.
TGTAATGGTAGATTAGCTGCTGGACAAATTATTTCAGCGTTTGTATTCTATAATGTATAGTGGATTATATTCTTCATTTGTGTCTTTTTATATTAACATTTTAGAATATAAAATTAAAATAAGTCCTGACTGAGGTTGAAAACATTTATAAAAATACAGACGTGCACAAATATTCACCACCCTAATTTAATACCCTTGTCCTGAGCATCTTCAACACTTATAACAAGGCCAGCCCTATTAATTAATTTGTCCTAAAGCTACTTAAATTGACCTAATAACTCTGTCTGTAGTTCAGCAGGGTCCAACTCATAAATGGCGATTTATCTGCTCAGACACACCTGTTAAAGCTCTCCTATTAATTATAAAGTTTAGTCCGATTGTTTGAGGAGGGAACTATCACGTCATGGTGGATTAGGCTCTCCAGAATCTAAACTGGGCGTCCCTCATAAATTAACTGACATAGATATGTCCTCTAATTCATATGTTAATTCAATAGATTATACTCAGATCTATTCATTTATTTCGCAACATGGTAATCACCTGTTAAATTATGTGTGTGTGTGTGTGTTTTCCTATGTGCATGCTTTTTATGAACCTACTCAGAATAGCATGAAATACACAGAATACAGAACACAAAGCTAGGCGTCTCATATTGTCGGTGTTGGAACAAAACCGTGTATCTCTGAAAAGTGAAAAAAACATGTTACCAACTTTCAGTGTGAGTTAATGTCACAAGACTTATTTTGGAGCTTTTCTACCGAATCATTTCTCATGAAATTTTATGTAAACAATGTCTGATGTTTTATGTATATTACATTCCAAGAGCACCCATAGTGAAAACCGCATTGTTGTGTTGTTGTAAAAAATGCCTCAAAATGCCTATTTTTATAGTGTAAATCCTGAATATGCCCCAAAATATGCTCCCCAAACACGTTAATTTCATTTTAAACTCAGTTTAATACGTTACCCTTAACGAAAATGTAAAGGTAAACCCGTATTTGTACTGCACAGTTTACAGTAAACTCCTGCAGTATTAGAATGTAAATACCGACATTACCCAGACTGTAATTAATGTAAAGGTGTTTTCTTTGGTATGCGCTGTCGTTTTCTTTGGTATAAGCAGGTAAATACAGTAATACATTAACGTAATTTTTAGAAATTAATTTACAGTAAAATGTAGGAATAATCATCAATAATTTTAACAGTTCAATAATTTACTGTCCATAGAGCCAGGCGAGTCTTATTCAGGCGCTTCCAGAGGGCTCATATTGTAATGACCGGCCAGATAAAGCAGCAACTGAGCTCAACAGCCAATTTTAATTACATTTACAGTAATAACAATACAGGGCTTTAAGAAGAACAAAACGAAATCATGAGAAACACTGGACATGCTCCACTAGGGGAATTCTGGACTGCAGTTAAGTACAACAGTATTTAACTATCCCAAGATACGCTTTCTTTGTGTTCTCTGGACAGTACAAAACATTTATACAGTTACATTTTATATGGAAATGTAGCTGAATTTATGGTAATATTTATGTAACAAAATTAGTACATTATATTTGTCTGAATAATTTAGCACTAAAATGCATACAGAATTATATACTCCCACGAAAAAAGTAAAAACAATGTTGAAGACATATGCTATTTCCATAAATTTACTGGAGTTTTCACAATTATTAGTTTGGTTCTAAAATAAAAAAAATAATTGAATCCGAAACACTTCAATTTCATTTTTAATTCAACTTAATACATTAATCTTAAAATGTAAAGGTAAACCCATATGTGCTGGACAGCATACATTGAACTGCTTCTCCCACAATTAATTAATGAAAGCATGTTTTCTTTGCTGTGCCATAACAATTTCTTTGGTATTAGCAGGTAAATACAGTAATAAATTAATGTATTTTTTACAAATAAAAATACAGTAAAATGTACAAGTAATAACCAATAATGTTTACAGTTCAATAATTTACAAAATGAAACATTTACATTAAACAACTTAGGTGTCAGGTAACAAAACAACTGGACAGAAACAACCATCAGGTATTTACACAAAAAGAAAAGAAAGAAAAAAAAAACATACAGACAGAGGCATGACCACAAGGGGGACTGTCGTGCCCACCCCATGAAATGCTCTGTCTGTCCAATGTAAACACTGGAGAAAAAGAAACAAAAAAAATTATCAAATATATGCTGCCTTCCAATTGGCCCAGGCATGTCCCTCAGTGCCTCCTCCACCTGACAGGCACCTTGCTGCTGATCACACAGTTCAAACAGTTTGCGTTTTTCAGCAGGTTCTCAACATGTTGACCACATTCTTTCATTAAAACAGTGCATGAGTTCAATTCGTATGTTTTTTTCTGGTTGATATCATCAAAAGCTTCATTGCAGCGAGGCCTGTTAGAATAAAGGACAAAGAAGCTGGTGACGTCACCACAGTGAACCAATGGAAACGGCTGTAAGCCAGTTGAATTTGCATATTATGAAGTCGTATTTGAACAAACGAAATTTAAAAGTTTAAGTTTAAACTTTAAAACTTGTATTGGTAATCATGAAACTAGCATCTCTTTGCGGTATATTATGCTGTTAAAGGTAAACGTGTGTCTTATTTATGTGTCTGCTGTACTCACCATGAACGACAAACATATCGAAATGTACAGGTATAAAAGAGTTTCGTCAATGCTTGTTATTATTAAGGGGGGCGCTATAAAGAAAGAAAACATGAGCCTACCCTGTGGCCAGACAGAGAGCATGAGCTAGTTATAGGTGGAGAAGGAGGAGGACACAGTGCGCCAGCTAGGATCCTGTTGTCTGACTGGCCACAGTGTAGGACTTAGAGCGCCCCCCGTTTTTGCCATTATTTCTAGCTGACGTGCGTTTTTTACACCAGCGTCCCGGGTTCGAGCCCCTGGTCCTCTGCCCACTGCAATTGGTATGTTGTATATAAATATTTTAAAATATTTCCGTTGGAAATAAACCTGTGGAAGTTTGTTTAAACACAATCATTTTATGGTGGATTTAAATAGTCAAGTTGATTAAAAACTTTTTTCTACGCATGCGAAACTGACCGATTTTACTGCGGGAGCAGGTGCCATTTTCTTTTTTCGGGCAGGTTCGGGATTGACTGGAGTGAGGGAGGTTTTTGTACTTCGCCCCGAATGTAAGTATCCAAAATCGTTAATTATATATTAGTATTTGTGTTTTCTTTACACATTGAGCTGTTTTAACTGTTAGGTTACTTGCTAGGATTTTATTCACATAATTTTTCTAACGTGCTAACAGTCGCTAGCATGCTAATGCTAAGGATTCATAAAACATTGATTCATTTTAGTGCGTAAGTCAAAGGAAACGTCTGACGAACTGAATGTCTGTCTTTCTTGTATTATAGGTCAGCCACACACAGTAACGTTAACTAGAAAGAAAATTCATGAAGAAATTTTGGAAATGGGCCTGCCGCCAAGAAACAACTGTCCCAATACTTTTGTCCATATAGTGTTGCATGACAGATGTGTTCCAATACTTTTAGCCATATCGTTCAGTTTAAACAGGTGTGTTTGGCCATATAGTTTAGCTTAAACGGGTGTGTCCCAATACTTTTGTCCATATAGTGTTGCATGACAGCTGTGTTCCAATAACGATACTGTTAGCCATATCGTTTTGTTTAAACAGGTGTGTCCCAATATTTCGCTCCTTTTAATTTTAATAATAATGTAAGCGGTTGGTCAGTAATTTCCTTATTGCAGTAATGTAATCTCTTTCAAATGAAATTTTTATAATTTTCTAACTTAGTTTTTTTTATCTATTGGAATTGTCATTTGAAAACAGACTGTCTGCTAACGTTAGCCCATGCTCTGTTCAGGGCAATCTCTTCAGGTGTAAGTTGTCTACATTTGATATATTAGAAATTCAATATTTGATGCCTACATTTTATTTATGTAATGCGGTGCATAAATCTTATTTTTTCCCTTCCAGGATAATAATGTGGCAGCACAGAGATGTGTGGTGTATCAGAGACTACAAGGTAACCATTACTTGCTCATTATAAACTTGCACATAGCCATTATGGACATAGCCAGCGTTTCCCTTGTGCATATGTAAAGTGTCCTTGCACCTTTATTTTACCTTTATTTTAAAAGGATTAAAATTCTTCTAAAAACAATGTCTGACAACCATGACCGTTAGCCATTCTAAGAGTGGGTTTTTTCTTGTATGATTTTGATTCATGGTGTGCGCTATGTCTGCAGTGGATGGTTTTGTGCATTCACTCACTACACTGTTATATAATAAAAAAAAGTTATATAATATCTGCAGTTTTTTACAGTAGTTTCTCGTTTTTAAAAACGGTGTACAAAACTCTGTAAAAGTAGTTATCTCTTAATTAATGAACCAACTGTTATTTTACACATATTTCCAATAATGAGAAATTGTGTTTACATTTTTTAACAGGAAAATACTGTTTAAATTCTACTGTGTTTTCCACTTTCTCAAATTACGTACAAATGTACATAAAATCACAACAAATAACTAATTTAAAATTAAAACTGTAAAATAAAAGTCCCACAATATAAAGACTCATGACCATATTAAAAATGTCGCATTTTTCTTTGTAATTTTGAGGTGAATCCTATTAGTTTTACATTACTTTGCCATTAAAGTTCTGGATTTTGAGGCTTGAAGTTTTTTTTTGTTTTTTGTTTTCCCAATTACTTTTAAAAAGATTATTTCCCCATATGTAATCTGAATGAAGAAAAAATGCTGGAGAATGAATCTGAATGTCTCATGCCCAACTGACAGGGGGCTGTGCATGGCATTACCAGTTGGTCACCTCAAACAAATCATACAACATATGCAATTTCACATCACTCTCCTGCAGAAAATGCACAGATGATCAGAATCAGAAAACTTTATTCATCCCGGAGGAAATTGTGAACCCGGTCGCCCCCCCTTCTGAGAAAATGTCCTAGTTTGCAAAAATGTCCTACCGTAGGATAAAATTATGATCCCATCTGTGAATCCGTCCTACCTTATCAAAATATACTATCGTACATAGTTTATGCATATTTCTGCTGTCACACATGCTTCTGTGGCAGACACTGCTCTTACTGGTCTTCGTTTCCAACAGACACTGCTCTCACTGGTCTTCAAGTCCCTCCCCTTTCCACTACGTAGTCAAAATGACGTCCGTTTAGTGCGTGTCCATCGTTTTGCATCGTTAATCAGCCCTCTGAATAAAGCTGAGGTTGCACCAATCACCAACTCCTGTGTCCTTCATATTGATATATATTTATGCTGACAGGTCATCTCCTCCTGTTCAGTCAGACGGTGGAAATTCCTCTAGTTTAGAGGGGTGGTCTATCTGAACAGCTCGGTCAGTATTCATGATTTTATATTAATTTTTTGGCTACTGACAACACAAAACCCCCCTCTAACAACAGGGATATAGGTTCTATAATGTCAGAGTTCCTTTATAGGACTGTGTACACACAGCAAGCTGTTTTTAAATATGGATAACGTTTCCTGATTCCTTTTTTAAAGTATTTCTGGACATATCAATGTGCATTGACAGACAAGGAAGGCAGATGCGATGTTGGCCAGTCAAAGACTGGAAAACATTTCAAGCAAAGGGGAAAACTTCATGTCACAATCCCAAAAGTCAAACGCATGTTAAAAAAAAAGTGGCTTTCTTTTATTGGTGTTATGAATGTGACAGTCCATTTTGCATGTGATCTGGATATTTAGGCTAGGTGAACTGTAGTTTGTGAAGGGTAGGCAACATCATTCTCTGATGTACTCAAGTTGGGCTGACACATGTTTAGTTGTCACACACACTGTTTGAGTAGTGCTTCCATGATAATCATGTAATTTTTTTATTGCTCTGTATTTAAAGATTAGGCTGTACCTGTTTACTTTTCCCTTCCCTTTGTCTGCAGGATGTGTTATGAGGACTGCTGGCCTGAGGGGAAAAAAGTTCAAACCGAGTTCCACTGCTCTCATTTGGAGGAAGTTTTGCGATTACAGGTAGATCACACTGTCTCTCTCTCTCGCACACACACACACAGAGCAAGTTTTCCTCGGCGAGAAGCATGGCGTGTGACGGCGTATGTAAAACCAATCAGTCACCACTTTCAAATTGTGCGTTTAAAATAAATAAACATAATAAAAACTTCTGTTATCAGAAAAGCACGTGAAAACGGCATTCAAACTGTGGGCATGCTTTCTTTTTAATATATTATTTGAAAGTGTCAATTTTTGCCACGTGCGACAGTCTTAATTTGTTTGGGTTTGAAAAGTGTTTATCACGTATGTAGTGTAGTCACATGTAACACACATGAATACATATTTGTGTGTGACTCTGTAACTGTTTATTCCCTTCCTATCCTTTTGTCTAATGTGAAGACTCCATCATCATCTTCCATTTGACTGACCTCACTAGCTGCTCTGAAGTCTGGAGGCAGTAGCTGCTTCCTTTGACTTGTAAGTGTGTCTACTTGATTAAAATCTGTGTAGCAGCCTGATTCCATGTGAATTTTAAATGCCCTTCTCCAATTGTAATTACATTTTGTAGATCAAGCATTGGGTAAGATTCAACCTTTTCTAAATGTATTTATTTATGTTACATTTTGTTTTGTTTACATTTTGTTATCTCCAACCTCAGCCCTCCTTTATGCACCAAGTATCCACTTGACTACTGCCAGTTAGGAAGAAAATAACTCTTTATGGGGTACAATGCACTGTTACCTTTCTCGGTTTCACTGCATGTTTGGTCAGGAGGGCTTGCAACATTATTTAAAGTGAAACTGAAATGTCCAAAATTTGTATTGCATTTTGGAGTTCCAACTGACAAGCATTTTGGAGGTCAAACTTTGAATATTGTTGTGGGAGGCATTTGCAGTGGCGCCCTAGCTCACTTTGTGTAAGTATTTTGCTGCTGAACCTCTGGTGGGGTTGTTTTATTGTAGATGATAATTTTGAGGGGAAAAAAAAACAGTACTTCTCAGAACTTGCAGTGCTGTCAGTTTATTAAAGACGTTGCAATAATTTAGGAGAAATCTGTAAAATAACAGACTTTATCTGGGGAACTTTTAGAACTGCTCTTTTAATTAAGGTTTTTGATCATAGTAACAAGGGGGGAAACTGTAAAAAAACATTCGTTATCTGCTAAAACTTTAGAATTGCTCTTTTAATTAAGGTATTTGATCATAATACAAGGGGGGAAACTGTAAAATAACAATCTTTCTGGAAAAGCTTAGTGGGTAATTTCTGTAAATTCAATGTTATTTCACTTCATTTAAAATAAAATCTTTTACTTTACATTTAAGGTTTTTGTTTGGCAGCCTCTGCTGCCAGTCATTTGATAGTTTTTTTTACCTGTTGTATTTTCACCCTCCTGATAACTACCCTTTTGTTGATATAATTTTTTTTACTCTTCTAATGTGGGTTGTTTTTTTAGTTATGGGCATCACTTGGGGTTGTAGTAAATTTGAGTTATAATACACTGAATGGTCATGGTTTCAAAAAGTGGTTGATTTTTGTTGTCAGTGGCCTAGAATGATAAGAAAAGATAAAAATATATATATATATGTCTTTTTCAATGCTTTTTTTCTTGGGGTGAAAGGTTTTAGGGTGATGGCCTAGTGGGTAGGACACTTGCCTTCTCACTAGAGGTCATGGGATCGAATCCTACCTTCAGCTAATTACCACTGGGTCCCTGAGCAAGACCCTTAACCCCAAGTTACTGCAGGGAGACTGTCCCCTTTAGTTGGGGAATGGAAGTTGCTTCGGATAAAAGCGTCTGATAAATGCCGTAAATGTTTTAATATTGTTAAACATTTAATGAATGTTACTGTTATTTTACCCTTGAAGGTCTACTCTACCATTTGGTAGATGTTTATAACAAAAACCTGCATGGTCATGGTTTCAGAAAGTGGCTATCCAGACAAACTAAAATGCACTTTTGAATTCATACAGAAGATTGTCATGAATCTGAGTGGACAAAGACTGTCA